>VDFB02252616.1:32986733-33029033 GCA_007258455.2 Sequoia sempervirens
TCATGAACATAAATTAACTCAAGTTAGTTTTAAGTATCAGTTAAGAATAACTAGTGAACTTCAAATTGCTGCGCTTGAGACAATTACATACTCACGCTTAAACACATATATATATTTTAATTATGATCTGCATTTAAAGCCAGATTTTCATTTCAGTTTGCATGCAAAGTCAAATATTGATATAACTGTATTCTATTCTAAAACAAAAATACATTTTTTATTAGAAAGGAAACAACGTTAGTTCCACAAGAAAGATATCTATCCGTATGACGCAAACTATATTGACCAAACAGGAATAGTTTCCAAATGGCTATATCCTATGGTGCCCTAAAAATTACTGAAGACTTATTAACTGCCACAGAGAGATCAAATAGATGAAATGGTCATTAAACGCCATGGATAGTCATACATTCCTTAAGAGGAGTGTATAGAGGATTAAAACTTTTATAATACGGAAATTATGATTTTCCAATAATGACAAGAGCAGATTATCCAATCTGGACACAAGAATTAGAGTGGTGAAAAAAATACGGTGTTAGATTGGAGATTCCCAAAGCTAAAACTATATAACTATGATTAAAAGGGTACGCTACTCAGGAAAAATTTCTATAACGAATTCGTAGACCCCCTAGCTACGCTGCACGCATTCTCAAGGAAAGATTTGTTACTGTTTAAGAATCTGATTCAGAATGATATCAATAAATACTAGAAGATGAATAATCATTTCTGTCATTTGCTCTAGTGTAGAAGAAAACGCCATGATTATGATTATACATTGGAAGATTGACTTATGCTTAAACTTATCAAAATATTAGGAAAATTCAATATTTAACGAACTACATGACCAAGACTCCTATTCAATAGAAATTCCAATAGAAAACGGTAAAAGGAAACAGCAATAAGGAAATATCTTATGAAATCAAAAAGAATATTAAAATCTAAAAATTATAAACACTAGCGCTTGGTCAATTTATGCACAGATTTTTAAATACTAAAGACAATTGTCAACGACAAGTATATCAGGAAACTAAAATTGTAAATTTTCTTTTATACTTTTAGTATAAAGCATTTATAACAATAAGATCTGTATCAAGCACAAGGAAAAATTTCTTTATTTTGTTTATTGCATAGATTATAACCATATAAATAGATGAAATTATATTTATATAAATAAATTCTTCCCATGAGAGGTAGGGTACGACTGAGTTCATTATAGAAGAATAACGAGAAGTAAGCAATTTCCAGTTTGAAGATAAACAGATATACAGGAGATATAAACCACTATTTTCAATTCTAAGTATTAATACTAAGTTCTATATCCTTGAATTCTTTGTAGCCTCATTAATTTGTATTTTATATAAATTCTGTTTGCCTATACTCATTATTTTTCTGTTCTATTTTGCAGGTTTGACAAACTGTTAATCTTTCCAAACGTTCAAAGAAATTTTTTAAACAAAAACTTAAAAAGAAGAAAACCTGGTTAATATGGAATTCGAGCTAAAACACACTTTGAAACTTTTGCTGATTCCATTGTCAACCTTTCCAGACTTCAACGATGAAATTCCAATCAAAACCCACTTCAAATCACACTTACAAACAAAATCTTAAAGAAAAATTCTTCTACAACAATTGTTGTGTATCAAAACTGCTAAAAACTGCTGCCGTCAGAAATCTTCCCATGAATGCACAATCCCCAATTTCCAAAAGATATAAATTCATGCAATCCAGATTTCCAATCATTCAATATTAACTGACAGTTTCATTTTCATTGTAAATAACTCATTCAGTTCAACTCATTCTTAAAATATCAAAACAAACCTTTAACAGACAATCAGAGATTTGTAACTCATCAAAAATAACTTGCTTTAAAAATATCTATTTCACACAATTCAATTTGCACAATTAAAACAACAATAATATTATTTAATTAAAAGCATTGCAAGGAATTAACTTTCACTGATAAATTCAACAACATATTTAATTTAACTTAATAAATTAAATCACAAACGTTGGCACAAACATTAATAAACATTTAATAAAATCAATATTAAATACGCAAACACAAAACAATATATATTTGAACATGACAAGACAATTTGGGCTATACGGGGTAACACAGAGATACTCGTTCAAAAATGAACGATGGTTTTAAAAGGACATGTCAAAACCTCTGACAACATATTTATAATGAATTAGGGTACACTCAGACCTGACAAGCAGGTGGAGCTGTTACCCGGTACCTGTGTCTGCAGGAAAACATTAAGGTTAAAACATGTATATATATAAACTCATGTTAGAAAACACACCATGAATAAGAATTGCAGCGTAGCAGGGTACTCACGAATGAGTAATGCCACACTGTCTTATCCACCGACACAAACGAGCGAGATCAATCATATACAATCATATCAACATGATAACATAAGCAATAAACATAACCAATAACCATATCATGAATGAATCTATCACAGTATCATCGAACCAACATAACCAAATAACCAGGATGTCGATGTATCATCCGCAAAAATCAAAACAACATAGTATCTAGAATCAACTAAGCATCTAACAAACAGAATCAAACTAAACAAAAGATAGTCTAATTGAAGATCCTCCATGGCCCCAACACAATCAAAGAACTCAACACCATGAGATCCCAAAAGGTAAAGTACAACCACAATCTCCAAACCAAGAAGATAAAAGTACCATACATCCTTTGTCAATAGAACCAAAGATGTCATAACTCTCACTACAATTTGAAGGTAGAATCAAAGAGCTCCTTATGACACCAACAACCATTGCAAAATACCATCCATCTTCTAATCAAAGATTGTCTATGATTCACTACACATTGCAACAACAATTGGAACCAAACTCTTGAAACAAAGAAGATAGAACACATTATGTAACTACATAATGCTCACACTAAAAGTAATACCAAGTTATACATGGAATCATTAGCAATATCATTTCCAACACTCTACTTATAGTGAAAAATTTTCTCATGCACCATAAACAACTATATAGATTCAAATGAACAATTATATTAGGTACTTCCAATAACCATCTTCATTGCAATTAAACATACCAATGTAATAATGGTAACCAAGAATAAGGCCTACCAAATAAAATCCACATCAGACAATTTTCCAAGATCTACACATATGCAACATCTCAAAGGAGAAATACATAATCAATGCTCCAATCTCCAATAACTGAAAAAAAGATTCAACCCCACATTAGTATCATGCAAAATAGAGATAATCAAGTATAACATGTGGATTTCCAAGACTCAAACACTAGAATCAATAGTGATTTATTTTCCAAACAAACCACGTAGGAAACATAGATTAATAAGAACCCTCCAAGCAACCATGCAAACCTGTAACTTTCTTCATCTAGAACACCCTAAATACAATCTCATCATATATATACATACCACATACTTTAGTTAACATGTAAAACATGCAAAACCATCTCTATAAATCTGAAATCCATATAACTATATAGACATTCACACCAAACATGTCATGTGAATAATAGAATAGGCACAAATCCACAAACCCGCAATTGAAAAAAAGATTAAACTACAACCCAACAAGAAAACCAAGTTATCTAGGAGCTTATAACATATGAAACATATTAGATCCAAAATCCACAAAGAGGTTAGCAGATTAACTTCTAATGGTTTCATATAATCAAGGGCTAAATCCATAAAGCCAACATAGACACTCCATTATGTAGTCCAAATCAAGGTGTTTCTCCATGTGACCAGGATGTCTCTACCCATCCAACATGAACACCATCTTATTGCACATGACAACAAGGTAATGGAACAAAACCACCAAACAAGAGGATATACACATATTTTCACATAAGAGCTCCAAGTTACCAAAACATAACCAAATCCATAATGATCCATAATCATGAGCTTACAATGCCAAGTTCATAGATCACATTGACAATATCCATGGCTTCCAATCTCACAAATCTCTAAAAAAAGGTTAACTCAAGAACATTCATTGATGCCCCAAAACCCTTTGAACAACCTACAATTCCCTCTAACAAATTCCTACAAGCTTTCCAAGCTAATAAATAAAAAATGAAGGAATACACAAAACCTGGTTAACCTTAAGCTCTCGTACCAAATGATGAGAAATAAACAGGTTAAATACCGATTGTTAGGAAATTCAATCTCTATCCAAATATGACTTCAAAGGATGATATACAAGGCTTAGACTACAATAACATGAAAATCAGAAACTTATATGCAAATCTGAAAATTAAGTTGCATTAATATGGAAATACCTTGATTAAATTTGTCTTCTTTATGATGCCAAAAAAATAGGAAAAATATTATGCTTATAAACAATACCTTATGTGAACTTATAACACAAATAAATAACAAATACCATCGGCATAAGATAGCATAAATGAGGCACAAATCAGAAACACAAGATCATCACATAACTCGGGATTTATGTGGAGAAACCCTTGCGAGAAAAAACTCCACCAAGAGGCCAAGTATGCATTATCATCAAATAAATGAGATTACAATACAACCACTTCAATTCTCCTCTTTGCTTCCAACATGGCAACATGTGTGTACTTGTGAACAATCTCCTTATGCCTCAACCTATCCTTGTTCTTGCAGAGTAACACTACATTCAACTATTCCTCTCCAATTCTACATCCAAGAGGCTAAATTTATAGACTTGTGAAGGCATCTAATGCACCAAACAAGGCGCCCAAATATGACCCTTCATTCCAAACGTCCCCAACCTTTGGATTTCAAAATGTGAAAGGACATCAATTTTGGCTCCAATACTTTCCCTCCAACTTAGGTACCCAAACTTGAGAAGATAAGCATTACATTAAATATAATAAATGATGGAAAACCAAGTGAAACCTGTTGTCTCTATCTAAGCACCCACTTGGAGAATCCCAATCGTCACTCATTTATCATTTCATTTATCTTTTATTATCCCATTTTAGGCATCCACATGTGGGGAAAAAAATATTAAATATTTATCTCCACGACCCACCTTTACTGCTACTAGTGGATCCATCACCCCCTATGAGTATATTACAAACAATAGTAAGAATTAATATTACAAAAAATTTCCCAATGCACCATAATGCCTAGAGACACTTTCCAAGGATGTTGGAACCATTATATATGACATAGGATTTACAAGTTTGATGGCACCTTAATCCTAACACTAACCACCTTGACAATAGAGAGAGATAGTTTGAGGCTAGCACGAGATGCATGGCGGTGGAGACGAGTCAACTGTAGGAGGACAAAGAATGTTATGGGAAAGAGAGGGACACTTCTAAGGCATAGGTGGGGAGGAGAAGTAGATATGAGGATGATGGTGCAACTAGGTAGAGAGGCACAGGCACAATATTACATGGACCTCTAGTATGGAGTGGTACCAGAGGTAGAGAGGAGGCACATATTTTTGGAGGTAGTGAGTGCAGAATGGAGCATGCCATTGAGATCGAGATTGGCTAGGAGCAGTTTGATGGGACTTCCATAGGGATGAGGAGGTGAGTGGGTCAATGCCACCATACCCCACACATTCAGATTTGGGGGGCAATGGATAGGATGACATAGGTGGAGACAGTCACCAATTTTGAAAGATACATAGGTTTTTTGTAGATGAGAGACCATGCATAGGTGACAATTGATTCAATGATCAGGATGTAATTCCTAATGATATTATTCAATCATTATTGTATTCATATTGATTCATAATGCTTGATGTATTATATGTATACAAACCTTGATTTTGATAATACATGTACATTGGCATTCACATTATTTTGATGACACTTGTTGATGTTTATAATGGATATTAGTTTGATGTCAATATATGATATGGACAATGATGATTTTGAGGATTATAGATATGGATGTTTATGGTATACATGCATTTATGTATGGGTGGTTTATTTATCATGTATTGGTGATTATGATTATGATTATGATGGATGATATGGATTATAGTTTATATTTATGTGTATATGATTATGATGTATATTGATGTATGGATGGATGTATGTATGCATATGATGATGATGATGATGATTATAATATATGACACTAACCATTTGTGATGCAGGATGCAACAATATATATGTTATGAAAATGTGATGGGGACTAACATGCATTATGCAAGGTGGATATGTATGAATATATATTATGATTTCTAATGATGGTGTTTATTAATGACATGTAATGGGTTTATATATTTTATTTTAGATGAAAATGAAATGCAAATGGATTAAAATGCAATATTATGAAAATGAACCTAATGCAATTTAAAATGAACTAAAATGTGATGATACCAAAGGTATTGTAAATGAAACTATTGAAAAAATGACACTACATGAATAATGCAATGTAAGAGAAATGCCACTAAAATAATTTATGCAATCTAAAATGAGAATGAACTAAATGGAAATATGTTTAAAATCAGAAAATTTAAACAACCTTATTCAAATGAAATAATTATGAAATGAACAAAATATTCTTAGAATAAAAAAATATTAAACAACTTAATGCAAATGAAATGATTATGAAACAATGAAAAATGCTTAGAATAACAAAGCCTAAATAAGTTAATGTAAATGAAATGATTATGATATTATGAAAATATTCTTAGAATAAAAAATTCTAAACAAATTAATGCAAATACAATGATTATGAAATAATTAAAAGATGTTGAGAATAAAAAATCATAAAAAACTTAATGCAAATGAAATAATTATGAAACGATAAAAAGATGGGTAGTTGATTAGGAAAGAGATAATAGGAATGGAAATGAAAGATGAGGGGATGGGAATGGTAGATGGTAGGATGGGGTATTGAGAAAATTAATGTTATGCATTATGCTATCATGTAATGAGCACTTAATTTTATATAGCATGGGATACTATGCACCAAGGTATGAGGAACTAAGGTGAGATCGTATCACATGCATAGGACTAACACACCAAACAAGAAAGGTTATTTCAACATCGCATAAAATCATAAAAGGGATTTGGTGGGGCCAATGTTGAAAAAACACAAACACAAAGGATTCCCAAACATTACACAAGATCAAGATAGACCTTTGTGGGTACAATACAAGGTAACCAAGAAAATAAGATCACAAAAAATCTAAGATATGCTCCTATTGTTACCATTCAAAGCACATCATGATATGATGAATCATGGTGACCTCAAGTACGTATAGTAGGAATCTCAAAAGAGAAAAAAATGGAAAGGCACCAAGAAATATCAATAAATATCAAATATCATTTTCCATGAGGACAAAAAATGGATTGATGTGGTTTGATGTGAGGAAAAATGTATCATATGAAGACCAAAGATGGATAGGATAGAGTCTAGGATCAACATGACAAAAAATAACCAAGACAAATTGAAAATTCGGGGGCTAGTGAATTCTTCTATATGATCCAAATTAACAAGGACTCTTGATGAAACAACTAATGTGAAGATGAGACCTAGTGACAATCATATACAATGATGGAACCTAGGTGGGGATGCAAAATTGACTGTACATACACTATATGCAGTCTACAACATCCAACAAAATCCTATCCAATAAAAGGATATTGAATTGAAGGAACATGTTAGGATATCACGATTGTATCCCAAAATAAATAAGCTTAGGAATTGGGATAGTAAGTCTAATCTAACTAATGCTCAACCAAGGTATACCATGTGATGGATAGTGGGATGGGAATGAATAATGGATGAAATATGGGTAGTATGGATAGGATGGATAGGATGAAGCATAAACATGTGGAAAAGAAAGATGCAAAGTAGACAATGATTGAGCCCTCTATGAATGGTATATGTTGCTATGTTTTCACCAAACGTACTTATACCAAGCACCACCAAGGGTGGTTTTCACCATAGGATGATTTATTTCTCTTTACTATTGACTATTATATTATATTTTGATTTTTCGCATTTTTATATTTTTTTATATTTTTGCAAGCTGGGATAACTCAACTGATTTAGGAATAGAACTGCTTGAGGTGGATGATGTTGAAAGGATCATCCAAGGGTTCAATTTATATGGTAGCTAACTGATATGCTCCTAAACCATACTTTGCAGTTATGACATATGGACCCAACCAATTAGCCTCAAATTTTCCTTTCTTCTCTCGATCCTATTGGGTATGTTGATTTTCTTTGAGAAAAAGATTGCCAAGTTACAATTGGTGAGGGAAAACTTTCTTCTTATAGGTTCTCTTTAACCAATGTTGATAAGCCTAAAGTTAATTGTAGGCATTGAGGTGTCTTTCATACAAAATCTCTAGTTGACTTAAGCATGCAGCATGATACTCCTCAACATTGATTATTATTTTCAAGGAAATGTGGAGTGATAGGAGTTTGACATCAATTGACAAGATAGATTTGGCACCATAGACAAGAGAGTATGGAGTGGTGTCGGTTGGGGTACAAATGTAGGTGAGATAATCCTAAAGGGTGGGATTCAAATGGAGGTGCCAATCACAACCAATACCATTGAAAACTTTCCTTAGGATTTTGATTAAGGTTTTATTAGTTGCCTCAACCTAGCAATTACCTTGGGGGTAATAGGGATCGACCAACAATGTTGGATATGGAATTGCTCGCACAATTGACATACATGTTGGTTCTTGAAAGGATTTCCATTATTAGTAATGATGATGGAGGTGATACCATATTGGCAGATGATATGATATATGATGAACTTGGAAATTTGAATGTTGGTAATGAGAGTGAGTGGAATGGCTTCCACCCATTTAGTGAAGTACTTGATGGCAGTGATGATGAATGTATGTACATTGGATGAGGAAGGGTGAATCTTGTCAACTGAGTCTAAACCCCATTGTGAAAAGGGCCATGGTGAAGTAAGTGATTGTAATTCTTGTGATGGAGCATTTATCAAATCTAAATATTGTTGATAGGGAACACATTTCTTGAAAAATTCATAAGCATCATGCTCCATAGTTGGGCAATAGTAACTAGTTAGAAGCAAATTATTTGCAAGGATGATTCCACTAGTATGAGACTCGTAAATGCCACTGTGCACTTCATTCAAATCCAATTTATCTTCCATATAATTCATACATCTTAGTAGAGTTCACCATCATAGACCTTATGATACAAGGTTTCTTGAAGGATAGTGTAATGGGATGAGCATTGGGGGTGATCCCACAATACTGGTTTACAATTTTTGGCCAAACTGGACACTGAAATAATTTTTTTAACTAAATCTTAACTTTTGGGCACTTATAGCGGCTAAACCATGAGGAATTTGAAGATGATGCAAACTAGTGATTTGTGACATTTTGTATGTAGATTCTATATATTTTTTTCAAAATTTTTGGAATCAAATTGCACTTCTTTTTCCATCTCCTTCAAAAACTAGTTTTTTTTAGAAAACAACATTTTTAAGGAGTGATGCTCACCATATACAACATAACTTTTTTCCATGATGAATAAAATTCTTTTTTTTTTTATATATTTAGATTTGTAACTACGATATCTAGTGCTTCCAATTGGTTTTATAGTGTTTTATTGAATTTTTTTCCATAATCAAGTTTTGAAGTCAAACCAATTACAATTAGACATAGGCAGACCGTATACAACGTAACTTTTTTGTATGTATCGAAATTCAATTTATTTTTTGTTGGATCAAGAACTTCAATATCTGGTGCACTCATATTTTTCAATTTTTATTTTGATAATCTGCTATTTATCCATATGTGCAGAACAAAGAGCTTGATTTTCAGTGAAAAACCTATGTTTAATAAAACTAAAAAATATATATATAATAAAGCCAAAACATATTAAAATTATATTCATTGGATAGCTCATTCTAAGGACTACCATCATCTAGTTGGGTCTGTGAAGTCTCCTCCATTTTCATCCTCAACCTGAGCTTTGAAGGGAAAATTTTTGGAGTTTTTTAGTGCCAAAGGGTGAGAAGGTGGGAAAAGGGGGGTTCGATCGAACCCCCTTTCCACAAGGGTTTTCTTATTGTTTTTTCCCAGGAATGGTGGGACCTTGCATTAATTGGGTTTGCTTGAACCATGGTTCTAGTGAAACCCCCTTTTGGTTCACTCGAACCAAAAGTTTGTTTAAACCCCCAAAAACCAATTTTTTTTGTATGGGGTCATTTTTTGCAACTTTTCCTTCCTCACTAGAATTTTAAACCACTTTTGTGGGTTTACCCTTAGATATGTTGGTTATGAGTAAGCTCAAATGGGAGGATGTTATCATGGAGATAGGTATAGATGCCATGGTACCAATGTGATTAAGGACTAACTATTTCGCACATCGTTTCAATTTTAGGAAGATTATATGTAGGCATCAACAATTATTCTACCAAGAATTCACACTCATGACAATCTTGAGGAAAATAAAGTAGAGACCCAATCATACCCATATTATTGGCTGCTTTGTTTTGAGGTCTAGGCACCTATTCAAATTGGATGTAGCCAAAATACTTTTGAAGTCATCTACCATGTACTTATTGGGAAGTCGCTTGTCATCCTTAATCTAAAATTCATCATTAACTTGTTTAATGATGAATTGTGAGTCACCATAAACATGTATTTAATTGATATTCCATTGTACTAAAATTCTCAAACCAATGATGAGAGCTTCATACTCAACATTGTTGTTAGTGCATGGGAAAGCCAACCTAAAGGACTTGGGTTTGAAGTCACCTTGAGGGGTGACAAAAAAATAACCGTATCTGAACCATGTTGTGTGAATGAACCACCAAAGTAAAATTTACATGGCTAATTTTCAAAAATATTAAATACTAACTCATCAATAAATTTAACGACCAAGGGATAAGCATCCACCAATAGAGCATCAACTAGTTGATCTACAATGACTTGACCTTTAATTTTTTTACAATCCACATAATCAATGTCAAACTCACTTAGAAGCATAACCCATTTAGCCATATGACCTATTAATGATGTTCTTGATAATAGATACTTGAGGGGATCCACTTTAGAAATGAGTTTGATGGAATGACTAAGCATGTAGTGCCTAATCTTTTGAGAACTAAAGACCACTCCTAAGCATGCTTTCTCCATCGGGGTATAATTGAGCTCATATGCAACAAGAATACGATTAATGTAATATATGGCTCGCTCTTTCACGTTCTCATCATGTTGTGCTAGAAGTTCCCCTAATGCAATTGACATAGCGAAAATGCATAGCAACAATGGTTTACTTGTTATAGGAGGCATGAGAATGGGTGGATTAGTAAGATGTTCCTTGATCTTATCAAACCCCTACTAACAAGACACATCCCATTTAAAATTTATATCCTTACAAAGAAAGTGAATAAACAACTAGCACTTGTCTGTAGGTTGAGCAATGAAATATCAAATGGATTGGAGCTTATCTCGTAGACTTCTCAACTATTTTAATGTATTAAGAAGAGGCATATCCAAAATAGATTTGACCTTAGTAGGATCAACCTCAATGCCTCTCTTAGATACAATGAATCCCAAGAGCTTTTGATGTATGGAAATCAATTCAAAGCCTCCAACATCATATGAGAGGCAACAAAACTCCCAAGATACCCAATGAAAGTCTTCATGCCCCTTATTGGGAGCCCAAAGATTTCCAGCTAATGAAAAGGGCTTGGTGATCCAATACTAAAGCTTCTTTTCAATTCTCGCAATCACAATTTGCCAAAGCTTGGAGGGATTGACATGAAAAGAAAATGGTACATCCAAAAATTGAAAAATTTCCCGACAATCAATCCAATTCGAATTGAAATAATCAAACCAAACTGATTTGAGCAAAAAAGATTATTTGTAGCAAAAAGTCTTTTACCATTGAATGTTGAGACTTGAGAATCAACAATTTCACTATTAAAAAAAAAACCTTAATTTCAACTATTTTCTCTTCTACCAAATCGATGGATGAATGTCCTATTTCACCCTTCACATTCCCCAAATTCCAAGTAAATATCATGTGTTCCAATCCTCTTCATATAAGACCATACATTAAAAAAATAAGTTGCTTTCCTAAGGCCACTCCAAGGGAAATACGAAAATCAACGAGCATTTAAACTACAATAGCAAATGCACAAGTTGAACTATCTACATGGAATACAGCAAAGAAACTCGAGATAGTCAATGCACACGTGAATTTGTATGTGATTGGTATAACACCCAAAGACCAACACAAAACACACAACACAATACAAGCGCTTGCAAAATATCAAGAACAGCTGAAGACATGTCAAGAAAAATAAGAGTGGACTTTAATATTCCCATCATAGAGGAAGTGGAAGTGGTTTGGTAGGTTATCATTTATTATTTTGGCTTTTTATGATATTTGTTTGTGTACTGCTTTCACTAAGCCGGATCTTTCTTCCCCTGCCATATTTTCTTCGTATAGAATAAGTAACTACTTGTTTTGTAATTAGGTTCTTTTAGCTTCAGTTCGTGTATGAATTTGCAACTACTTGTGTACAAATTTAAGAAAAGATCTGAACTGATTTCCCAATGAATTGCAGGCACGAATGACCACATCAAGCTTGTCTTATCATAACCGACATTAATTTTAGACAAAATGAAATAAATGTGAAAATGGATTAATATAGTTTCATCCAGCAAGGATCCAAATCTGAAAAGATAAAAAAATTCATCCAAAGATTCTTGTTTGAAAGGACCCCACTCTTATCCTCTAAATAATTAGGTCTGAACTAAATTTAGTAGAGGCAAGTTGATAGGCAGATAAAACTGTTATTTGGCTGTTGTTGTTGAAATTTGTTTAACCTTGATGCCCTGCTCAGATTTATGGTCAAATTTTAAAAAATTTCTAAAGAAAGAGATAATTGTTTTGTATTTTCAATCAAACGCAAGAGTCTGGAGTGTTTATCCAAACGTTACTTTCTTTTCATCGTCAAATGTCTACGGATTTGATGTTAGGTTCCCATTTGATCTAGATGAGAAAAACCCTTTAATTTTAATCAATATGTTCCAGATGTTCATTCTGGTCATGTAAGTACGATGGAGATAGCGGGCAAAGGGCGCACACTTATCCAATCTCCCAAACCTAAGTCTCATCCTCCCAAACCTGACCCTGATCGAGGACATGATCCAGTTCATGATTAACTAATATAATTGTTTTGGTTTTCTTCTATTGGGCAGCTCCCTCTTATATACAGTCTTTAATGGTTAGTCTTTCAAGATTTTTGGATGAATGTGAATTTTCTTTTACATGAGATCATACTTCATGATGAACACAAATCATGTAATTGTTTTCCTTATATCAATAAAACAAATTATTAACCAATATATTGATTTCACTCATTGAAAGTGTCCTTTTGAGATACCTAATGATATCAAAGAATAAAATGCTTATTTAATAACTGTATTTAAGAGCTAAGGATGTATTAAAGCTTTTCTATTTGATGGGGAAATGACATGGCCACATTAATTATCATTAAATGGCTCGCATTTTAATTGTTTCCGATGTTAGAAAAAATCAAAGTGCTTGTGAAAGAAATGAATTGAAGGAAAAAGTGTAACATGAGCCAAGAGTGTAACGGCAATCTAGTCATAATGCAAATGATATACCCCTAGGACCATCATGAGAAAGAATGTTGACACCATATATACATATAATATTTATTGATGTATGAGCAAGGAAGTAGACTTCATTTGTAGATTATTTTTATTAAATTGTATCAGTCATATAAATTATTAAATTTAAATTACAAATTCAATTCATTTAATAATGACAATTTATTATTTGTAGTAAAATTATTTTTAAAAAATTATTATAAATAGACACTTAATATATTAAATTGATCTTACGAAATATAAACATAATTTGATATCTATTAAGTGATATTTTCATACAATTTTTAATCTATTCTAAATGTATAAGATACTTATGATTTGTTTGTCCATAATATTTCTATTCAACATGAGGATTTGGGTCAATAGAATGTAGACAAAAGTATTATTGAGATAAGAAGTATCAAATCTAATTATTCATTAGCAGTTATTTTTTAAGAAAGTATGACTTTTTGTTTTTTTTTGTTTTTGTTATTCATCAATTGCATGAAAGGTTGTTTATTTCATCCATTTGTCTATAAGCTATGCAATTTGAATCAATTAATCAATAGAATAAACTCATCTCAAATATTGGTTTAGGATTGAATCATTTATATAAAATATTGACAACATATTTAGACTCAATAGATTAGAAAAAAATAATTTAAACTCATAAGTTCATACAACTTGGAACAAGCTCAATATTTCAAAAACATGAAATGAGTTTAAAAATTGATTAATTGTTTTATATATAACCTTCATCAAAATAAACAACATTGAATATGTAAAAATAACTAATATGCCCTTTTTTTTTATAAATATATCGAAGTTAATCAATAGTATTTTTTTGAGAGAATTTTTTATTTTATATAGAATAATTAAAGCTCCTTTGAATACTAAATTTACATCAAATTGACATAAAGGATAAGAATGTGCTAGTGTAAACATTTATGCACTCCAAATATTACAATATCCAATAATGGTTTAAGCTTTTCATATAAGCATTCTTTAAATTTCTCTCTAATCAACAAATATGTAATAACGAGAAGCATTATATGCTTTCCCCTTTACCCACATAGCCAATTTTTAGGAGAGAACTTCACATCATTATATAATTAATTATTCCATCCTTCTTCTAAATTAATTCAATATTTAATTTTATCAATTATCACTCTTGTCTTATTCTTCTAAAAGGTTAAATTATTTATTTAATATAAGGTCTTAGTCATCACCATCTATTTCTTCTAAAAAACCATTAATTAATTAATCCTAGATTAGTTAATTAAATCATCCTTCATTAATACCTACTTAGCCTTTTCTTCAATTTTAAATTTCGCATTTTCCATATGTCATCTCCCCTCACATGCTTTCTTTTTCATCCACCCAATAAATTCTCACCTCCCCTTCGTTAAATCCACTAAAAAGAAATGTCATGTTTTTAGTTGACTTTGTATGGGGCAATCTCTCTACTCTACCTAAAATCTAATTTTAAATTCTACCTCTCTTGAGATGAGCAAAAAATCAAAGATTCACCTCCTCTTGAGATCCAATCGAATTCCTCCAAAATTCTATCCAATCATTCGCATCCAAGCCTCCATTCTCCTTTAGCCCTCACATGACACTTGTCCTTTTCCTCTTGCTTGAGAGCATCTCTCAACATGAGCCATTGATCTTGTGGCAAGATCTTAGCCCTATATCCATTTGAACCTACTTCTATAAATTGAAGCTCTCACTATCCATTTTTATCAAGTATTTGGCTATAAATCTAGATTGTGCTCAAATATCCTTAGAGCAATCCACCTTCATATAGCAATATGTGAGCATATATCAATAGGATTTTGGGTGCATGCTTATTTAGCTCTGTTATGATATTTCTTGGAAATATTTGTAAAAAACTTAGAATTGTAGTAGATCACTTCGAGGGGGTTACCTCCAATAATAAGAAAATATGATATGAATTGAATAATCGGTGATATGATGACATGGGAGAAATTTTTATTCCTTATTTATAGGCTAAATTATGTAGGGACATACCCTTTCATCCTAATTAAGAGGTAAATTAGTGTATTAACTAATATTTATATTAGGGTTAAGCATGCCACAAGTGCTTATCCATAGGAATATATAGTATATACTTAGGAATATATCATATTAGATCATAACATTCCCTTCCCCTTCAAAAAAACATTACCCTCAATGCTTAAAAACTATAAAATCTTTCATATTAATTGTTCATCATTCCATGTTGCATCTTCAATTGAAAAATTCTTCCACTTGATTAGGAATTTTGAGGTGGCTCTATTTTCCAATCCGATTTTGGAAATTCCATGAAGTTTTTGTCTATTTTTTATGAATACTTTTTTCATAATATTAATGGAAAATAGTTGAGAGAGTCCACAAAAATATGCATTCTTAATTAGTTCATCCAAAACAAGCTAGATTACATCAATATTATTTATCTTTGGAAACCCCATAATGTAGTCCATTAATATTTTCCTGGTGTTGTATTGGGATGCCTAATATTTGTAAGAGGCCTCAAGTCTTTATTATTTCCCATTTATTTTGTTGGCATATCAAACATTCTACCATAAATTTTTGGATATTCATTGTAAAACCTTCGTAAAATATTTTTTTCTTTATAGGATAATAGGTATGAATGAATCTTGTTAGACCCAAAAATCCTTTCTTCATAGGGTCCATCTTAACACCTTTAAGTTGTTACACCCCAATTGTGTAATTACTATTTATTATTACTATGTAGGGTAAAATGTGAATGTAATGTGAATCTAGTGGATAAATAAATTATGTGTGCACTTTGTTATCACTACTTTATGAATGAATGTCATCTCATTTAATTTTATATGAAGGAATGTATTTATGTGATAAGGATGAATATTGTGTTGATATCCCAAATTTGGAGATGTAGTGTGTATACTACATATTTTGTGAACAATTGACTACCATGTACATGTGTTAGTGTTTGTAGACCTACATGTTCAATTCCTCCAAGTAGAGGGGAAGTATCACTCAGAAGAAGGTCTTGGTTGGGTAACCAATAACATAACCTATTTGAGCTTACACACACCACAATAGAATAATTAAGTCGCCCGTTATTAAGTGGGAAGTTGGTAAGTCATCCTTAGTTGTTATGATTGCTTTAGTAAAAGTCTAGTTTACTATTGAGTGCATTATTCAGTGATGATTTTCTGATGAGCTTATAATTTCCTTCTTGTTACCATGTTTGTATTGATAAGTGAGTAAACGAGGTATGTGTATGCATATACACATGCATGGCGATGATAGACTATACACACCAAGGAATGCATACATGAGGGTACATAGGTAGATGTACCTATGCACACTCATGCACAAGTTGCTTATGTGCATGGAACTATCTGATGGAACCAACGACATGCAAATGTATATGTATAGACATATCACTCATAGTCTCTTATCAACACCATGGTAATTGTGTATGATTTTGGTGTGTTCAATTTTCAATTTTACTTCTTAAATTTAAACTCAAAAGTTCTAATGCATTAGAAACTCCTCATCCTTCATTAAAGCTATTTTTTTGATTAAATATTTTTAAAAGTAATATCATATCATTTACCTCAAAATTAACCAATATCTTGTATGTTGAAAAGTATAAGAAAAAACGATGGTGTGAGAAATTTTAGAAATTATTTTGTAAATTTGAAAGTAACTTAAATTATATTTGATTTCTTTTCTATTAATGTTGATTTTCTTTTACTTGGAATTCAAGTATATTGTCAAAGTATAATTATTTATAATAAAATCTAGGGAATCATTCTAAAAATGTAATTATTCATGTAATATTTTAATTTCTTAATTTTGTGAGAAAGGAAGATGGTATAAATACATTATGTGTTAGTGGTGAATGACGTTCAAAGAGATAAGTGCAAAGAAATAGAGAAAATAGATGTGAAATTGATGTGAATCAGTGTATGTATGTGATGCGAGTGTGGCAGAACAGTGTGAATTGTAAATGTCGAGTTTCTGAATGCAGTGAGTTGAAGGTGTACGCTATCATTTATGCATGTCTGCAAGTGGTTGAGTAAATTATGGTGGAAATATCTGTTGCATTAAGATTGTTTTCTCTCTGTAACATATCTCTTCTATCTTCTTTGTATCTCTATGGTAGTGAGCCCTCTGGGTGGTTAACCCTTGTTGGATAGTGAGTCTTGATCTGGATAGTTAGTCATGTTTTGGTAGTGGGCCTTTGTAATCAGTTTTGATATTCTTTATATTGTGAGCTAATCGTCACTGTTGTTTTTCCCTTATTAGGTTTTCTATGCAAATCTAGTGTTACTGTGTTTGTGTGATGGTTTTTAGTTTCTACACTTACACTTAATGTTTAATCATTTTAGTAGAGTTAAGGATTTGTGTTTGATCTAAGTTTCGGTGAATGTTTTAAAGGTTAAATTTGCTACGACTGATTCACCCCCCTCTCAGTTGTCTTGTTCAACACCAATAGTATAAAGAATTGATCAAGTGAAAATGTAAGGTCACCTCTAGAAACAAGAATGCAAGAGTGTCCATATGGTAAATGGTCCATCTCACCAAAATGCAAGGGTAACCAGACACTGATGTATACTACATCCAAAAGTACATAGGAACAAATATTGTATACATAGCTCAATCCAACACAAACCCAGGGAAGCATTAGCACCAAGAGTAGAAACCCTCCATAATGTTGACAAGAGAGAGTCATGTGATAGGTACACTAAAAAAGAATGCCAGAAAGAAGTGCATGAAGAAGAATAAAAAATATCTGAACGTGAAAATATGAAAGTACTAGCAAATATAATAGGTGTACAAACAAAAGGAAAACACACATGAGGATTTTGTTGTGGAAGGGACAATCACTTGACAAATGTGTGATGAAAAACAAAAGAAAAACATCAAACCCCATGACACTTTATATCATAGTGTGAGTACAATAAGGCACAAAATAATGTGCAAGATCCCAATAATCATGTGCAATGCAGAGGCACTTTATTTTAGTGTGTTTACATAATGAAAAGTGCTTACAAGGGAGACCATAATGTCTAAAAAGGACTACATGCTAGAAATATAATTCTATAACAAAAGGGAAACTAATAGCACCATGATGAAGTACACAAAAAAATGGTACCCAAAAAAGAGTTTGGATGCAGAAGATATGGCCCATCAAAGTCTCCAAAATGAGAACTGCACAACAACATCATTAAGAAAACCAAATTCTAGAAAAACCCAAAAATTCAAACTACAAACCACCTACACCACTGCGAAGAGCACAAAATTCTACCCCATTTCAAAAAAATTGCACTAGAAAAGACCATTGTATGGCTGAGATATGGTTGTTGGAAGATGAGGTGCAAAAATAAAAAAGCTCAATGGAGAGGGGTTGAGTAGGGAAAAAGAGCATCTCCACCAAATTTAGCAAAAAATACCCTCAAATGTGGAAGTCCGCTAGATTTAGAAGCTCTACTAAAAAAATCTCTAGGTGCAAGGGTTTTTTGTTTTATTGCAAAAAAATTACAAAAAATAACTGTTTTTATTTTAAAGTTAAAACAATAGTTTTAAAAAAATTGTGTGTGTGTGTGTGTGTGTGTGTAATGTGATTTAAAAAAAAAATTAAAAGGGATGTGGTAGGGGGTGGAACCCACCCCACGCCAACCCCTGGACGAGGGGCTTGAGGGAAGGGAGGTTGCCACCCTGCCAACTGGCAGGGAGCCACACCCCTGTAGTACCCCTCCTGTAGAGGGGCAGGGCCTAAGGGCTTGCATACCCACGAGTACTGCCCCACCCTTACTAATTTTTTTTTAATATAATTTAAGAAAACATTTAAAAACTTGCATTGTGTATGATTTTTTTTTTTTTGATTTTTTGCTTTCTTTGTGAGAAACTTCATTTGGAAAAAATTATCTCAGAAGCTCCTGACTCTAAAATAGGCTGAATATTATATCAAAATTTGTTGAATTGGTCTCTTGAATGCAATTGTGAGGTTTCTTTCGACCCAAAATACTCTGAAATTGCAACTACCCTCCGGATTTGGAAAAAAACAACTGTTGAAACCCTTGCAAATTTGACATTAGGAGTCTAGATCAAGCGAAACAAAAGGCAAATCTTACTTTCTCGACAGCTTTGTATCCAATAGAAAACTCCATTTTGATCTTGGATACATTGAATGATAATTCAAGACACAAAATCTTTCATAAAGAGGAGAGGGGATTATAGATTTGGAGCTTTGATACCATGTTGAAGTTGGGAAAAATCAACTCCACAACTCCCAAGGATCACCTACAATCAAACACATGTAAAAAACAGAATAGCAAAGCTATGGAGGCCAAGAGCTATTGATCCAAAAAAAGCATGAATTATTGATTAATGTGCATCTTCCAATGATTATACCAAAGAATCTTTATAAAAGGATAAAAAACCTAGAAACCTTAGGTGAGAATAAAACAAGATCTATCCTCATCTTATAACATGAGACATAAAAGATATGACCTAAATAAGCTTAAGTAATTAGAGGAAAAAGAACTTAATAATTAAATAAATAATTAATTAGGAAATACCTTTTACTCTAACAAAATATTGGGTTAAAGGTTACAATTGTACCTTAACAATAAAGATTTGTGATATTGCAAGCAATGATTTAGTGTTTCTATTTAATGTTTAGGGTCTTTTCATCCATAATATTTTTCTTGAATTAATTATTTAAAAAAAATATACATGTAATTAACTAGACTAACTTAGATTTATCTATCTAGTTCAATTATTTTTATTATATAAATAAATCTAAATGATCAGCATTTATTTTTTAACTATTATCTATTTATTTGAAATTATATCCATTTTTGAAAAATTCATATAAACTATGGTTGCCCGCAAATTCTTGTCCGCCCACAGAAAAAATATTGTAAATAGGCTCGTGGCAAACATGTCTACGTGGTTCATTCAATGATTGAGTTGACGAGTTGAAATGTGTGGTTCCAATTCTCTTTATCATTCATGCACCCGCCAAAAGATACCTAGGGGAGAGGGTCCAGTAGTCGTGCACCCTAACTTCGCGCTTCTAATTATCCTACGTCAAAATTTCAAATCACTCCCAATTTTTTACAGCAGCTTACTTGGCAAGTTCTCTGCTTATAACTAAAGTTTCAGGGCCACATCATCAAATATGATGCCACATCAGCATGCGTTTTTGTCAAGGTGTCCAAAAAGGCCCCAAAAAATAGTGAGACCAATTCTCGTGCATTACATCATGAGTAGTTGAGCGCTGATGTGGTATCACATGATTGGTTGCTTTTTAGATCAAAAGCATACATTTTGTTTAATTATGGGTAGTCAAATCACAACTATTGAACATTATATAAACGACTATTGGGTATTATATTCACGATTGGGTGCACGACTATTGGACCCCGCACGACTATTGGGCCCTCTCCCCTAGATATGTTTGCCAAGTACGTGGTGGGGAGACATTACACAGACGGCGTCATATAAAGCCGACATTGTCAATTCCAGGAAATAAAAAATAATAATAAAACGGAAAGTTAATAAACATTGGATAATATTATTGAAATGTATACGTTGTGAGTCCATACAACGTCATCCACAGAAGAGAGTTAGTTGCGAGAGGACGGCCTTCAAGGACTGGTAGTTGCAAATATATAGTTATGATTTTGGAATTTTTCTCTTTACGCGTGCTTTATCTATGTTATTTGGGTTCAGACTGTTCTTGTGGCCCACTAAAGAATAAAAGAAGTTCGTGGTCGGCATACATGAAACAGACAATGTCGTTTCCAACAAGGATGTGATCATATAAAAAGATTCATCAAAATAAACAAAGATGCAATCTTTAGGTAAGTTATAGAGTTAAGGGAAAAACTACCTCATGGTTATAACCTCTCCCACATTGATCATTATCCTTTTGATCATGATCACACCCAATATAATGTTCCAACCACAACCAGGGTTTCCTTTGTCACATTCATGACTACACCAACTCTCGTTTAGACTACAATACTCACTCTCAAGGTAAACAATATATTTCCATTAGGGTGACTCTTATAGGAAATCAAATGGTTCTTGCACTAACCTAAGGGGTCCATCAAGTCCTTTCAAGATCTAGTGGAAAATTTTGTCAAACACTTTTCCTATAACATGGAGCATGAGCTAACCATCATGGACATATGTAATGCCAAACGAAAATTAAGGGAAATATTTTCATCACTTCTCCAACGTTGGAAGGCTTTGGCTAGTAGGTTTTCATGGCCAATATTAAAAAATAACTAGTAAACATCTTTGTCACAAATCTCAATCTAGAATTAACATTTCATCTACAGGTCTAATATGTCACTTATTTTGATGAAATAATCGAAAGAGGAATCCAAATCCAATATTCCCTCATTACTAAAGGGTTTATTAAACTTTATTCTAAGGGTTAGGACCAAAATGATAAATCAAAAATTTTCAATGAAAAACCGAAATTATTTAGCAAGAATAAGAATGTAGTTGGAGATGGAGTCACCAATTTGAAGTATATCCAAAACATCCAACAACCCTCATCCATCACCATTCCATTCATACTCCCTAAACCTAAGAAAAAATGAGACAATTCACTCCCTTAGGAGAAACTATTGAGGTTGCCTTTCATCAACTAATCAAGGATAACATGGTTACCTTTCCACTTACAAAGGAATTTGATGATAATCAACCAAAACCAACTTGGTATAAGAAGGATAAATATTGTGATTATGTTTGAATCAAAGTTTGTGCCATAGATAAATGTATGAAAAAAAACACTATATCCAAGACCTTATTAGTAGAGGTGAAACTAAAATTTAAGGACCATCAAACACCTTACCTAATAAAGACTTGGGTTATGTCAAAATCCATTCCCTAGGCATAATTATCAACTCACTCAAGGATAAGAATCCCATACAAACATCATCCATTACCAAAAAAATCCTTGCACCTATGACTCTACTGTTGGACACATTGAGCAATATGAACAAGTTCATACCATTAAAATAAAAACAATTGATTATGCTGTCACAACCTAATGTAGAAAAGTCAAAATCCAAGGTCCTACTCCATCCTATCCAAATATAAAATATAAAATGATATGACCTCCTTGACCACCTTGAGCGAACTCCAACCCATATTTCCATTCTTGAGCTTCTTTAAACATCCCCAATCATAGGGAAATCTCAAATCAAATCTTACAAGAATCCTAAGTTCCTACTAATATTGACCCTTTAGGCTTTTAGGATCTTGTTAGCTATCTTTGCATAGGTCATCACCTCACATTTACTCCAAATTATTTTCCTCCTCTTGATCCATCACATAATTGTCCCTTTCATATAAAGGGCATCACATTGAACACAAAATAAAATGTGTGTTCAGAGATTGGGTCAAGACTAAATAGTTTTACACACTATTTGGTGCAACTTTTGGGTTATATAGCCAAATTCTTGGAATCTAAAAATATCACCATTAAAGCCTATGCCAATTTAAAGATAGTGTCAATTAGTACTATTTACCTTATAATCAAGTTAGTACCATCATTGCAATATACCTTATGCCAAATATTAGATTTATAGCATTCATACAACATTCTTCTTGGTTGACCATGGTTCCATACCATACGAGTTGTACCATCTACATACCATAAATATCTTGTTTTTTCATATAATGGAGTATAAATAACTATTCCTAGTGATCTCCACCCCTTCCAATATCATAAGATGTTGGAAATAAAATATGACAACCATTGTCCATTTTTTGACATTGTTCCCAAGTCCCCTTCTATAAAATCCACATCATATAATAACCCTGGTAATTTACCTTCCATGTCTTCTACTCCATCTACTAAGCAACAACTCCTAAAATCTACATTCAAAATCCATGATAATGGATGTGGAGAATATCAAATCCATGAATCCATTCATATCACCAAATTTCTCATCTCACCTCAATCCTTTAATCAACCACACTTAGAAGTCTAAGATCCCATCCTCATGCTACAATGGGGCCCAATAACTTCATTTTCAATGGATATCTTGTTGATGAAGGAATAGAAGGATTCAATCCTACATGGCTTTACAAATATGATCAATATGCTTCTTGATTTAAAGAATAAAAAATATTTTATTTCCTTAAATATTTTTAACAAAATAAACTATAAAGGTAAAGGTATGGGTTTACATGAGCAAGGCTCATTTGATCCTGTCGATATGCTAGTAAATGAAGAAAATTTTGGCTTATGATATGGTGCTTATGATGATTTTTTTGATCCCCTTGTCAATTTTTTTTTATAATGCTAGGCACACCTATTCTGATCTTGATGATAATAAAGTACATGCAATTCCTACTCCTTTTGAAGAGCTTTCCACCATGAACTTATTTTATGAAATTACCATCGTCATCATTCATCTTGATCCACAATAACTTGAAACCATTGGTTGGGACCAACATGATCCTCCTACCTTGGTTACATATCAAAATGATGAGGCCATCCTATATCTTATGCAATCCCATGATTACATTCCCCTAGGAGATCATAAATAGGGATTTTCATATCCTATTGATTTCATCTACATATTTCAAACAACAAGAAGATATTTTAGAAGAACCAATAGAATCCACAATTGATAAAAATATACCCTTTGATAGTAAGCTTGAATTTCCATTGGATCCTTCCCCACTTCAATATGGTCCATCCCTCCAATTCAAGACTCAATTGATAGAAATGTTACTGAATTGAAGAACATTGTTGAAATATACCATCGACACCCTTAATTGTCTTTGATGACACCCAACTTAAAGGCAATAATGAGTCATGCGAAATCCCTCAAAAGGAAACACAATTCATTTCAAGAGTGGAGAGAATCTAATATGTTATAATATGTTGATGGTTTGTCTTATGATCAAGTCAAAAAATTAAAAATATCTAAAGCCCAATTAGCCCAATATTTTGTGAATCCCAAAAGTAGACAACCTATAGATGTACGCAAGCCCAACTTTTCAATCAAATGGTGCACACATGAGGGTATTGCAAGAAATTTTTGGGACCATTGGTGGATGGTGTTTGATAAACCACCCAACAACAATCTTGATGTCCCTCTTTATTTCTTAAAATTGGGTAAAACGAAATGGGATCCCATTATTTAGCAAATGGGATCATGTTTTGCTTCAAGGCCCCAAGCCAAAAATGGGATCCTATTTCATAAAAAATATTTTTTATGCTTTTATGAAACGAAATCCCGTTTTTTAAAATTTGATTTTTTTGTCGGGCTTTTTCTTTATTTTTTGGTTTGGGAAAAGGCTTGGGGACCTAAACCTAAGCTTTGGATCTGGTTTGACTTGCAGCTTGAAGGTCATGTCAATGTCACTAGAAAATAGTGATTTTGGACATATGTCTGAAGATCTTTTTACAATTTTTTTTGACGAAACTAAAACCAATTATAGATGAGACAATGCAGATTCCAAATATGTAATTTTTTTTACAATTGGATTATTTTGTCTATTTTTTAATTATTTTTTGATGAAATTGGTCCAAAAACTTGAAATATCAGGGTTTTTTAGTATTTTAATAACTTTTAATTAAAATAATTTTTGACAAATGAATTATACGAAAGCGTACCTTAGACAATTCTTTTCAATTTGAAAAAAAAATAAAAAATGATAAGTTTAGATCATCTTACGAGTGACGTATGTGATGATTTTTCAAAACAACAAATATGGCCAATAAAAAATTAACAAAAAAATATATTAAAAAAAAATTACAAAAATATCGTGATCATTCTTTAGTGTTCTTACAAATATTTTCCCAAAGGATTTAGAAAAATATGATTATTTAGGTAAAAATATGGAAGGTGTACATGTGCATGGTATGGTAAAAAAAAAAGACTTTTAAATAGTGATTTTTAGAAATGCCTATTGAAAATCAATTTGTATCATTTGGGTATTAAAATAAACTACATATTTGGAAAATAGACTTTGAGTACTAAATTTTATGATTAGTGACTTTTTTAAGATTCCATCTCTAAGTGCTTCAAATTTCAATGTCAAATGTGACAAATTCTGAAAATCAAGGAAAACACCACTTTTTGGCCAAAAAGTGGAATCAACTTCTTGTACACACCCACATATGCAAAGACACGTGAGATGAAGCCAAAGTAGAGCAATCAAGGGCTAGAGAATAGGAGCAAGGGAAATCTTATGTACAGATAAAACTTAAAGTTATTTCATAATGTATTTCATTTAAAATTAGTATAGCAATAGTAGTACTAATGTATATTTAAGTGGGAATGAATAGTTGATGATTGTTAGGAAATAATGCATGAATACCCACAATCTTTTAAATCCATTTCTTACATAACCCCATGAGAGAAAAGCATGAACAAGTAACCATAATGCATAGATCAAATAGACAATCCACAAGATATACCTTGGGAAGACACTCAAGAGGGAAAAAAATAGCCTCCAAAAGCATACATACTCGATCTATTAATTAGCAATAAAGAAATACAAGAGTACCCATGAATACATCCAAAGCATCAAGCCTCTCCAATGCATCCTCATGTGTCCAAGAATGAATCCACACATCCCATGCCATGCCTCACATATGCACTCCTTAGAAAGACTCAATAATGATAGCCCACTCACCTAACCGACCTACTAAACATGTGCTTGATTTTATAGATACAAGCTCACACAAATACAACCAAGTGGTAAGATAAAACCATGTGTCGTAAAATCATGTGAACACAAAACCACTAACCCCTTATTTAATATTGGGTACTAGGTTTTCACTTTATTAAATATTCTCCTATAGTAAATTATTATCTCATGTCTCTCACACATTAAATAATAATACAATGTTACAATACAACATAAAGTGGTCCCCAAATAATTACCTAGTGTGAAAAATCACACCATCTAGGTGCATCACAAATAAATAATTATTTAATGATAATATTGTTGTGCCTTCAGCACACACGCCCCGTTCGGAATGGGGACCCTCTCTTTCCTTCGCCTCGCTAGGTTGCTTTTGGTTGCTGCCTCATTTTGCATGCCCCTATTTGGTGTTCAAAATAGTCAGTGAGCTTTAGGGAAGTCATCTCGAGTTGACCATGTTTTTCCCCCTCAAATTTTTAAAGTTCTAAGTCTTTGCGGAATCCCACTAGCTGTTTGCCTTAGCTTTTCAAAGCCAATGCCCCTAGAGCCTATCAGGTTTGCCATGTTAGGAAGCCTCTCCTGAGCTTCCGCCACCCCATCACCGTTTCAAATGGGCTTCCTCTAGCAGCTCTCCACCCGACAGGAGTCGCAGGGTTGTTCACCATTTCCTTTATTATTCGCTTTTGAACGGGCATTGTCTAATGTCCTTTCGATCCTCAGAACTTGAGACTTTTGCCGTCATCTCCTCATCACCAAACTTCTACACGACCATCAGCCGAATGCTGCCCACCTGGCGAGTCCCAGTGCTCCTGCTGCCATTTTCAAATAATGACTCACCAACCTTTTGACTAGTTGTACCTACATTTATGAGACACATTTAATGAGGGAATGTCTATAAATAGTGGACTCTGAACTGTCATTTTCATTCGCCAGTTTGTTCAAAACAAGTTATAGCCAGCTTCCAACATTGCTATCTCTTCCGCATCACTTGATCACCATTTCCAAATCTTTGCTGCCACTTCTCGACCTCCTTCATCAGATCTGTGAGGTAGGGTTTCCGCCCACATCCCTTCCATTGTGTTTTCTTCGATTTCTAAAAAATCATTAAATTTAAAAGGGAGAAAACTTAAACAACCAATTAGAGTTAATGTAGGCGCACAAAACCCGCATCGTAAAAACTTGAAAAACCCTCCAAATCAACTAATATAATGACCGCAGAACCTTAACTCCCCGGCATCGTTCTTCAGCCAGAGCATTCATGCTCTGCAAGCCCACTACCTCCCATCGCCACTGGTAGCCTTTGAAACAAATTTAAACTTTGCAATGACAAACCTTTCTGTCGGGTCTACTATCGCAGGAGGACCCCCCTTCCTTAGCCACTTGAAACTTGGTCGAAACTCACAAAGTGAAAATGAAATTCCAACGAGCCACTAGGTTCCGTCCCTGCGGGATTCCATCCCTAGGGTTCCACCCATGATTTTCCATCCCCAAATAGCTTTTGAACCCCGAATTTTTGGTGCCTTGGTCCCACCCTATTGACTTCTCAATAAAGTTTAAACTCTCGCAAAACCTTAAGTCGTGGTCCATCTTGAGTCCCTTGCTGCGAACTTTTGTTGTTGGAGTTTCGTCCACACCTCACCGTCTTGAGCGGCTTTGACGACCTGTCTGTTTGACCTTCGGACCCTGAGTCTTCCTATCAGTTGCCTTTATTTTGACCCTCCAAATGACCAAGTGCCCAACACCTTTTCGGGTCCTGCCTAGAAGACCTCTGTCTATGGGCCGCTGTAGTAAGATTGTCATCTCTTAGGGTTTTTGATGAACAACATCCCTCCCTCCAGGACCCAACTCCATTGCAGCTGCTTAAATGAAAATGTGAAAGTGCTAAGTGGTCAACCTTGAATGGGTTTCCCTTGTCGAGTCGCCCTCACCAGGACTTCATCTGTGCTTCGCCATTCTAAATGAAAAATTGCCTATGTCCTTCTGTTGCCTAGAACCTGACCTCATAGTGGTCGCTAAACTTTCAAACGATAACTGAACTATACCACTACCCTCTAGAGCCTGGATCCCACCTGACAGAACTCCGCTTGTGGGACGTTGTCTTGCCAGA
Organism: Sequoia sempervirens; assembly: GCA_007258455.2. Classification (NCBI taxonomy): domain Eukaryota; kingdom Viridiplantae; phylum Streptophyta; class Pinopsida; order Cupressales; family Cupressaceae; genus Sequoia; species Sequoia sempervirens. The sequence continues at coordinate 33,015,142 of VDFB02252616.1, forward strand.
GTTGTTCTCAATGGCAGACTTCTAGCAATAAAGCTTCCTCTTGGTACCAATTGCTCAAAAGGTGATCTCAACACCCTTAAATCTTCAAATTGACTTTGAACCACATGCTAAAATAGGGAAACTTCCTTAATGGACCCCACAAATAGACCAAATTTAAAGGCGGTTCAGGATAGGCGGGCCATCATGCCCTAATTGTCGTCTCTCCTTCAGATGCTCTGAAACGACCATCAGCCCAAGGAAGTCTGAGTCACGAGGCCCAAATTATTCAAAATCCTTCCTGAAAAAGGGATAATGCCAAAGTAAAAGATATTTCAAGATTCTTGAAAGATGATTTATCCAATCTAACATCATTTCCAGGATTTTGGCTAATTTTCCCGTGTTTTCATGGTTGAACATGCTTACCTTTTTTTCGCCTGTAGGATATATGGAATTAGGTGCAGGACCTTTGGGAGTGGCCACAAAGAAAGAAAAGGGAAAGAAAATAGCCAAGGCACCCCATGGAAAAGATGATAAGGATCAGATGAAGTATAAGTTCCAAGGGGAACTTCTAAACTCTAAGGTCACCACCACCTGGAAGGAGGTCTCAGACACGAATATCAGACAAGTAGAAATTGATGAATTCAAACAAAGAGTCTGGATCAACCCCACAACTAAAAGTGCAAAAAAGATCAGAAGTAGTGGATTAGCTAAGGTTGTAAGGCTTCCCTCCTACTCTCATTGCCCCTGAACTAGTAATGACTTGCAGAGAGGCCTATAAGGAGGAAACTCAGACCATTGTGGACAGAGACAGAAACATACTAGCTAATCTATTAGCCAAGTCAATAGAGAAATTTTTTCACATCCCTACCTATGGGGAAATGGAGAAAGTTGCCATAACAGATTCCAAGGAAACGTGGGATTCATATCCCCTCAGATGCAAAAGGATTATCAATCAATATAGGTTGAAAGAGAAGAGGATTAGTGCAGCGATAGTGCCCTAGGAACTCTACTGCAGTGATTTCTATGAAGACTACCATGATTTGGTAACCTTATTGAGCAAGTTCATGGGCCTTCCCATTGTAGTTTATTTCCAAGAGTGGATGTTCTACTTCATGGAGGAGATCCTCTGGGGCAAGACCAAGTTCTATTGGGTAGGAATCATAAGCAATTTCCTGCATAAACAATTTGTAACTATAAAGACCACCTCGATGTTCTATATGACCTCATACCTTATTTACTTGTTGGCTGATAAAACACAATATAGGGGTTTGTTCAGGGGTCCAGATACAGAACCGGGAAAAGAGCTAAAGGTTAATGATAGATACCCTCAACTACAATATAGAAACTTCAAGAGGGATTACTGTAGAGTTAATGATTCCTTCATAGGCCACATCATTAGATTGCTTGGGAGTGACTTTGAAAGAAGGGTCTCCCACAGTACCAATGCTTTCCTCAAACAGTTTTCCTTCTTATTCATATAGTTTCCTAAGTTTACCTACATTCGTGTTGAAGGTTTCTCGGAAAAACCGTATAAACTGCCCTGATATCCCAATGACTAAATAATATTGTTATAACTTTCTCGGCAGCTGCGACATGCACATGCCCTCCTAAGAAGCAAACATAAGGTAGGGATCCCTTATCCCCTCTCTTTCAACCAAGGGATATATGAACTCCACACATCCCAATGTGCCAACAATTCAGAGAAAGAACTGGTGGAATACCATTTGCGGCTCCACACTTCCCGGCCACGAATGGACCCCTACGATAAACTGAAGAAGATGGTTGCAGCTGAATACACCCACTTGCATCATGTTAAGGACTTTTGGGCTAATTGCAAAGATGACAAAGAAGTGCGGATGAGGCACTATATGCAAATGATAACATACTTTATGAAGAAGGTCAAATTGTTCTCGATGACAAACTAGGTAAACGAAGAAGAGGATATAGTGGTTGATCCTCGATACAATGTAGTTGCTAATCTCCCATTGCCTTTGTTTGATTGGGATGAGAAAGAGGTCAATGACATCAATATTCTATCAAAGCCCCCATTGAGGCTAGATGAAGGAATGGATCGATGGGAAAGTTTCCCGATTGAAACAACAAGGAGTAGCTTTGACCTATGGGGAGCTTGAAGAAGAGCCTGCAAGCGAAACTGACAGTGGGACAATGCCACAATAGAAGAAGCTTCCCAATCTCCTCCCATCACCAGATCGAGGAAGAGATAGGAGATGATGAAAAAGCAGTCTAAGCTTCGAGTGTACTCAAGGAAAGCCTTGGAGGGTGAATCCTCCAAAAGGCCAAAAACATTAGGAGGTCTTGATACCATCCAAGAAGACCCACTCCACAAGGGAGAAGAACTAGAGGTCTAGCAGCCAAGATCTCCGTCTGCTACCTCCACTATTTCTACAACTGCCCCACTGCCTACCTCTCAGGGGATGGTTGCTACTTCCCCACCTCCTATGGATATATCAGTCCACCTTGCTTCAACTCCTCCCACAATGTAGGTGATGATAGTAGACTCTTCCTTTTCCACCACCTCTCTGCTCTCTTCCACCTCCATTTCTCTGACTACATCTCTCCCATTAGTAGCAGAAATAATGCCAATGCCCATGCTCTCACTTCCAGAGGCATTGTCTCGACATATGCAAAATATTCCTACAAAGTTGTCGAGGGTGTTGATGAACCCGACTATTCAAGCTGCCCTAGTGTAGATTCTTGCCAATATTCCTACCTCAACTCCTCTGACTGAACCACTAGAAATGAAAGCTACAATGCAAATATATGAGGAGTTGGAGAGACAAGAAAAAGAAGCAACACAAGAATTGGAGGAGGAAGAAGATAACTACCATGAGCACCCAGAGTTCCAAAATTTTCTAATTGATAAGGTAGTGCGTGAGGGGGAAGAAACAGAGTCCTCTGAGGGTGATGAGGAAGATGATGGAACCAAATATATTGTGGAGACCTTTGATGCGAACCTCGAGGAGGAGTTAGCTCAACTATTAAAGAATGTCAGAGAGGAGATAGAAAAGAATCCCTTTGAGGAAGAAAAGGATTCAAGTGACAAAATGGAAGAGGATACTAAACCTTCAACTAGGGAGTAGGAAGAAAGCCCCAAACATGGTGAAGAAATTCCCCTTTCCAAAAATCAAGGAGAGAAAGAAAAGAAAGAGAAAGAAGTATTGCTTCAATGTGAAGAAGAGGAAAATAAAGAAGAAGAAAAGCCTAATGGAGAGGCCGAAACTCATAAGAGCCCATAGACGGAGCAACCTGAAGAACATGGGCAAGATTAAGAAGAAGAAAAGAAAACTGGTGAAGGGGAGGACAACCCCAAAGAGCATGCAACTACTGAGTCTCCACATAAAGAAACAATATTCATTCATGATTCAAATGAAGAAGAAGGAGAAAGGACCGAACAAGAGACTCCAAGAAGCAAAGTGATGGAAATTGAGCACACCCGCGAAGAAGAGCATGGTCATGAGTCACCAAGGGGAGAATCTCAAATGCCCGAGTGGCTAGAGAAATAATTGGAAAAGAAAACTCTAGCCTTGAGGGATCCAAGGGCAAGGATGGAGGCCATCTTGTCCTGAGCCCAGGTCAATACAAAGAAAGAGAAGAAGCTTAAGGTTAGATCTCATCTGACAATGGACACCTCTAGGTCTAGAATTGTGTAAATAGCCACCTCAGTGGTGAATAAAGAAGGGGTAAGCTACAATATTTCCACCCTTGATCTGGGAATGGCCACACAAGAACAAAAATTTGACCATTTCCAGGGTTCCGTTTCCACCATTATGCATCAGATGCACAAGGATAAGATTTCCAAGGAGGACCTTAAAGTGTAAGTGGTTGATTTGATAGCCTATATTCAATAATGGTCATCAAAGGAAGAGCCTCCCACCATATCCTCGACGTCGCCACAATTATTGTCCAAGGATCATATTGATCAGCTTGAAAAGAGAAAGAATTGGACAAATTCCACGGAGGACTGGTTCAGACAAGTCCTCTACAATGGAAACATGGGTATCGGTCATGTGGTTAGGAAAACCAACAAATTCTTGGAGTTGCAAAGAGGATTCGAGGGAATGAGGAAGTTCTGCACTGACTTCCCTAAGCTATATAGGATCATGTACCCCAAACTTGAGGCCATTCTCAAGGTACCTGATGGATCCTAGGAAAAGGAGTTTGCTTTGGCTAAAGGCGATTATTGGCTCGTGGAGATGTAGAAATTGAGCCTTGACCACAGAAAGGATGTATTAGAATGAGTTCTCCATGAGGTGGAAATGGAAATTGATTGGATCAAGGAAGTCCAAGGTGTTTGCGAGGAATACATAAAGTTGATGACAAACTTTTATGTGCTCATCGTCGAGCTAGATCCCAAAAAGATAAAGCCCTATTTTCATAAGAAGATGGAGAACGGGACTGCAGATGCACTAAGGCCTGATTTCATGGGTTTTGATGCAAGAGCCTTCTCTCAGTCCAAGCAGGTGATTAAGAATGTGTAGAAATTTGACAAGGACTGGGATACCATCATGGATAAATCAAGAAAGTTGAATTTCCAAGTGCTCCAATTAGACATATTGGAATGGAACAAGCTCCAAGCGTTGATCCTGAAGTTTATAGAATATGCCACTATTAAGAAGAGTGAAGTAAATCCGGTTATTGATGATGAGTTCCTCACAAAGTAGCTACAACAAAAGGGAAATCAACAAAATAAAAATTTGCTATAGTGCTGCCATAGGAGGACAAAATAGGGAAAAAGACAAGAATGTATTTTAAATTGTAATATATTTGGGGGTAGGTGAAACCCTAGTTTGTAGTGAATCTTTTCCACACAATGCAAATCAATCTTGGCCATTCATTTTGATTTTTGAACACTATAAATAGGGGGGTCTCCTCTCATTTTCAAGAGAGAGTTGAGTTATTGTAAAGGCATGCTGCAAAATTTTTAATAGAAGTTCATTGGATTTTGGTGGACTCTTGAGTTTCCATTGTATGTTACATGGTTCTTCTCCCATAGTTAGTTGGTTTGAATAGATTTACTTTGTTTTTTTGCATGTTTTAGCTTACTTTGGTAGATTAGTGAATGATGTTCATTAATTATGTAGAATTCTGTTGTGTGTTGACAACCTTTCATGTCCATACTTTTTGTTGTTTATTGATGGTAGACAACTGTGTAAAGTTATTCTAGACTTCAATTGATAGCTGCTCTAAATTTCTATTGTTTGTTCATGCTTATGGTGAATGAATGATTGAATATCTAAAATCCTTAGAAGCTTGCACAAATTTCATGATACTATGATATAATCTGGTTAAGTGAAATTATATTTTAGGAAGGATGTTTGCAGTAGAATCCTCCATGATCACTATATTCATTTTTAGTTTCATACCTAGGAACCTCTTCTCTTCCCTGCCTTTTCCTTGTTTTTTTTTAATAAATAACCTATGCTAAGGTTCAATGCACATTGTAAAGCCAAATATAAAGTTAAAATAGGAGTTTAAGATTTTTGTTCAAACCTGCAACAAATAGCACACTAACTTCCCATCTTAGGAACTCCTTTTAAGATTTACTTCCTTCCAGCCTAACTCCATAAGTCTTCCTTGTGATTACCAGCAAAATCACATTGAAACATTTGAGAGATTCCAAGCATTGTCAAGACCTAGCATTAGAGACCTTGGGATAGTGTTCTGCAATCTGATTGTGGAAGATTTTCTTTCAAGAGAGGTGATGCACATATGCATTACCTGTGTTGAGAAGTGTTCAAAAAAACACATCAAAAAATATTATAATAGAACATTTTATGTAATGGTGTACAACACCATTTCCCAACATTCTCCCACTTGTTGTATACATAGAATAAGGGATCAATCAATGAAATACACCATCATAACCATACATGAAACCACATGAAGCTCCAACATTCTCTCATGCTCCATCAAGATATATTCAATAAAAGCAAAGTGACCACCATCTCAAGCAAGAACTCCTCTCATCCTCCAATGTTTCACCTATGGAAGAAAAAGAACATGCCAAGATGAAGATGCACCAATACAAGAACACAAGCATAAAATCCAAGTGATAATAAAGGATCCAAACAAGTTGTTATCATAAAGAAAAGAAACCCACATGATTATAAATAACATCCACAAAACATGCTAATACATCCAACCATCCATACCTCCTATGTATCAACAACATTAGTAAACCATGACAACAACATATGTGACCCATAAACTACAATCACAAGCTCATTGTATCAAATATATCAATAAAGAACATACATATCCAGGTACTCCCACTACATGGGTAATTTCAAAGCATATCAAGTCTACCAATCAACACTATACCAAGGTGTGATAAATGATCAAAACATTAAGTACCAAGAACAATCACAATGATCTACACATGCAACACCAATAAATGGATACTCTCTCAAAAGATGTCACCACCATCCTTCAAAATCATATGAACATGAATCTCCAAGAAGGAACCATAGAATGAAGAGACAAAACCTATAAACCATAAAATGCCCTTCTACCAACACCTCAAAAGTGAAATGTTCTATCAAGTATGATCTTGTAACAACGCCAAATGAGAAGTCTCAACAACACCCAAATCATTTAATCTCTTAGATCAAACACACATATGAATCATGTAGAATGCCAATATGGATGTAAGCCTCTCTAACCAAGAAGACCAAACTCAAAGTATCTATTCCCAAAATAGGAAATCAACCCAATAACCATCTCCTAAACTCATCATCAATGAATGATAATATAAACTCAAATGCACAAGGAGATAACCATAATAAACATCTCTCAAATGAATCCTTCAGAACTAACTATCCATAACTCAAGATCCATATCTATGAAAGATAAAGCAATATAAAATCATGATAAAAAATCCTCACTTGAGTCTCCAAAATCAATCACCATTACTCAACTCATTCCCATGAGAAATCAAAGAACGGAAAATAAACACATCAAAAATATGATGGGAAATACCTATTATATGATAACCTACCAAGTAGACCAAGAGTGTGGAATAATAATGCTCCTCTAGGATAACCAAGTCATCATGAATCACTCCAAGAACAATCTCATCTATAGGTCCATCATGAACTCACACCCATATCCAGGTGAAACCTCCTCAATATTCCTACTGAAACCCCCAAAGAGTAACCATCTCAAGCAAATGTCTGCAATCCCAAGAAAACTTCAACTTCACCCACATCTCCAAGTATCCATGAGTACCTCCAACATATCAATCCATGCTAAGCTCCAAATTCAATACCACACTATGCATCCAAGAAAAAGACCAATGTACATAATACCAAGAGTACCAACAAGATCAATGTTAAAGCTCCAACCATAGAATTGAGACCTATCATGACATCACTATCTAACCATCTCCTCCTAGGAGATCACATGCAAGAATGAATACATCATGATATCAAGAGAACCTGTATCATGTCAAACCTCTAAACTAGTATTAAGGGTAAACCATGAAATAATAAAAATCACACTCTAAACCAAGAAACGACATCTCTAATCACATGAAGATAACCATCACTAATGATGAATCACACCACTACCAATAATTACCACTGAATCATGATACTGAGCTACACATGGCATCATGACAAGCATCTCCTCCATGAAGATCATCTAGGTCCACATATGTAATTGAAATGCCAAACATACCAAGTAGAACCAAGATCTCCAAGCCAAGAAGATACAACCACCATTAAACAATCATGAACTAATCCTACACTACCAAATCATCACTGTCAAAAGCTCTCACTAAAAAGTGTAACCAATGAAATGTAACCAAGCTATCATGACATTGTGATAAACCACATGCTACAAGTCCCATCACCAACTAATCAGGTACTCTAACCATCCATCCTCTCATCCCAAAGCAACATACCAATGTACAAATGACCACAGATAATGCCAACTAATGAAATATGCATCAACAATGAGCAATGTCATGGATAAAGACAGTCCACACTAAGTCATCCTACTGCAACCTAATAATATGTACACACCTACAAGCTACATAACTCATAGATCCCAAAAAATGAAGCATACAAACTCATCATTGCATTAGTAACCTACAAACTGATATATCAAAGAAGATAATCCTATAGACATCAAGACTCAAACACCAAATCAACCACATATCTAATTTTCCAAAAATGTCCACAAATGAGTATCCATAGTCAAGGAACCATACAAGCATCTAGGAGATAGAAACAACCTCCCAACGCCAAACAATATCACCACCAAACAAACACAAACATGATCATGTCATGTCAATGCATAAATATACCTACATATCCATGACACAATAATCATAGCCATTATTGTACCTGCACTCAGCCATCACCCATACAAGACTCCAAGTCTCCACTCATGTCAGTACATGTCCTCAAAATTGAAGATAAATTATGTACTTGTCACCATCAAAGTCTAACTTTGAAAAAAACTTGTAAACCAATACCAAAAAGAACCAAACTGATAATCAGTTGTACCATAATAAATATCATATAAAAACATGTAATCCCTCAAGTTTTCACCTCTTGACTCATCCAGATGCTCATGCAATCACACCCTAAATCTCAATCTCCTACAAGTTATCAAACAAGTACCAAATTCATCCTACACCTCAAACTAAAAATATGCTTGATCCACTATGCAATATGTTGTACATTCTCTTCAACGCCTATTCAAAATAAAAAATCTAATTCTTTATGTGAAAATTATGCTCAAAACCATGTACAAGAGAACTTATGGATTTTAGACCCCCAAAACTTATTAAAATAAAAAATCATGGAACTAAACCTACACCATTATGTAGTGCTCAGAACCACCTTTCCAACAAGTATAAGAAGTTAGAAATCTGACATCCTAGGTGAAATTTATGCTCGTTTGAAAAAAACACTACTATAATTTGCCCAATTTGACCTATCTGGTGGCACTCAGGCCGAGCCATCGGCGGCACCTGGGTGATGCCTTGGTGGTGCGGTAGCTATGGACTTGAAACCAATTTTAAATGTTTTTAAATTTTTAAAGTCTTAAAATTTATACTACAAATTTAAAAACATATTTAGATTTATTTATGGAAAATTAAATGTGTTTATTTTTTCCTAATGGTTAAATATTTTTAAGCCCTTGCAAGCTAGGCTGAGGTTCCTTGTGGGACTGAGGGCGTAATGCCAATGGCCCAGGGGTCAATCAACCACCAGTCTGACAACACTAGCGGCTAACAAGCCAACCAACCTCTTAGCGTCAGGGTGCAGCTTGGCAGTGCCATAAGGGGTCTATAGAGCCCCCCACAAATCTTTTTTTTTAATTTCAAATCATTTTTAATAATGGTTTTCAATAAATTTTATTCTGAAAACTTAAAAAAATTTAATAGGTTGAGTTTTTATTTATTTATTTAAAAAAAATTGACCTCTGCAAACACATACAATTGTACAACAAGTTGTGGGGGGTTTTTTTTTCCTTTTTTTCAACTTTTTCAAAATAGGGAAAAGCTTATGTCATTTTTGTTTCTCAACCATCTTGGTTGCAATGGTAAGGTTTGTTTTGTCTCAAGATGTCATCCATGAAACTTCTACAAAACCTCATAGGAAAGATCAATCAAAGAAACTCTCTTTATCAAAAAATTTCATGCCTTAGATCTATAATAAACCCAACAAATCTTGACAACCCAAAAGCCTAAATCTGAATAATAACACTTGCAACATGTGTTCCATACCTTGTAATGCCTCAAATCTAGCATGCATTGCCATGAATTCAACTTTGCACCAAATCTACTCAAACAAGGGTAATAACAAAATTTGGAAGCTCACACCTCCCATCAACCATTATAGATCTGATACAACTTGTTAGGAAATAATGCATGAGTACCCACAATCTTCATCTATTTCCTACATAACCCAAAGAGAGAAAATCATGCATGCAAGTAACCATACTACATAGATCAAATAGACAAGCCACAAGGTAACACAAGATATACCTTGGGAAAAACCTCAAGAGGAAAAAATCCATCCGCCTAAAGCATCCATAGTCCATCTATTAATCAACAAAAAAGCAATACAAGAGTTACAATGAATACCTCTAAAGCATCAAGCCTCTTTGATGCAACATCCCATGCCATGCTTCACATATGCACTCCTCAGAAAGACTCAATAATGATAGCCCACTAACCTTAGCAACCTTAACCACTAAACATGTTCTTGCTTTTATAGATACAAGCTCACACAAATACAACCAAGTGGTAAGATTTAACCATGTGCCACAAAACCATGTGAACACAAAACCACTAACCCCTTATTTTATTTTGGGTACTAATTTTTCACTTTATTAAATATTCTTCAATATTAAATTAGCATCCCATGTCTCTCACACATTAAATAATAATATAATGTTACAATACAACATAAAGTGGTCCCCAAATAATTACTTAATGTGATTAGCCACACCACCTACGTGCATCACAACTAAATAATTATTTAATTACGACATTATAATATAACATTTTATGCAATGATGTACAACACCATATCCCAACAATGGTCGAGGATGAACTTATAGAAGTCCATCATGGCACTCTTTCTACTGTTGAATTTGGCCTAGACATGGTATAATTTTTTGTACATGTTTAACTTTTTTATTGTATGCATATCATTTAAATTATGATTAACTAAATTTATTAATTTATATCTTGATCTTATTTTACTTTTGTAGTCTACTCCATATGTGAATGACGTGACACCTTTTCCAATTTCTTACGCTAAAACACCTGATCATCCAAAGGGACTCTCATTCACATAACAACTCTTACACCAATTAGAAAGAGTTGATGTAATTGAACTAAATTTTAATTGAAATAATAGTTTATATAGAACTTATAGAACCTATTGTATTGATTTAGATGAAATTTTAAAATATATTATTATTATATATAAATACATTTATAGTCTTACATTCTTATCATTTTTTATACAAGAAGTTGTAGTTGGTGCATCCATGATGAGTTCTCGTCAAACAATTGAGGAAGAATCATTGGTCCAAGTATATGGTTTTTTATATCTAGTAGATATATAAGTTTCTAGATATAAGTAGATATATGTTTAGCTTATGTTTGTTTGCCAACAATTATATATTAATTTTGTCAATTTTATTTTACCTGTTATAGAGTATTCCACCATCCACCTATGTGGATCCTCTACCATTATTATATGGTATGACTCCTAATCATCCTAAGGGACCATCATTTGTAGAACATTTGTTAGTAAAAAACCAAAGGCTTGAGGTAATCAATAGTTGAATTTGAGTGATTAGATGTTACTTTGAAAGTTATAAAAAATAGTAGATAATTTTCTATTTAGTAGTCTAAGCTATTTACCATTGAGCTAATTAATCTAATTTATGGTTCAGGCTATTATTGTGTAGTCAACTTCACATTAATCAGGTGGTGTTAAGAGGCTACATTTTAATGAACCGCCACAAGTTTAGGACTTGATTGAGATGTCATAGCTATTTTGGATGTACATTGTATATAGACCTTGAAATGGAATATTCCACTTTTTGTAACTATTGTTTTGAGTTGGCATGTATACCAAATTTGTATACATACATACATAATTACTTTACAATTTTTCATATAAAAATTGATATTCAATTGAACCGTCAATTTTGTGGTGTGTTCTATGTACTTCTCTTGCACTCTTAGGATCTTTCACCTAAAAGGAGAGAGATAGAACCCCAAAATTGAGGTGGTTCACTCAAACTAAGATATGCAAGATGGAATTGAGACTAAATGAAATGATCTAAATACAACTAAGTGATGAAATTGATTGATTATTAATGCAAAACTAATGAAATATTCAATGTTTGAAAACATAGTGAGGTATGCAAAAATGAACTAAAAAATGTACCAATGCAAACAAAATTGAATGAGGTTTAACAGAGTGCACCTAGAAGTTGAATGTTGATCCTGGAAGGTTTTGAAAACTGGCAGAAATCATTGTTGATCACCAGTGGGACTCATTCGTCAGTGATTGTGAATCAGTCCTCCTACCGGTAAAAACACCTGAAACTGCTTTCTGACTGTTGGGAATTGGATTATGACAAAATCAACTTTTCCACCTTATAGGTGGGACTCATTCGCCACTAATGGTGAATATTTCCTCCTCTGAAAAATTTGCAAATTCAAGAGTCAAGCCTGTGGGTTTAGATCTGCACTTGTCTTCTGTCGGGTTGACAGAGTCAAATCTGCAGAAAACGGATTGTATGTTGTCTCCAAGCTTGAATTAGGGTTTGGTTGACTTGAAACACTTTTATGACTTATTGACCACCTTTCAACACCTATTTTCTTGAAAAATATACATATTAAGTTTGCAAACACATGCAAAAGGGGAAAAATGGTTAAGGGTTAGGGTATAGGGATTTTCCTTGGTCAAATCCCACTTTGGTAATCAAACACTTGATAAAGAAATGGAATGGAATGAAGAAAGGAATGATGAATAACAACATCTAAATCCCCTAAACTCACCAAATCCTTGTTGAAGAAGTCTGAAGATATGTCAATGCATGCTCCAAGATGGCTTGATGTTTGCTTGATTGAATGATGCTTGAATGTAATTGAATGCTTAAATGAACTAGTGAATGAGATGAATGCTTGGATGAATTAGATGTAAAATGGTTATAAAAACACTTATTTATACACACTTATGCCTTAATAACCCAACAATACAACATCACAGGCCGACATAAGGTATTTTTGAATAAAAACCCGAAAGGAATTTTGAATAATTTTGAATTTGGGGACTCATCCGCCACCCATGGCGAAAGGGTCCCACTCTAGGCTTGTAAGTGGGTGTTGGGAATTAAGTTACATTTAATGTTGTTTGTGAGGTTTACATTCAAAAATACACTTAATTATGACTTATGAGTGCATTAAGAGGCCAAATAAAGCATAAGAAAGGTGTAAATAGTGATAACAAGCCTAGAAAAGCATGAAATCTTGTTACAAGACTTTACAACACTTTAGAATAGGACTTGATAAGTGATAAAAAGGAAATATTTAGATGAATTATAATGAGAGGAGTCTAGAAAAGTGTAGAAATGTGTTACAACACTTCACAACACCTTCACAAGACATCATAATTTGAATATTAAAGACCTAATGTGAATGCATAAGTTACATTACAACATTAAATCAAAGCAAGATAAGTCAAACATCATAGGGAAAAGACCTAAATAACCATGAAAATGCCAATGATCCATTTTTCTATGGTACATTTAGCCCCCACTTTAGTGAGAGGATGAACTCGCTTCAAACTCACACTAAAGTAGCCATGCATATCGAGAGGGATCCACATGCACTTATGCTAGAAAGATGGAATGACAATGATCAAGAGGGATGATCAAGCCCCCAAGATGAAGATCCCATGGAAAACTAAACATAAGAACAAAGGAACACACATGAAAGAGAAAAAGAAAAGGAAGAGAAAAGGAAAAGTCAGATCAAGCTTTGATCATTTGTTCAACTAGTTGTGAATCAGATCGAGGTTGTGTCTGAAAAAGAGATTGCATACTCACTTTGGGGTGATATAACTCATGGATATCTATTAGGTGAGAAGGGCCAAAAGGTGAGAAACATACACTCGGTTGGTATGTACTCACAAACACATAGGTGGCTAAGGGGAAAGTCGTGCCTCAGAATGGGTTTCCTACTCAACCATATTAAAGTTATACCCCCTGATAACTTTAATAAGGATCCACAAAGGAAAATTTTGGTCCGTACTTCATGAGACAAGCAAAGTTGCATATGCTTAGAACTCATTAACAAATGGGAAGGTACCACAAGCATGCAAATTGTGTTATGCAAGGTGGCCATGTGA
>VDFB02252616.1:33029133-33064025 GCA_007258455.2 Sequoia sempervirens
ATCTTATCTTTATATTTTGAGCTATCTTGTTGCTCAAGATAAGATTAGGGTTATGCATCTTTCCTTTTATAAAGCAAATTATTATCATGTAATTATTGAATTCTCGAATAATAATGTTGCACATCTTTTTTCAATAGCTTCTACTTTTTTGTTTTTCTCTTCTGTGGAAGGTCTATTCTAGTTTGCAAATCTAATCTTGGTTTCTAACATGGTATCAGAGCCTTGATTTGCAGCCCCTTCTCATATTTTTGAGAAAATCATTGCAGGGTTTGTTCGAGATCCCTCAAGGGTATCATGCCTTTAGTTCATCTATGAGGCGTTTTGGATCATATCAGGCTTCACCATTGGATTCAGAGCACTGGAAAAAGTCAAGATTGGATTTTATTTTGCAGATTTTGGCCATCATTTGCCAGATATGTGAGGGTTTCAGGCTGGGAGTTTTTTTGCAAGCTCTGGAGGTAGCCAAATTTTTGGAGTAGTATGAGCAGAAACATAGGTCACCATTGTGTTCTCAGCAGCAAAAAACCCTAAGAATGCCTATCGTTTCATTGATTTTGGTGCAGTTGATCTGGAAGGCAAAAAAAAATTAAATTAGGGGCCGTACGGCCTCCCTAGCATGCATCCCGAGGAACATTTTTTTGAAAAAATAATTAAGAAAATCTCATTTTTTGCGCCTACTGCCAGCGCCTCTAGTTCAAAAGGTAGCCACCACTAGGCCACTAGGTGGCCACCCACCGGCCGCTCAGCCGAGTGGCACTGCCAACTTGCCGCCACTGTGCTCAGCCCCCGTGGGCACCTAGTGCAGAGGCCGCGGTCACATGGGGGACCGGGTGCTATGCGCCCAACCCCCACCCGGCCGCCTAGCCCCCTTTCCAAATCTGTCGATCACATGGAGAACCAGGGGCTGCGCCCTAGCCCCCAAATCTGCCAGCCCCTGGTCGCGCACAGGACTAGGGGCCTATTTTTTTTAGCCCCCTGGGCTACCTGCAGGCCCTATTGGCCTTTCTAGAGTTGTCTTCACGAAATCAGGTGTATTTTTTGCGTACGATGTCCGTTTTTCACAAACGAGATACCGTTGGAAATATGATTCCAACGCCGATCCAGTGGTATAGGTGTTTTTACTAGTTTGTGCTCCAGATTTATTTTTTGGGCCTTTGAACTTAGATGTTGTTGTTTTCACTCCGGAGGGCATATCTTTTGACTCGGTGATCCGTTTTTCATCATTCTTGTGGCTTTAGAAATATGATTCAGTCCTCTACATAGATCTGAGGTCTATTTTATATTTCTATTTATGCATGTTTGTATGCTCTCCTTTTACAATTGTCGGGTTATTGTAATAAATGAACTATGATAAAGTTCCATTCAGGGGGGTTTCTTGCATAATAAATCTAATTAGAGTGTATTTTTCACTTTGATCTCCATATCCATATTGATTTGTTGGCAACTTGCATGGGTTATATGGTCTCCTTGTTCTTTTGGCCACATTTTTTGCTATAGCTTGACACATGTCGGATTCATCAGTTCACACTTTAGATTGAGGTATTATGTTTCTTGATCTGCATTGGTTCATATTCTTCTCAGTTTGAGGGCCATGTTTTTATGGTTAATGTTCCAGAGTCTATTTTTGGTACTCCTTCCCATGGAAGAGTTTCAGTCACAATTTGGCATCGGCATCGAGATACATGGCTTCCAGATTCTGTCATCATCTCATCTATTGTTGCTTCACAGATTCCAGGGTTGTTCCAGTTTGTGAGTTTTTGAGTGTTTTGTGGCATCGTGTCTGCTGTCACATTATTATGATTCTATTTTTGGTTTCTTGTAGATAGAGGTATCTTTCCTTTCTTGTTGGATTGTGGTTCTAGTGTTACTCCACAGTGTTCTTCCAGTGCTTCTTGCAGCAGTCATCTCATTGTAGGTGGGTTTTGTCCCACTGGGTTTTCCTTCTCTACCTCATATTGCATTTGTACTTGGGTACCTAATCAGACCTTGTTGTCGGGACCCATTCATGCTTTCTTGCATTCATCTTAGTTTTAGGTGCATGCTTTATTTTCTTCTCCCTAAGTTGCACTTATGGGAGGGTGTTGGTGTAATTAATATTTAATTACACTTTGCATAAGTTTACTTAGGCTTTATTTTAATTCCTAAGTTATAAGATCTTATCTTTATCTTTTGAGCTATCTTGTTGCTCAAGATAAGATTAGGGTTATCCATCTTTACTTTTATAAAGCAAATCATTATCATGTAATTATTGAATTCTCAAATAATAATGTTGCACATCTTTTTGCAATAGCTTCTGCTTTTTTGTTTTTCTCTTCTGTGGAAGGTCTATTCTGGTTTGCAAATCTGATCTTGGTTTCTAACACACCCTAATTGGATAACTCTCTCTCCCTCTCAAGTCTCTCTCTCTCAAGTCTCACTTCCCACCACACTACCTAGACTAATCTCTCTCACTCTAATCCCCCCTTTCTCTCTCTTAGGTCTCACTCCCTCCCTCTCTACTGGATAACATTTCAATGCAACACATTTGGCGCTCGCCAAATTTGGCCAGTTCTAAATATGTTTTTTCGTCAAAACGGTAAAATAGGGGTTGACCCCATGATTCAGGCTCACATGCTTCTACATTTTTGTGGTTCATCACTTTATTCAACTCAGAAACACCATTTTTACGTAGTTGAATCCCTATTGTACCAATCTATGCTTGCTCCATCACCTTTTTACCACCAATTTGCATGCTAGACAATGTAGAAAAAGACAATTTGAAGTTTCTACATCATTTTACATTATCTTAGGTAATATATTTATTTTAGTAATATTGAAATGTTTTTATTTAGTTTTTTTTTTACAATATAAACCATTCCTTTCATGATTCTATTAATCATAAATATTTGACATACAATTCAACATTGAATTAGATGGAAGTTGCATAAAAAAGTTTAATTTTTATGAGCTTGAAGAAAAAAAATGAAAAACATGACATAATTTAGACGAATTCATGTTTAAACTTATATAGACGACATCAACGTAACATAACTTATGAATTCTATTTTCATTTCATATAGTAGTCCATTTCCATCATGGCTAGTGGAATTCACTCTATTTCATTTTACGTAGATGTTTATATTGAGTTTTTTTGTTTTGTTTTGACAATTTATAAGACCATTCATTTGATGATTTTATTAATCTTTATTGTTACATAGAATTCAACATTTAATTAGATGGATCTTGCATGTAAGAGATTTTTTTTAGGAGTTTGAAGATAAAAATGAAAAATATGACATAATAGATTCAAATTCATGTAAACTTATATAGAGGATTTGAAAAATTCCTCAAGGAAATGCCTCAAAGCAATGTGGTCTCATGGAATGTAAACAACTTATATATCTAGAGGATTTCAAAAATTCATTTTTGCTTCTTGATGGAGGGTACCTTTAACCTCTTCTAATGTAACTTCCACATTACATCTAAATCAAAAGATTTTCATGCCATAAAGACATCATAGTCCCAAGGCATTAATTACAGTCACTAAGGGTAAAACACAGTCCTAAAGTATTTTGGCAAGCAGGTCACAGTGTCATTGTCCACTGCATTCTTGGGGTGGCTCTCACTTTGTTGTCCATTCTTGTCATACACTGCTATTATCATGGCTTGAAACCTTGTTATTTCCCTTGGAATGTCTAAGTGCATGCATTCTATGTATTTGATGTCTTCATTATTTAGGGTGTTAGAATCCTAACTAAAGCATGCACAAATAAGAAATTAGTTGAATCATCACTCAAACACTTCCCTTCAATTTTCTTCTTGAAACTAGAATATATTTGAAAACATCTATGCAATCATGCCTAAAATCATATTCATTGTCATAAATATACTAATATATTATCTTATTGAACAACCATTTCCTCATGAATTAAGAACTTGATAGGAAATGGTTGATACCTACACTTGCTGTGAGGTGTTTTCCCTAGTATGGTGTGAGTCAAAATTTCTCTTCATTGTTGACTTGTGAATTTTAGTGATGGTTGTGGGAAAACACCTATTTTCAACTAATTTGGCATTGTCTTCCCATATCATTACACAAATAAAATAGTGAGACCAATTATTGTTCCTATATCAATGGGCTGCCCCTTCAAAAATTGTTGTACCTTCAATGCCTAGGGTTTCAAAACCTTACCAATCAGCAAGCTCTTAACGAAAAGGGTTTATCCTTATGAAATATAAGGCTCAACAATCTACACATATTGTTTTCTCATTACTTCAAAAAACACCCATTTGTCATTGAAAACATAGAGATGATTTCCCTTCAAACTCAAAAATCAAATATGAAACTTAATCCCCTTTCACTCGTGCACGTGAATATCATGAATATAAGCCCCATGAAATAATTAAAAAGACTTTTCAATGCTTTTTTCATAAAATAAAAGACCTTTGACTTAAATACTTTATGGTGGTTGTCTGAGTATTGTCTTTTCCTCTGTCTATAATTTGATGATCCTTTGCATACTTTATGGTTGTTGTCTATTTATTATCATTTACCTCACATTATAGTCTTTACCTCCATGCATAGGGACATTTTTAAACCCTGTTGTCCCTGCAAATTTTCTAATGGCATGATTTTCCATTCTTTGCAGAGTGTCCCCTCTTTCTTATTAGCACTGTATTACAATTAACACAGCCTTTTATTGCTCTCCATGGAAATGTGTTTGTTAAAGTGAAGCTGAAACAACAAACTTAAGTGATGGAAAAGTGACAGAGTCATTAAAATTTTGTGTTAGAGTCAAAATTTTAATGGAAGGGACTTCCAAATGAATCTTTCCAAGAAACTTCATTTGAAGTGAGGAGATTTCCAAATTTTCCAAGGATTTACATGTGTGGTAATACATAGTTTTTTAGTAATTTTTAGCTTATTTAGGTGAGGCACTGGGTTGGTCACACAATTTCAGCATGTACTTAATCTTCATTAGCTAATTTTCATTCACAATGGTTTACTCAAAATTAATCATATGGTATTCCTTTGTGGTAGTTTTCAACTTCTGTTAATAAACATTAAAAACTAAAAGTTACAGTTTTGATGTTAAGGGTTTTGAGATTGAAGTTATGATAGTAATTAGTCATGTTATCATGATGCTTAGAAACTTCTCATCTGACCCTGTGGGATTGTGTTGGGACCCTCTACAGTAACCTCTCTCATTTTTTGCTATCTTGGAGGCATTTTCTCGTGGTGGCAACTTTTTGCTTGAAGAAAAAGTAGTCAAATGCAAGCAGTGTAAAGTTGCAAAGTGGTGCAACTTTTGTTTTGCAACTCATGTGACCAAATAGATTGTTCCAATACATCTATATGGGTACATTTACACTAGTAATGATCCTATTTTGAACCCAAACACGTCGAATCGCTTCGAGCTATGTTCAACTAGCTAAATCTCTTAAGAGTCCAAAGTACAAAATAGTTGCAATCTTCGACAGGTTGTTACTCGGATACTATGATGCTTAGAAAATTCTCATCTAATCCTATGGGATTGCATTGGACCCCTCTATAATAACCTCTCTCAGTTTTTTCTATCATGAAGGAATTTTCCCATGGTGGCGTCTTTTCACTTGAGGAAAAAGTTGTCAAATGCAAGCATTGTAAAGTTGCAAAGTGGTGCAAATTTCATTCTACAACTCGTGTGACCAAACATACCATTCCAACATGTCTGAATGGGTACTTTTATGCTAGGAATATTCCTCTTTTTCACCCAAACATGTCAAATCACTCTGAGCTATGTTCAACTAGCTAAATCCCTTAAGAGTCCAAAGTACAAAATGGCTACAATCTTTGACAGGTTGTTACTCGAATACTATGATGCTTAGAAACTTCTCATAAGAGCCTATGGGATTGCATTAGACCCCTCTACAATAACCTCTCTTGGTTTTCTCTATCTTGGAGTTGTTTTCTCGTGGTCATGACTTTTTTCTTGAGGAAAACATTGTCAAATGCAAGCATTGTAAAGTTGCAAAGTGGTGCAACTTTCATTCTGCAACTCGTGTGACCAAACGGACTATTCCAACGCATCCATATGGGTACATTTATGCTATGAATAGTCCTCTTTCACACCCAAACATGCTAAATCACTCTAAGCTACATTCAACTAGTTGAATCCCTTAAGAGTCCAAAGTGCAAAATGGTTGCAATCTTCGATAAGATGTTACTCGGATACCATTACACTTAGAAACTTCTTTTCTGATTCTATGGGATCATGTTGGGCCCCTCTAAAATAAACTCTCTCAATTTTCACTATCTTGAAGGCCTTTTCCCATGGTGGTGACTTTTCACTTGAGGAAAAAGTTATCAAATGCAAGCAGTGTAAAGTTGCAAAGTGGTGCAACTTTCGTTATGCAACTCATGCGACCAAATGAACTATTCCAACACATATGGATGGGTACTTTTATGATAAGCATGGTTCCCTTTTACACCCAAACACATCGAATCGCTTCAATATATGTTCAACCGGCTAAATCCCTTAAGAGTCCAAAGTGCAAAATGGCTATCTTCAATGATCTATTACTTGGATACCGTGATGCTTAGAAACTTCTCGCTTGATCCTATGGGATCATGTTGGGCCCCTCTACAATAACCTCTCTCAATTTTTTCTATCTCAGAGGTTGTTTCCCATGGTGGTGACTTTTTCTTGAGAAAAAAAGTTGTCAAATGCAAGCAATGTAGAGTTACAAAGTGGTACAAATTTTGTTCTGCAACTTGTGTGACCAAATGGACTATTCCAATGTGTTTGGATGGGTATTTTTTATGATAGGAATGGTCCTCTTTTTCACCTGAACATGTTGAATTGCTCTGAGCTACATTCAACTGACTGAATCTCGTAAGAGTCAAAAGTGCAAAATGACTGCAATCTTTGAGGGACTGTTACTCAAATATCGTGATGATTACAAAATTCTTGTTTGAGCCTATGAGTTCATGTTGGGCCCCTCTACAATAACTTGAGCTCCTATACAATAACCTCTCTTGTTTTTTCCTATCTTAGAGGTGTTTTCCCGTGGTGGCAACTTTTTGCTTAAGGAAAAACTTGTCAAATGCAAGCAGTGTAAAGTTGTAAAGTGGTGTAACTTTTGTTTTGCAACTTTTGTGACCAAACAGACTGTTCCAACGCATCTGGATGAGTACTTTTACACTAGGCATGGTCCTCTTTCACACCCAAACACATTGAATTACTCCCATCTACGTTCAACTGGCTAAATCCCTAAAGAGTCTAAAGTGCAAAATGGTTGCAATCTTTGACGGGCTATTACTCGGATATCGTGATGCTTAGAAACTTCTTGTCTAAGCCTATGGAGTTGTGTTGGGGGCCTCTACAACAAACTCTTGGTTTTTTCTATCTCGGAGGAATTTTTCCATGGTGGTGACCTTTTCGCTTGAGGAAAAAGTTGTAAAATGCAAGCAGTGTAAAGTTGCAAAGTGGTGCAACTTTCATTCTGCAACTCCTATGACCAAACTGACTATTCCAATGCATCTAGATGGGTACATTCATGCTAGGAATGGTCTTATTTCACACCCAAACATGCTGAATTTTTTGGAGCTACGTTCAACTGATTGAATCCCTTAAGAGTTTGAAATGTAAAATGGTTGCAATCTTTGACAGGCTGTTACTTAGATACTGTTGCACTTAGAAACTTCTCGTTTGAGCTTATGGGATCATGTTGGGACCCTCTACACTAATAACTCTCAGTTTTATCTATCTCAGAGGCATTTTCCCGTGGTGACAACTTTTCACTTGACGAAAAAGTTATCAAATACAAGTAGTGTAAAGTTGCAAAGTGGTGCAACTTTCGTTTTGCAACTCGTGTGACTAAATGGACTATTCCAACACATCCGAATGGGTATGTTTACACTAGGCAAGGTCCTCTTTCACACCCAAACATGTCAAATCACTCCAAGCTATGTTCAACCAACTCAATCCCTTAAGAGTCCAAACTGTAGTTGTCACCAAATAGTGCACCCTTGCTGAGTTGCAAAACTCAGCCTACTAGTGAAACATTGGATCCAAATATTCAATATCCATGACGTATGGTTATTCATACTCTAGAGTTATAAAACATGATGTGGCAACAGTTAAAGGACCATGTTTCCCAATGATTTGTCATGTTATTTCATAGAAAATAGGAGGTTTTTTAACTTATTTAAATGATGAATATGGGAGAAATTTGATAACTACACATGGGTGATACATGCAAAAATCAAGCTTATATTGTTGTTCATATGCATCTAATATCTTCATAATATCATTAAAACTAGCCTGTGCATTGAATTCATTTAATGAGAATTCAAGTGTTGTGATATTAGTAGATGCAAATAAATTATGTTGGTCAGATCAACAACTATCATGTGTTATGATGTGTTTATACAAGTTCATAGAGGTATATATATGCCTGTGAGGTTTGAAACGTCCACTTGTTCTATAGATGCACATGCAATGATTGTTAAGCTTTAGAATTAGAACCATCAGTTATTGGATGCTTGCCTCAACCATGAATTAAAAGCAATACATTTTGCTGTGATATTCTTTTATGGGAAGGAGCTCTTACAGTTCATTTGAAACCTTTTGGTGTTAAAATCCTTGCCACTAGACAACAATAGAACTTAAGAAGCATGAAGCATACACACAAATACATGAATTATACACATGAATCATGAAATCTAATACACGTGAACACATGAATTATACATTGGAAGCATGAAGCATACACATGAATACAGGAAATATACGTGAAGTATTCATGTGAATAAGTGAAGCATAAGTAATGGAAGCATCACAAAGGATACAAACCACCATGAATGGAGCTTATTTACACAATACGCATTAGATGGAGATTATTGAGAAATCGACAATAATTTAAGCATTAGATGTAAACAAAACCCATGCCTACAACATTCAAGCATACAATTCACACAATACGCATGATAACATCATTCAAGAATGGCAATAGTAAAATAAGATTTTATTTAATGAAAAATTTGTAAGGCTATACAATGATATATGTTGATAAAAATATACACATTATATCTAAAAAATCCATAAAGGCTTACTAAAAAAGGGCCATATGGACATAAAATGTCACATATATATCGATAGTACAAAACATATGTTCCAAAATGTCACAAAGGCATACAACAAATGACCCTAATACATAGTCATTTCCCTCTAGGGGAAGGAAAAATATCTTGTGTTGCCTTTGACAGTCGGTTGGATGGAGTGCTTGTTGGTTCTCTTGTCTTTTGAACATGCTCACTAGTCCTCCTCTCTTCACTCCTCAGGAGATGCAACTAATATAATAAAAATTATGAATTGCAGAATGACATATAACAAAATATAATCACTTACCACATACAAATAGTCAACATGCACATTTACAACATTACCATGTCCATGATCTGGAGTGACAACCACCTGTAGCAATCATCAAGATAGAAATTAAACTACATACAAGTATCATGAAATTTTTCAATAAACGACCATAAAATAGCAAATATAATGTCAAATCAACTAATTTGTTGCATACCTCTCTCAAAGGATCAAAACTAGCTATTGTTGTAGCAACTCCATGGTCCATTGTGCCACCAACATCGCCAAGGTTGTCTGATGTCAACATTTGAAGATGAAACAACATATCTTACAATCATATAAACAAGTTTAGGTAGTCCCTTTATAACTATCATAAATGAGTAGCAAATCAAGATGAAAAGAGCAACAATATGACTGTCATAAATGAGCATAAATTAAAAATGTAAAAGTGCATCAACTTCATAGATAAAAATGCATAAAATTCATGCATCATGAGTGCAACAACTTTTGAAGGAAGCTAGTCAAGAATAGTGATACTAATAACAAAAATCAATACAAGGTAAAGGTCAGTGACAATTGAAAGAACTTGAAACACAATGTTAAAGAAAAATTTGGGAAGTGATGGCATTCTATGCAACAATGCAATCCCTATTAGTGGTAGTGACCTTCCATGAAAGAGTAAATGGTTGGCCTCATTTGAGACTACAATATAGTGCTTATAGATCACAAAATGGTGAAAGTACTAAGTCCATTGAGATAGTCCAAACTCTTGCAAATTCCAAAGTTTAGTGCCCATTGAGATTCAAATTGCATATGCTAATGGAGTAATGTTAATGAGGGCATGCTATCAACATAGTGATAACACCACAATGAAGTTCACATGAATGAAGTGAGGATTACTATGTTACTAGCAGCTTTCAAAGGGATAATGGAACATACGATGAATTGGGATGTTTCTAGGATTTTACTATAACACATGAAGTTGGTTGTTGAGGTGTGCAGCAGTACTAGAGAAGAGAACTTTGGTCAATAATGAGTGGAAGGAAATATTTATTGTAACGGTACATGTGTATAGGATAAAATTTGGATGGATGTGCTATAGCATAAAAGGGATAAAGAGACAAGACGAAGAGAGGATAATGGAACATGTGGTGAAATAATAGAGGGTACAATGGGATGGGAGTTGAATACAATAATGGAACATAGAATGGACTAGTAGAGATTAGTGGGATGGTCCAAGAGGGGATCGTAGAATGTAGGGTGAACTATTAGAGGTTAATGGGATGGGATTAGGAGGGAATAAAGAAACATAGGGTGAATTAGGGGAAGATAATGGGACAAGGCCAAGAGGGGATAATGGAACATATAGTGAAACAAGAGAGGGTAATGGGATGTGAATAGAAGGGGTTAATGGAACATAGGATGGACTAGAATAGATTAATGGGATGGGCTAGGATGGGATAACAAAATATAGCGTGAACTATTAGAGGTTAATGGGATGGGATTAGGAGGAAATAAAGGAACATAGGGTGAATTAGGGGAAGATAATGGAACAAGACCAAGAAGAGATAATGGAACATACAGTCAAATAAGAGAGGGTAATTGGATGGGAATAGAAGGGGTTAATGGAACATAGGATGGACTAGTATAGATTGATGGGATGGACTAGGATGAGATAAAAAAATATAAGGTGAACAATTAGAGGTTAATGGGATGGGATTAGTAGGGAATAATGTAACATAGGGTGAATTAGGAGGTTTCTAGGGTTTGACTTTAGTACATGAAGTGGAAACTTGACCCGTGTGTAGTAATAATAGAGAAGAGTTATAGGATGAAACGTGGATAAAGATGGTATAGCATAGAATGGATAAAGGAAAATAGGGTGGAACATAGGGGATGATGGAACATAGGGTGAAATAATAGGGGGTAATAAGATGGGAGTAGAAGGGAATAATGAAACATAGGATGGACTAGTAGATATTAGTGGGATGGGCTAGGAGGGGATCATGGAAAATAGGGTGAACTATTAAATGTTAATGGGATGTGATTAGGAAGGAATAAAGGAAAAAAAAGTGAATTAGGAGAAGATAATGTGACACGATCAAGAGGGGATGATGGAACATAGAATGGACTAGTAGAGATTAATTGGATGAGCTAGGATAGGATAATAAAATATTTTAAAGGTGAACTGTACTAGAGGTTAATGGGAAGTAATTAGGAGGTAATATTAGACCATAAATTGAATTAGGTGGTTTCTAAGGTTTGAATATAGGAAATGAAGTGGGAACTTGAGGTGTTTAGTAATAATGTATAAGAGATTTAGCTCATAATGAGTAGAAGGAAAGGTTGCTTGTAACGATATGTGAATAAGATGAAATATGGAGGAAGGTGGTATAATATATAAGGTGTTAAATATTGGGATATGTGATATAGAATGATCAAAATATGCGTGATGATAGGAATGGAAGAATGAGATGGACGTTGAAGTCTTTAATATATATATATATTGTGTTCTATATATTTTTTATTTATATTTATATATAAAAATATAATTAGGATCTCACACTTGACCAACCAATGTTTATGTTTCTCATCAATTTTTTAGATTTTTATACGTAAAATTACAAAAACTAGCTAACATTGTTTTACAACACCATTAATGAATAAAGGTTACTTGAGTGAAAGTTGTTTAAGGACATGAATAGTGAGCTATGGAGTTTGAAGGTCCACTAGGAAATTGTTAGAAATCCAAAGCATGTTATGAGACAAATATTCAAATAGCATTTAGTTGTTCAAATGCAATAATAATATCTTTAATACTAGTTGCATACCCATGGACTCAACATTGAGATGAATAAGGGCCTGCAGAAATGGAACGCGTCTCATGAACACTCCGACCCTAAAATTTCATCATATTGATTCTACTAATTTAGTTATTATTAAATTTCAAAATATAATTTAATAAACAAAATTAAATGAACTTGCTAAATTTTACCTAAGTATTAATTTTGAATGTATTATTCAGCAATTCATCTATCATAGCCATTGCCTCTACAACTAATGTAGGTTGTGTCGCTACATCTGAAGCACTCTAATAATTGTATATGCAAACAGCACCACAAGCGCCACAATAGTGGGGTGGAGCTCAGGGCCTACACGTCTCCACCACATTAGGCTCTACTAGAGGCCTCCCACACTATATAATGGTCTAGTTGAGTGAGCTAATTGATTCTAGTGTGTCCACCTCGACACTGTCATTAACAATGGAAGAAACAACGACATGCTCCACCATGGGTTTGGCCAAGGGTCTCACTGCCAACTGTGGATTACGACATGCACCTAGTCTATCATGTGTGGAGCCCCCACCTCTACCCTAAAAGTCTAAGATTTCAAAATAATTTGGCATCTTATTGAGGAAAAACTCACAATAGATTTTCCTCAAAAAGTACTATGGTACCTCATGGTTATTGCATTGAGGTTGGTTAAATACCATCCACCACCTCTCCCAAAATTTATTTTTAATTAATTCATGGTGGCACCAATGGATGGGGAACCTCCTGCATGCATGAGATAAAGGTGTGTTGGTTCTTGGATCTGTAAATAGGGCACATAAGTCGGCTTTGCTAATTTTTTGTTTTTTCACATCTGCATATGACATACCACTAGCATAAATTGCCTTAACTCATGCCTCTTATTGACTAAAAAATTATTTTCTCACTCATTATGAGATACAATTGACTTCAATGATTCAAAAATACCTCTCCTATAAGGGTGGGTTTTAGCATGCTTAGTTAATCTTCCAATTAATTGTTCAATGTCTCTTTTATTGTTTTCAAATTGATTTAGGATATTTTCTTGTGTTCCGTGAGGATGCCTATGAACTCATGGAGGGGTTTGAGGTTGTTCTTGTTCAAGAGGCTCTTTGTGAGCAGGTGATTGTGAATTCTCAATGTTTGGAGGTGGAGATTCATTCCCTGAGAAGTAGAACAAAGTTTTATTAAAAAAACCTATTTTGAATCTACATTCTAAATCAAATTTGAAATAAAAAAAATAGAAATACATACCTATTTGCAATCTTCGACCTCTTTGATGTGTTGGTAGCATCCTCATGAATAATTGCAAGCTAAGAGTGCAAAAAATGGAAGAGATTTGGCGAGTGCGAGTTGCAAAAATGAAAAAATCCAAGACAAGCCGCAAGTTGAGCAAAAATGATGAAAGGAAGGCACATTTTCTATTTTTATTTCACTTTTTCATTTAGCGCGGGCCAAATTTGGTGCACGCCAAATGGTCTTTTTTGGCATTTTTTCTCAATTTGGCATCAAATTTGTGTCACAGATCTATGCACAAACTCAAGTTGTTCCTATGAAAGAAAATGTATTCTCTATGGATGGAGGAAGGAGGATCTGTTGCAGATCACCTGAATGCATTCAACATGCTTGTTTCCCAGTTGAACTCTGTTGGTGTTAAAATGGAGGAGGAGAATCGTTGCATGAATTTTTTTTGTTTGCTACCAAATTCATGGGACCACCTTGACATGGCCATTGGAAGTACCACTACCACTTTTAAGATGGATGAAGTGGTTGCATCATTTATATCT
Source organism: Sequoia sempervirens (assembly GCA_007258455.2). NCBI lineage: Eukaryota > Viridiplantae > Streptophyta > Pinopsida > Cupressales > Cupressaceae > Sequoia > Sequoia sempervirens. The sequence continues at coordinate 33,043,063 of VDFB02252616.1, forward strand.
GAAGATATGTAGAGAAAATCTTCTAAAATGACTAACAAGGCTCTAGCGCTTTGAGGAAGAACGAAAGAAAAAGGAAAAAAGAAGAACACAAAGTAAGAAAATTCAAAATACAAATCCCATGGGAGATCTAAGTCTCCTGGTAAGACCAAGGAAAAATGTTGGAATTGCGAAAAATCTGGTCACTTTCACAAATATTGTGAGGAGAAAAAGAAGAAAAAGAAGGAATTCTCTAATTCTAAATCTGGTAAATCCTCCCAGGATGATGTTGATGCCTTTGAAAATTACTTGGAAACACATTCATCACAAGATGTGTGGCTAATAGACTCTAATGCTTCTTTCCACATGACTTCACATCGAGATTGGTTCTCTAAGTATGAAAGTTATGATGGTGGAAAGGTGTACTTGGGTGATGACTCTCACCTGAATATTGTTGGTTGTGGAAGAGTCAAGATAAGATTCCCAGATGGTAGAGTGAATGGGATCGATGGTGTATGGCATATCCCTAGTTTGGCACAAAAACTTATTTCTATAAGTTGAATGACACAGGCGTGTAGGTTGTTTTCTTGAGTGGAGGATGCAAGATGACAAGAGAAGCTATGGTGCTTGCTAAGGGTGTTTGGATAGGCACTCTGTTTTAGCTAGATGCATGCACAGTTCAGTGTAATATTTCTTCTATGGAAAAGAAGAAAAGAACTTTTGAGTCACTATCCTCGCCATTGGAACCAACAACAAAGAAGAAAGTTGCATCCACTTTTGATGATCATTCTTTTTGGGTACTTAATGGTGCTCATGCTTTGGAGATGAAGTTACTTGCTGAGAAGACAACTCTTTGACACCAAAGACTTGGTCACATTGGTGAAAAAGGTTTAAGAACCTTGAAAAATAAATACCTTGTTGAGGGGCTTGATTATTGTAATCTTGAGTTCAATTTTTGCGAACATTGTGTCTATGGAAAGAAAAATTGTGTTTTGTTTTATCATAGTTCTCACAAATCTTCTAGGGTTTTGGACTATGTGAATTCTGATGTTTTTGGTCCTGTATATATTCCTTCTTTATCAAAATCTATATATTTTATTTATTTCATAGATGATTACAATATGACATTTATTTATTTTCTCAAAAGTAAATTTGAAGTCTTCAATTAGTTTAAGGAGCTTAAGGCCTTGGTAAAAAATAAAACTTGTAGGAAGATTAAGTGTTTGAGGGCTGACAATGGTGGTGAGTTTTTTTTCACAAATTTCAATAAGTTCTGTAAAGAACACGGGATTGAAAGGAATAAGACAACTCCATATACCCCTCAGAAAAATGGATTTGTGAAGAGGATGAACAAGATGGTGATGGAGAGGGCTAGGAGTATGCGAAGTGAAGTTGGCCTTGAACAAAAGTTCTAGGCTAAAGTTGTTGCCACTACATGCTATCTAGTTAATAGATCTCCTACATCAACTCTTTTTTAGAAGACACCTATGGAGGTGTGGTCGGGAAATAAGCCCTCATTGAGATATCATCATGTGTTTGGTTGTGAGGCATATGTTCATGTGCCAAGGGAGAAAAGGTCAAAGTTGTAAAACAAGGTTTTCAAATGTATCTTCATTGGATATGGTATTGGTGTGAAAGGGTACAAGATTTGTGATCTAGTGGCCAAAAAGGTTCTTTATAGTTGAAGTGTTATCTTCAGAGAGATGAAACCTTCTTCCACTATTTTGCAGACTATAGAAGAACAAAAGAAAGATGTGGTTCAACTTCCTCTTGACCCTAAGAAATTTGAACTTGAATCCTAGAATGGACCTAATGATGAGGAGAGCTTGAGAAGCTCTGAAAGTTCTAAAGAAGAAGAACCTCAACCTCAGCAATTAAGGAGGTCTATGAGAGATAGACAACCTGATAGGCTTGGTTATTCACTTGAAAAGTTTGGTTATTCATTGTTGGATTCAAACTATATTTTTTCTTTGATTGCTAACATTGATGAGACAAGGGAGCTGTATGCAAGAAGCTATGGTTATGAGTGATGCAAATTCTTGGATGAAATCAGGATGAGAAGATGGTTACATTGAAGAAAAATGATACATGGGATTTGGTGCCCTTTCTAAAGGATGCAAACCCGTGGGTTGCAAATGGGTGTTTAATAAGAAGAGAAGTTGATTATACCTTGTCTTGAATCAATCCTTTGGTTGGCCCTTGATGGTTGATTTTTTGTATACTCCTTGGATGGAAAAAAATGTTGATATGAGATGCAAGATGGATGAGAAATGAATGAAAATGGTATGATGGATGCAAGGAATGCAAGTTTTTAGCTAAGTATGGCTCAAATGAAAATTTTGCAAGAGTTTGGTTAGCACAATGATCAACCCCCCAAAGGAGAGAAAAGAGGGGGTATTTATAGAGGAAGTTGAATTCTATAGAGAATTCAATGGTTGAGATTCATCCAACAAGGTCAAAACGAAGGGCTATGGTGAGTTGAGAACTCACAAGCCCTCACATCTTGACATGTGGAATGTGAGATGGCTTAGAAATAGTGATGTGTAAATGAGGTGGAAGGAGGGTAAATGATGTGGAAGAAGGACAAGTACCTTGGGAGATGAGAAGATTCCTTGGAGGAATAAAAAGTGAATTTAAAATTCATATGATTGGGGAATCTTGTGAATAAGACAAGGTTCCAAAGGGAGAGGTGGAAAGTACCTTGGATAAGACAAGGTGTCTAGAAAGGTAAGCACTTGTCACATGTGACTTGATGTGACAAGTCAAATATTCCATGGGGAAGAGTCTACATTTGACTTGATGTGACAAGTCAAAGATCACATGGGAAAGAGAAAAAAGGAATTGAATATTCCTTGGAAGGATAAAATGAATTAGAAATTCCTTGAGAGGTTGATTAGGCTAGTTAATGAAGGATTAGAGGAGGGTTAGGTGACTAAGAGAGATTAGGGGCCAACTTGCAAAATTTGGAGGATGTGACACACCCTAATCAAGGATTAGGCATGTGCACATCTCTAATGATGGAATTAGGAGGTTGATTAAGATTAAGGAAGGGATGTGACATGTGAGGAATTAAATAAATGTCATATTTATTTAATTCATTTGATCAAAGGGGTAAGGCATTTAATTATTAACTAAATACCTTAGGGTTTTAGATGAACTTTAGAGGTATTAATTAAATAATAGTGATATTACTTAATTATTGATGATAAAGGGATATTTAGATTAAAAAAAGGGTAAATTTGGATAAATTAAGTTTCCAAATTTGGATGTCTACAGCTAATGTTGATGAGCCAAGGACTATGCAAGAGGCTATGGTTATGAGTGATGCAAATTTATGGATGAAAGCCATGAATGAGGAGATGGTTGCATTGAAGATAAATGATACATGGAATTTGGTGCCCTTTCCTAAAGGATGAAAACCCGTTGGTTGCAAATGGGTGTTTAATAATAAAGTTGATCTTGATGGTAGTGTTGAGAAGCATAAAGAAAGGTTGGTTGTGAAGGGTTATTCACAAGTGGAGGGGATAGATTATGGTGAGATATTCTCTCATGTTGCAAAGATGACATTTATTCAGTTCCTATTATCACTAGCAACTACATATGATATAGAAGTGGAGTATATGGATGTGAAAATGACCTTCCTTCATGGTGACTTGGAGGAATAATTCTATATATGTTAGAACCTGAATAATATATGGTTAAAGGTAAAGAAAGTTTGGTATGCAAGTTGAAAAAGTCTATGTATGGTCTTAAGTAATCTCCTAGGATGTGGTACCATAAATTTGACATCTTTGGGTTAAGTTTGGGATTTTTGAGATGGGTTATTGTGAACCACTACTCATGAAACATGGGTCAATGAGTTTGACTCATAAAACTACATAGTTGAATCTTGGTAGCAATATCACAATTTGACACGTTGTGAAAAATACCTCCTACTTATCAATTGATGGGCTAAAGGGGATCTATAATGAATGGTTTATAATGCACAACACTTTTTGTAGGTTTTGCAAATGGGGTTGTAAGCTAAGTGGGCTTAACCTCGGAGAAAAATTTGTGCTTAAGCATGCTTGAGCTAGAGTAGTACTAGGATGGGTGACCTCTTGGGAAGGCCCATTAGTTCACCTCTACGAGCATCACCTAGATGCAATGAGTGTTATGTGGACCATTCATTATCATGAGATATGGGTTCTTGTGAACCACTAGTCATGAAACATGGGTCAATAAGTTTGACTCATAAAACTACACGGTTGAATCTTGATAGCAATATCACAATTTGACACCCTATGGAAAATACCTCCTACTTATAAATTAATGAGCTAAAGGAACTCTATAATGAATGGTCCATAAGGCACAATACTTGATGAAGGTTTTGCAAATGGGGTTGCAAGCTAAGTGGGATTAACCTTGGAGAAAACTTTGTGGTTAAACACACTTGAGTTGGAGTAGTACTGGAGTGGGTGACCACCCGGGAAGGCCCTGCTTGACCTTTGTGAGCATCACCTAGATGCAAAGAGTGATAAGTGGACCATTCATTATCATGAGAGATGGGTTCTTGTGAACCACTACTCATGAAACATGGGTCAATGAGTTTGACTTGTAAAACTACATGGTTGAATCTTGATAGCAATATCACAATTTGACATGCTGTGGAAAATACCTCCTACTTATCAAGTACCATCATATCATGTACCTATCTTTTGAGGGACTTACATATGGGTATTTTTTAATCATTTGTTAAAGTAACCATACATTAGCTAATAATGAAATATTAAGCTAATCTCACTTCATGCACTTAAGCTAAAACTTAGGAGTGTTTTTTTCTTTTATTAGAGTGAGCTATTATTAGATCATGATGTCTCATCACATGTGATTTTGACACTTGTCATGATATAATATCTTACTCATTTAGGAGTTTCTCTTATAAGAACTCTCCTTCATTGTAACTCTACGAAAGAAAACTTTTCATTATGTAACTTATTTCTTTTCTAGGAAATAACAAATTCTTGTTTGCAATTATTGATTATTAGGCTAATTTCACTTTATGAACTTAAGCTAAACTTATAAATGTTTTTTTATTTTATTAGTTTGAACTATTATTAGATCATTTTATCTCATCACATGTGATGTTAACACTTGTCATGATCCAATACCTTTATCATTTAGGGTTTGATTTTATAAGAACTCTCCTTCATTATAACTCTAAGCATGCAATCTCTTGAGGTTCATTATGTAAGTTCTTTCTTGTTGAGGAAATAGAAAATTCTTCTTTGTGACTCTCGTGCATGGAAGGTGTTCTTGTTTTTTATTTGATTTTACATCTCATGTTATTCACAATTCTTACATGGTATCAGAGTGTGGATTTAGTAAACCCCTTCTTGATTTTTGAGGATTTTCTTCAATTAGGGTTATGTAGTGTAGGAAATCGTATACCTTTACAATTTCACACTATGTTTGGGTTCCTTAATTTATTGGACTTAATTAAGCTTATAATTTACCAAATTATGCATTCCAAAGCCTTATTTTTCCCATTTTCTAAAATGGGAATGAACATTTAATTAATGCAATTAATATTGTAATCATCATGGAATATGAGTGTCTTGGACTTATACGCTAGGATCCATTCACCCATGGGTGAATGGTTGCCCTTTAAGTACTAAGACCCATTTTAAAATGTGTTTTTGGTGACATTTTAATTGTTCAAATTTAACTTACAATTGTCGACTTTTGGAATCTAATTTTTGGGAAATTAGATAAACATCTATAAATACATAACTTATTTTTATCATTTGAAATTGTAATGTCATAAAATTGCACCCTTTGCAATTTAACCTACATTTTTGTATCTGCTTTAGTGCCCACTCCCTTAGAACTTTTCTAGGGTCATTTTAGCCCCTACATAATCCTTTTTCCCTCTTTGGATTCTGAAGACCCTTTTTTAGTAGCTACCTTCGTGTGTTAGCTTTGCGTTGAACCCTGGGCTTTTCTCGTTCTTGTTTTGTAGTGAGATGTGTCTAGACATTAGCATGCTAGTGGACGTCTGCGCATCACACTAGCATCTTGTGAAATTTTGATATTCAACTGACTGTTTCTGAGTGCCTTCCCACTTGTCAACTTTTTTGTTGGTGGTAACAGCTCAGGAAGCTTCTTTTCCCTTCTATTCTCTCTTTAAAAGATATATTTTCAAACCATTTGGCCTTCTTCTTGGTATTTCTCTCTTAGAGACACTCTCTTCTCTCTTGCTCTCTTACTTGCATAGCTCTCTACAGCTTTCTACAGCAACCTCAGGCTCTCAAGTTCTTACAACACTCTTCGCAACTCTCTTGGCTCTTGCAACTCTATCTCTCTCCTTGGCTCCCTCAAGTCTTGTATGTGATATCTATCTTGTGCCTTGTACCTTTGAGCATCTTGGGGTTTCTCATATCCCCTATCTATTGCATCTTTACTTTGTGATTCAGGTTCTCCTCCTTGAGCGTGGTTTTATTTTATCACTCTTGCATTCATTTCACTTCTGCTTATTATTTTTCTCTATCTATATGATTGTTTGTGGATGTGGGAACACTAAAACGAGGGTTTGACTATAGCAAGCCCCTAAACAAACCCAACATTTTTCCCTCGGTCTTATGTGTGCAGTTTTTGAAGATATCTACTTGTTGGAGGATTCATCACTTGGGTTGTTGTAAGCACTTTATTTATCCTCTTTAGTCTTATCATTTACTTTGCCTTATTTCAGTTCTGTTGCTTTTTGTTATTTTTCTATACTCTTGAAATTCTTAATAATCAGATTGTTAGTAGTCACTTTAGCTATTCTCTGAGACATCCTCATTTTCGGCTTGTACAAGACGCCAAAATGCCTCAAGGACTCTAGTGTGTCATGTTTTAGTCTATATTCCACGCTACTGTCCTTGGCCAAAAACTTGCTAATTTTTCTGGGAAACCTTTGTGACCTACTCATTATGATTCTAGAACTCTTTCTTTGTTCCTTAAGGTAGTTTAGGGTTGTTTACTCCCTAGGATTCTCTTGAGAATAAAGAGACTCGTGAGTAGTGAATCCCCCTTCTCTATAGAAATTTAAGCTACATAATCAATAGATCCTATTAGTAAATATCATTGTCAAGAGCATAATTGATCATTCAAAAGATTTATTGTTATTTTTGCAAAATCAAGATCCTAACATCATGTTCAAACTTATGTGTATTCATGTCATCTTCTAAAGATTAATATGCATTGTTGATCTTCTAAAAAATGTATCCTTGGAAATTTTCATGTTCATTTGGGTCTTTTTGATGGATGTTGGCCTAGTTTTTTCCTAGATTTAATGTTGTAATATGGTCAAGACATTCACATTAGGTCTTGGACTCTTGTGAATCAATAAGAATTCTATGATGTCTTTTAAAAGTGTTGTGAAGTGTTGTAGCACATTTTCACACTTTTCTAGGACCTTTTTTCTTTTATCACTTACCAAGCCTTATTTTAAAGTGTTGTAACAAACTTTCACTTTTCTAGGCTTGTCAACAATAATTTGACCCTTTCTTATGTTTAAATGACCCCTTTATACACGTACAGGCCCTACTTAAGTGTGTTTTTGAGAATAATCTCGCTAAACATCATTTAATATACTTTAATTCTCAACACCCACTTAAAATACTTAAGTGGGACCAAGTCGCCAATAGGGGTGACTTAGTCCCACTTGGCTCAAAAATCAAAATTATTTCAAAATTTTGGTGGGATATTATTTTCTAAACCTTGAGGTCGGCCTGTGATGTGGTATTTTTAGGAAATCATGTATAAATGGAGGGTTTTTCCTCTCATTTCACCCCCATTCATTCACTCAAGCATTCCATCAATTATTAATCATTTACTTAAGCACTCTAGGCATTCTTAAGCATACATTCATTGGATCTTCTACTTGCATATCTTCATATTTCTACTTCAAGGGTTTGGTGAATTGTAGCATTGCATGTTTTTCATTCATCATTCTCTTTTAATTTCATTTCATTTTCAAGGGTTTAATTACCAAACCGGGGTTTGACCAAGGCAAACCCCTATTCACTAACCCTTAACACTTTTTCCCCTCTTTGCATGTGTTTTGCAGGTCTTGTATGCATATTTTTCAAAGATCAAGGTGTTAAAAGGTGTCAACAATTCATTAAAGGTATTCAAAGTCAACAAAACCCTAAGAGAAGCTTGGAGATTACCTACAAACCAAATTCTACAGATTCAGATTCAGATACTTGGAAGAACAAAAAGTGTAGACTGAGAGCTTTCATTTCCACCATTGAATCTCCTAAAATATGGAAGTGTACTAATTTGTAATTAGTGGTGAATTAGTCCCACTACTAGGCCTAAAAATCATTTTCTGTAGTTTGAGATACCCTTTTTGTTGAAACTTGTTCCAGCAAAATTTCCCTGAAATAGGACTAAGTCGCCCAGCTTGGTGTAAGTGTCCCAATTGGCTTCAACAGTGAATTCTGCAAGATTCCAGAGCCTCTCTACATCACTTTCCAGTTTCTAGGTGCACCTCTCCAGTCTCGTTCATTTTTGTTACATTTTGTTGGTATTTTTAGTTCATTTTGCATATCACATTGTGTTTTCAAACATCTTGCATTTTCTTAGGTTTGCATTAGTATTCAATCTTTTTTATCAATTCTTTGCATTTAGCACATTCTATTTAGAAATATTTCAATCATATTTGCATTAGTCTTGAATGAACCACCTAGGTTTTTGTGATACCTTTCTCCTTTTAGGTGCAAAACCATAAAAGTGTAAGTTCCCAAAAATCTACGGTTCATTTTGGTGAACCTGCATTTTGAACATTCTCTTTTTTATTTTAAGTTCATTTAGATCCTAGGAATAGCTTACATTGGCATTGCATTGCATTTTGCACTGTTTAAATTGCATCCTAAGGTTTTCAAATTTGCATTAGTGAAAAACTCATCTAGCTTGCATTTTTGCATTACATTTCATTAAAAATTTGTCCAAATTTTGCATTTTCATATTATATCTACATCTGAAAACCTAAAAAGCATAATTTTTTTTAAAAAATTCTAAAATTTTTAAAAAAAATCCCTACCTAGACTCATTCGCCACACTAGGCAACTTAGTCCAGTTGCACGTTCTGCACTGTAATTTCTATCATTTCCAATTCATTTTTTGCATTTTTATTTTTTGTTATTATATTTTTGTTACTTTTTCTAGATTTTTTTATTTATTGCATTTCTTGCACTTAGTTTTCTTTTATTCATTTACATCATGGATATGTGCCTTTGGAATTGATCCTAATGACATTGAACTTCCTCATGAATGTCATTCTCGTGATGTTGACAACATTGGAGAAGATGATGACAACATGAATAAGTTCCTAAATGAATGCCTTGACAACCTTGAAGCTAATGCATCCTTTTATCCATCCATGAAACAACAAGACCTTCCTATAGTACCACCTCTTGACATGTTTGGTTATTTACATCCTGAAAAAAATGTAGAACCTAATGTAGAAGTTGTCAAATCCAACTTCAGAGTCCAAGAACACCTGCATGCAAAGGGATACCTGTCACAGGCAAGAGTATAGAGAAAAAAACAAGTGAGGGTTTGAAGCTCTGTAATATCAGAGATCTATTATCAGAACAATCGAATTGATTATTTACAAAGATCAATCCTTAAAAGGAGATCAAGAAAAACCTAAAAAGTAACCCTAATAGGTAGACATTTAATAATTAATATAATTATTAAATGTCACAATATGCAACTAAAGTGAAATCTTAAGAGTAGAATAAAGGTGACTTAATTAATATAATTAAGTGAAAACCTTTACTCTAACACCCCCCCTTAAGATGAGCAAGAGTGCAGCTACAAACATGTGCAAAAAAGCAAATGTAACTACAATGCAAGAAAGAAAAATTGGGTCCCGACAACTAGGCCTGATCAGGTACCCAAATACAACCAAATCTCTATAAAGTGGAGAAATAGAGAAAACCTCATGGGAAAAACTCTACTCCAAAAGAGAGAAAAGAAAGGAATGAAATGCACTAATGAAAGAACGATAGGAGGTGGATTACATGATACCCCCCATAGACAGCTTCTATCATATAAGTACATATACAATGGTCTCCATAGGAGAGATAGAAAGAGAGAAGAAGGCCCCTCCACAATGAAGAAACTCATGTCACAATGGTAGATGCCTGATGTAGAATCCAAAAGGAGATCCTGAAGCGGCAAATGATATTCCTCCCCTTGGGAAGAAACAGATCCAAAGGATGATGTCGAAGAAATCCTGTGAAGAGTGATGAACCAATCTATCTCAAGATGTGTGCCATGATAGGATGCTGAAGAATCTCACTGTCTAAACTGAAACAAATGATGTCAAATCCAAATGGATGTGGAGAATCCTGAAATGCAACCTCTAAATGCACTGATAATGGTGGGTGTACAATGATAACCTAATTGTCAAGGTAGAGGAGATGAATGTCCTCAAAATAATCCTCCAAATCTGCAATATACGACTCAACAAACAAGAAGATATGTCTGCAAGATAAGAGTCCAAAGTAGCTATGTCTGGAAGGTGAATGATGCCCTGCTGCACTGAATCAAGAACAACAGGAGATGTTGATGAAGTCTCAGTCTGAAGAGTAGGAACTGTGAGACAATCCTTTGATCCATCGAAACATGTAAGGGTGTCTAAATACTCAAGCTCCTCTAAAGTATCATGATCAAAGGGTGTATTCTCTCTCCAAGAAATGGGTAAGAGACAATCTAAAGCAGGATCCTCTAGGAATGGAGAGAGATTTGGGTCTCCATAGATCTCCCAAAGATGTGTCCAAAGTGGGTGAGGACAATCAATGTCCGATATAGCCAACATAGTGTCATGATCAACCCTAGACAATATAAGTCCTACTATGTGATATCTAATGATATCCCATGCTAATTTTCCCTCTGAAGTGGTCGGTTTAGGTATGAGATCATACAAATAAGGCAAAAGATTAAGCCACCTACAATGTGTAAGTATGCCCTTTGCCCATGACTCATAATTATCCTGTTCCAGAATTACAACTGAAGGGTGAGTAGAAGAACCCATGATAACTCTTCAAATTAAAAAATTTGAGAAAAATGACCTTACAACATGTAGATCAAATGAAATAAATCGTAATGACGCAAATAGGAGGTTCCCAAGTGCCAAAACGTCCAAGTAATTAAGCAAACTGTGAAAACACAAAATGTTGAATAAAATATACTTGGGGTAGAATCTGAAAAAATAAGTCTGATCATTGTGCAGAGCATTGAACCAACTTTTCGACGCCTATTTGTTTGTGCAAAACGGAGCTCGGACGCAAAAGTTACGCCCCCCGGAGTGTAAAAACCATAATCTGAATTTGACTAAAGAATACAGCATCAAAACTAGAAAATTTTGAAAAATAACCTACACCACCGGGACGAGCTCAGAGCCACCTTTCCAACGCCTATTTTCGTTCGAAAAACGGAGAAAAAATGAGCATTTTATACCCGATTTACCGAAAGTAGGTTAAAAGGGCACTTGCAAAAAGTGTTTGAGCCCTCAGGGGCTAAGGATCTTCAGCCCCTGGTCACGTGAACGACCAGGGGTTAGCAGATTGGCTCCTGGGCACGGCTGGTGGGCACATGGTGAGCCCTCAGGGGCTGCGCAAGGGCTGGAAGCTGGCGGCCCTAGTTGGTGGCGCTGTTGGCGACGTGCGGGCAGTCTGGTGGCACGCTGGTGGCGCGCTGGTGGAGGCCGGGCGGCGGCAACGGTTGGGCAGCCGACCGACGAAGGTGGTGGCCTGGCGGCAAGAGCTGGTGGCCGCCGCCTTTGTTGGTGGCCGCTTGGCTGAGCGGTGGAGGCGCTGGCCTTTTACTGAGGGAGCACCAAAAATAAATCAAAAACCTGGGGCCGTACGGCCTTGGGGAAATTTTTTTTTTCCTTCTGGTGCAACTGTGTCCAAATTGGACAAGTTTTATATGAAAATAGGGGTTTTCAGTCACTGTGAATCCAACGGAAAGGTCCGTTTGGGCCCAAAATGAACCCAAAGAACGAAGTAAGCCGAATCCACAAAAAAACAACCCAAAAACCTGTGAAAGCCCAATCTAAGCCTCGTAGCTCCAAAATCTTCAAATCAAGAATAGGCTGCAGCAGGTCTACTCTGATACCATGTAGAAGTTGTCAAATCCAACTTCAGAGTCTAAGAACACCTACATGCAAAGGGATACCTGTCACAAGGAAGAGTATAGAAAAAAAAAAGCGAGGGTTTGAAGCTTTGTAATATCAGAGATCTATTATCAAAACAATCGAATTGATTATTTACAAAGATCAATCCTTAAAAGGAGATCAAGCAAAACCTAAAAAGTAACCCTAATAGGTAGACATTTAATAATTAATATAATTATTAAATGTCACAATATGCAACTAAAGTGAAATCTTAAGAGTAGAATAAAGGTGACTGTTATCAATAGTTTTGCACCTTGTTGAATACAATATTCAGCAAACTACTAAAACATGGAAACCTCTTTTAGATGTGGGTGATCTACACAAAAGAGGAATCTCCAGAGTGAGCTGGTTCTCCGAATGATAAATCCTATTCTAAGTGACTTTCCAGGAAAAGGATAGAAGGATAAACTGGATTTAAAATCTAAAACTAAAATTCTATCACCCTAAAAATATTGATCAACTGTAAGAAGACTCTGATAATAACTCACTCTCACCAACTCTTTAAAATTAAATTCTCACAATCTCACAACACATATAGTCCAACAATGATTTATGCAAAGGTTAAAATAACACAAAGCATAACCTGAACTAGCATGCAACTCCTGCAAATCACTTGACAATAGTAAGAAAAGAAAAGGATTCAACAGATTTGAATCACAAGACAAATCAAATTACTATTCCAAGTCATGAAAAAGAACTGAGAAAGGAAAACTCTACTATTTTATTAAATGATGGAGTGGAATTCTCAAAATTTGAGCAAACATAAGTTTACAAGCTCCCAAAATGTGTAAGGGAAAGAAACTCTAATCTGCCCTCTGAGAGAGGAGAGCTGAAAAGACTAAGTCTATCAAAACCTAGCTCTCCAGAAACCCTAATCCGAACTCAAAAAAAGCTCCAAGAAAAAAGGCTTCTAACTGTCTCAAAAACTGCTTAAAAGCAGAAAAAAACACAATGCTTTCATGATCACACTGTCAAGCCTCTAAAAATAGGCTAATTTTGCTTTAAAAGCTCAAAAACAACCTTATCTCCCCAAGATAGGTTTGAAATCCGACCAAGAGGAAAAGTCAACAAAAATCTGCTAAAAATAGCAAAAAAACACAAAGCAATTTATAGAATATCGCTTTTATGATTCTGCTTTACAAGATGCAAATTTGCAAAATTTATTTATTTTTGCAATTAAAGATTTAGAATCTTTTGCAAAAAGAAAATCTCCTTATTACTCCATTACAATATTTTGATTTTCTCAAAAATCATAAAACACATCACATAATTATCTCTTCTCACCTTAACTTATTGATTTCTCTAAAATCAACTAAATAAGAACCCTAAATGGATCATTGACCCCTCAAGAAAACAAAACCTAAGTGACAAAAGAATAATCATTTTTAGATCATAAAGCACTCCTTACGCATATCATACCTTCAACCTTTCTCTTAAAGCAAATAATCATAAGGCACAAATCCATATTTCACTTAGGCAAGAATGAAAGTCATAAAGACCTTACAAGCCGACCTAGCATAAGAATTTCGGCCCCCCTTTCAAATAACATCATTCAGATTTAAATAAATCATAAGGAAAAGGCGGAATCATTTTGAATTTCAACATGTGTTCAGACCGAATATCAAATCATCATAAGGTCAAATTAGGGTTTGATCAAAACGAAGTCAAACCCTAATGATCACTCATTTTACACTCTCCAGTTTGAAGGAAAGAAGCTCTGCCGCCGCCACCATGACTGAGTTGAGCTTGGACTGGTACTCGTGTGCCTTTGGAACTTTGGCTTTGCCTTCTGACAGTTGAAATTTCACCCGGGTAAGCTTATTTTGCTTATTATTATGGTTCTTCTACTTTATTTTAAATCAAGAGCAATCTCTATGGGCACGACCTGTCATACTTCTTTCTGACTTCTCCCTACTTCATGTGCTCTGTTCTTCTTTGGCCGTGACCAATACAACCTTTGATACCTTTGCTCTATGTTTTATGTGTTTACATTTTACTATTATGAGAGCTCGTCTGCAATTTTGAGAGCTCGAACTCTTGGTTTCTGGTGCTCTTTGAAGCTATTGGCCGTGGTTATACCCACTCTTCCTAGACTTGAACTGGTAAGTTTTAAAGCATATGTTATCTTCCTCCTATTTATTTGAGGAAAACCCGCATATGGGTATTATGAAAATTGAGTAGAAACTTCATCTTCATATTCTGAGACTCGACTCACCCCAGAAAATTCCATTTTTGCTTGTCATTTTGCAATTTCATGTAAAAACCCATATGGGTTAGCTCTAAAAGCTACAAAATCTGTATTAAAAAACTAAAACACATGCGGGTTTTCTGTATATCCATTTGTATTTAGCCACAAGCTCGACCCAAACAGGAATTCGCATTTTTGTATTTCCCTATTGTCTCTTCGTGGGTATTGTGAAAATTAGATGAGAGCTGCAGTTCTTCTACTTTGAAGCTCGAACCAGCACAGAAATTTGCACATTTTGTATTATACTACTTTTGAAAGTAAAACCCATATGGGTTTTTATGATTATTGCATTTTTCTATATTTAAATGTAACCCTAAAAATGGGTATTTGAGATTCAAAACTGCAAATTTATTTGTATGATTTTATCCATATGGGCTCGACCCAAAACAACCAGTGGCTTATTTTGAACCTCTAAAACAAAATAATGACATGGGTATTGGAAATTTTCAAAGAAAATGTATGTATTCTTATTTTCCTGGCAAAGCTCGACCACCCATTCTTTGCATTTATCTTGACCTTTGCTTAATAAGCCCTCTCTTGGGTAACACAGAAAGTGGAAAAAATACATGCTTTATGTATTCTAAACATGGATAATTTTGTGAATGGTGACAAAACTGTATATTCACTTGCATTCAATTAATGGGCTCGACCCATATGACTAGTGGCTTCTGCTTTTGTTGGTGTTTTTGTGCCTGTTAATTTCCTCCATACAAATGCTTGACACCTTTTAGCTTTCCTAAAGAAAAATGAACCACAGACTTATAAATTCTGGAAATGCATCCCTTGTCTGCACCATAGCCATATGAGTTCATGTTGTGCTCATTCTGAAAATAACCCTTATGTGTGTAAATTCCTATCAAAACTATGAACCTTTGTCTATCTGACAGTGGTAATTCCTTGCAGATGTACCTGGGTGTTAGAATGAGTCTCCCAAATGGCATATTCTAATTAAGATATGAAAAGTCCCTAAATATATTACTACCCCATGCTGTTTTCTTTGCACACAGAAAATCTCCCTTCTAGATTACTTAACTTTCACCACACAGCAACATTGCTTTCTGTTCTTGGGATTTTGTAGAGATTCTAAAGTGAAACATGGTAGTATTATCATGTGCTACACCTTACCTGACCTCTCCCATGCATGATTGACACCTCTAAGACATCCTTGCTATGCTTGTTCTTTCTTCATTATTCTGGAATGAACTCTTTCTCATTATAACTCATAATGTTGTAGTTGTCTATTAATCAACTAGAACTAGTAACTTATCTGCCATTTGAATACACTGCATTGCCAGTCAAACTGAAATTGATAGTTTATTAACCACTTGAGTGTCTGATCTTTGTCTCGTACTCAGCTGTAACATGGTACTCTTCATGCATTTTTATGTTACACTTATCAAACTACTTTCGAAAACTGCTCTCTTCACGATGAAAAATCATAACAAAACTCTTCGTTAAGGCATAATATATGCATGTTCACTATCCTTGACTTGTGAAAAGAATTAATAGATGAACTGAAACTTGCATGACATATATGATTATGATCAACAAGTGACACAGAATATGAACTATTCAGCAATATTTGATGTAAATGTACTCAACAGAATTCATTTAGTGAACTAAACTCACTGTTCACCTGTAACCTTCAGAAAACAAACCTGATCGTTATGAATGCACAGTTGGTTTCATAACTTGATGAATAAATCTGTTTTTACTCCTTCAGTTGTATTTCATTCCACTTTATGAACATGATGATGTATCTTGAAATCAGCCTATTAATGAATAGGGCAGCATGTCGAGCTCTACCCTTGTGGGAGCCTGTTTTTCTCCACATTCTTGGTCTTCGAATAATGTTCAGCTTCGTGATTTTACCTATACCTGCACAAGGAAACAAACAATGTTAGCATAAAAATAGAACATGATGATCGTGATATTGTTATCTCGCCTTCAACTCACTTCTTTCATACTACACTTGATTGATTGTTTCAATGCATTGTTAATAGTATGTTGTACTATTGCGAGTGCCTCATATAGGTTTCTTCATAATCGGAGTCACTGACACCCCTCTTTTCCTCTTACAAGTCGACGGAGCTTGAGAAGACAAGGTGCACCATTTCAGCATCAAACGTCGATAATCAGGCAATGATGATTATGCCGTCACTTATGTGTTTTCCTTTCTGCATATTCAGTAGTGCAATGTGCTATTAGCAATATGTTGAAATAGTTACATCCACGACTTGTGTGGATTTTTTATTTCAATTATTTTATGCTTTTCATTTAAAAAGAAAATGCATTTAAATGCAAATGTTGTAATATCATTCTGATTCTGGAAATCAAATGAAGCCTTCTAAAATGAGTTTTTATGAAATAAAAGAAAGCATCTAAAATGTTATTTTTCTCATTTGGTTCAATTCTGTATTTCTGCCATTTCTAGAACATCTAAATGGCATTCTGAAAACTCCATTTCTGAAACTCTATTTCTCCTTCAAAATGCATAACTGTCACTCAATGCATAATGATAAAAATGCGAAACAACATTTAAACTTAAGTACAATACCATCTTATGATAAATTACATTCAGCCGGCTTCACCAATTGAGTCGAGGCAAAAATTTGGTAATAGTGACAATATAATTAAGTGAAAACCTTTACTCTAACACCTAAGTCCCCTACGCAAGGTGAACCTAGTTATTCTAAACAAACAACCACTCAATTCTCTAATAATAAAGTAACAAATACTCCAATCAACCTTGAAGAAACCTATGGCAAAGGTTTTACTATTTTAAGCAAACAAGGATGTGACACAACAACTGAACATGAAATTCATCAACTCTTAGAGAAAAATCCAAAAGATGAAAATACAATAGGGTTAGGATATCAAGATCCCCCTCTTAACAACAAGTCTCCTAGAGAATATTTGAGGCTTCATGATGATGGCACAGTGATCTTTGATTCCTCCTAATCTGAATGTTCTCCTTCCTCGAGAGCAACCCTTACCTAATAATAATGACAAGGATGAGAGGATCACTTTTGGTCCTCCTCCTTCAATTCGAGAAAAGGGTGAATCTAGCAAACACAAGAGGCCTTACAAGTTACAAAAACTAAAGTTTCCTCTCTATCCACCACCTGAATGTGAAAGGAAATTGCAAATAATTTTAAACAAATGACTCATATTATTACCACCTATGAATAGGTTTGTGATATATCCTAAAGATGCTAATGTTCCACATTGTGCATATCATCGCGTTCTTGGACATAGAAGTGATGAGTGTCATCAATTGAAAGAAATACTAAGCAAGTATCATTTGATGGGGATAATTGTTATCCAATAATTCCATAAAACACTCCCCCACTCCTTGCCATGTAATAGTTGTAGAACATTCCCTTCTCGCTATAACATGACCCTTTCCCATCACCTACCTCAGCTCATTCTTTCCTTGCACCCAGTGGGGGAAAGAAGTTGCTAATCTTGTCCTAGTAATGAATTTTCCATTGTCCCTTAGCTTTGTTGTTCACCTTCCACTTTTCCTGACTGATACTAGGAGGTGAATGACTTGCTTGATGGTTGACTCACCTTTTCCTTACTAGTATTTTTCATTTTAATTTTCTTTTTCTTTTGTGTGTTTGCGTGTGTAATGTTATCCCCTGTGATGCTTTGTTTGATGTTCTCTCTCTTTGTGGCATTCCTCTATTTGTACCTTCATTCTTCTCTATGTCGTAGATTGCTTTTGCATTTTCTTTTGTCTTTTTCTTGTGTTTTCCTTTTGGGGATGACGCAAGGCATTGAGACATCCATGTCTCTTTCATGTTGACCCAAAAGGATTTTCTTTTTCTTTGCCTTTTCTTTTGTCTTTTTCTAGTGTTTTCCTTTTGGGGATGACGCAAGGCATTGAGACATTCATGTCTCTTTCATGTTGACCCAAAAGCTTTTCATTTTTCTTTTTCCTTTTCCTTTTTCTTTAGGGATGACACAAAGTGTCAAGACACCCCATGTCTCTTCCATGTTTACCCAAAAAGGTTCTTTCTTTCTCTTTTGTTTTATCTCTTTGTGTAATTCTTCCAATTCTATGTATTTTGGGAATGATGATAGTTTTGAGCTCTCTAAACAACACTGTAGCAAATAACATACCGACCCCAAATCCATAGATCCCTTATGTGTTTGGTGTTTTCATTTTGGGGGCAATCCCTTCCATTTTATTTTTCCTTTCCTTCACATGACGCAACCTTACTCAAAAATATATGACTTGGCATAATGGCTTCCTAGGTTGGCTCTCATGTCTTTCTTTCTTGTCTGCATTTTTCATTTGCTACTTTAAATTAATTGCTCGCACTATGGTGTGGAGCAATTCCTTTAAAGTGGGGGCATACATTGGAATTATTCTTTTTCATTTTCCTTTTTTTTTAGTTCCTAATGCAACCTTCTCATTTCATACGATGTTTTTGTCACTTTGTGAACAACATTGGGTGTGATGTCCTTCATGAGCATGATCTATCTTAGCATATTGCATTCCTCTTAGTGGCTTGATGTGACATACTACATCCCCTAAGTTGCAAATTTTCTATTCTTTGATCGGTCCTCTCTTGGAGACATTAGGCATAATGTTCCCTAAGTAAAGATCTCGCATGAACTAAGCAAGACTCCTTTGAACATCCTTTGCATGTTGCATTTTGCATTTGTTATATGGCCACCTTTCATAACACGGCTTGCATGCCTATGGTGCCATCACGTTTGTTCATGAGCTCCAAGCATACAAAGTTTTGCTTCTCATGAAGCTCAAAAAGTCATTTTTCTTTTGTGGTGCCTTATTAAAGTTATCAGGAGGTATAACTTTGATATGGTTGAATGGGAAGCCCATTCTGAGGCATGAGTTTACCCATAGCCACCTACATGTGTGTGAGTACATACCAGCCATGAGCCTATGTTTCTCACCTTTTAGGCCTTCTCACCCAGCGAATAGCCATGAGTTCCATCACCTCAGAGTGAGTATGTGTTTTCCGAACAAACAGCCTAGATCTGATCCACAACGGGATGGACAAACGATCAAAGCTTGATGTGACTCTCTTTTTCCTTCTCCTTCTCTTCCTTTCATTCTTTTACATCATTCTCTTGTGTGTTCCTTTGTGTTTATGTTTGGTTTTCCATGGGATCTTGATCTTGGGGGCTTGATCACCCCTCTTTATTGTTGTTATCTCATCTTGCTAGCATAAGTGCATTTGGATCCCTCTTGATGTGCATGTTTAGCTACTTTAGTGTGAATTTGAAGAAAGTTCATCTTCTCACTAAAGTGGTGGCTAAATGTAGCATAAAATAATGTATCCTTGGACATTTTCACACTCATTTGGGTCTTTATTTTGGATGTTGGCCTAATTTTTCCTAGATTTAATGTTTTAATGTGGTCAACACATTCACATTAGGTCTTGGACCCTTGTGAATTAATAAGAGTTCTATGATGTCTTGTAAAAGTGTTGTAACACATTTTCACACTTTTCTAGGACCTTTTTTCTTTTTATCACTTACCAAGCCTTATTTCAAAGTGTTGTAAAGTGTTGTAACAAACTTCCATGCTTTTCTAGGCTTGTCATCAATAATTTGACCCTTTCTTATGTTTAAATGACCCCTTTATACACGTGCAGACCCTACTTAAGTGTGTTTTTGAGAATAATCTCGTTAAACATCATTTAATACACTTTAATTCCCAACACCTACTTAAAATACTTGTGGGACCAAGTCGCCAATAGGGATGATATAGTCCCACTTGGCTCAAAAATCAAAATTATTTCAAAATTCTAGCGGGATATTATTTTCTAAACCTTGAGGTCAGCCTGTGATGTGGTATTTTTGGGAAATTATGTATAATCATGTATAAATATAGGGTTTTTCCTCTCATTTTACCCCCATTCATTCACTCAAGCATTCCATCAATTATCAATCATTTACTTAAGCACTCTAGCACTAATACATTTGACTACAAAATACGATGAAACTATCCGACGAAATATGTAAAATTCGATGTTCGTCGGGTGCTTGTAAAATTTGATGTGTAATTTCCAATTTTTTGAAAGTTTATCCCCGACGTTCATCGAAATTTCGACGAACCTGGGGTTCGTCGAAATGTCGGCTATTATTTTCGTCGAATTTTCAACAAACATGAAAAATTTTAAAAAATCAAATTGTGGCCGACATAAAGAAAAGTGAGTTCACGCCTGATTTATTGCGACAGTGTTTTTCTCTACTTGAGACAGTTTGTGGAGAACTAAGGACGATTTTCTTGGGAAAAAATCAGAAAAATTCAAGAAGATGTCTCCAGGTTGAGGGTAGTCATTATCTTTTTGCAGAATTCAGTTGTGAAGTCAGATTTGTAGTTCCAAGTTTTAAAATCATATTTTAAAGCAACATCTCATCAGATTTCCATTTTAGAGGTTAAGGGTTTTGAGAATTTCATGTCCAGATTTTGTTGTGTGGAATCACCATAAGATCACAACGGAGGAATAGATTCTTGTGACTGTAATTATGTGATCCATAACT
>VDFB02252616.1:33064125-33148423 GCA_007258455.2 Sequoia sempervirens
ACCCCTATTCACTAACCCTTGACACTTTTCCCCCTCTTTGCATGTGTTTTGTAGGTCTTGTATGCATATTTTTCAAAGAGAAAGGTGTGAAAAGTTGTCAACAATTCATCAAAGGTACTCAAAGGCAACAAAACCCTAAGAGAAGCTTGGAGATCACCTACAAACCAAATTCTACAGATTCGGATTTAGATACCTAGAAGAACAAAAAGTGCAGACCAATAGCTTATGTTTCCACCTTTGAATTTCTTGAAATATGGAAGTGGACTAAGTCACCATCGGTGGTGAATTATTCCCACTTCCAGGCCTGAAAAGTGTTTTCTACAGTTTTGGATACCCTTTTGGCTGAAACTTGTTCCGATAGAATTTCTGCGAAATAGGACTAAGTCACCCAGCTTGGCGTAAGTGTGTCAGTTGGCTTCAACAGTGAGTTATGTAGGATTTCAGAACCTCTCTGCATCACTTTCCAGTTTCCAGGTGCACCTCTCTAGTCTCATTCATTTCTATTACAGTTTGTTTGCATTTTTAGTTCATTTTGCATATCAGATTGTGTTTTCAAACATCTTACATTTTCTTAGTTTTGCATTAGGATTCAATTTCTTTTATCAATTATTTGCATTTAGGGCATTCTATTTAGACATATTTCAATAATATTTGCATAGGTCTTGAATGAACCACCTAGGATTATGGGATACCTTTCTCATTTTAGGTGCAAAACCCTATAAGTGTAAGAGAGCCCCTATCCCCAAAATTCTATGGTTCACAAGCAAAGTAAGATTCAGATCCTTGGAGAGATGTGTCTAACTTCAGTCCTTTAAGGGAAGTCATTGACGGTTGATGAGTTGTTGCAAGCATTGTTCATTCATCATTTCCTTATCCTTTTGTCATTATCTTTCTATCAAGGTTTAATTACCAAAGTTGGGGTTTGACCAAGGCAAACACCCATTCAAACAAAATAACTTTTCCTTTTTATGTATGTCCAAATTATAGGTTGAAGAAGAATTGAAGAGATCTCAAAGGAGCAATTTTACATTGTTGCACAAGTTGTCATCTTGTTGTCAAGCCATGGAAACTAGGTTGCAGACTTTATTTCTGACTTTCCAACAGTGGGACCTATGAAAAATACAAGCCAATATCCAACATCAAAGGACTATTAATAGTTATTTGGAAGCCCTAACCAAGACCTATTTTCCTAGGGGTGAACCAATCCTTTAGTAAATCTCAAAAAAAGCTTTTGGTGACAGGTACATGTGTTCAAACCCTTCTCAAATATTCTTATAAATTGTCATTTCCATTTTTGTACTTTCAAGAATTTGCATTTTATGCATTAGGTCTTATGTTTCATTTAGTTTCAGTACTTCAAATCATTTCAATTTAGTTTCAAATGTTTCCTATTGTCTAAAGGACTAAGATTCAGGTCTGATTAACTCACCATTGAGGTTGGTCAAACAAAAGCTCAAATATTGTACCAAGGGACCCTAAAAGTTGGTCAAAACCCATGTACAAATACACATTAACCCATGGGTTAATGAGTCCTTGTAGGAACCTCAAAACCAATTTTTCCAAGCATGTTTGATGTCCTTTGCACTTCCCAGATCCATTGGTAAACTATTTTTTCCATTTGTCAGTTTTTGGGATCTTGTATTTTTAATATTAGGGAATATAGGATCACTAAGTTAATCATTCTAAAATATTTTCAATCTATTCCAATCCCTCTTAGGACATAGATCTAGGTGTGGTTGACTCAGTATTAAGGTTAAAAGTAAATCAATTTTCACCTTGTATATCTATATCCCAATGAAATTTATAAAAATGTGCAAATGGACCTAGGTAAATGAACACTAATCTTAGAGTCACCATTATTTTTTGTTTCATTTTGGTGAACCCAACATTGTACATCATACTTTTTCTAATTTGGAGGTCTTTGAAACCCTATATCTAGGTTTTTCATCATCTCATTTCGCATTCCATTTAGGGTTACATGTTGCATATTTGCATCATTTAAACTCATAAAAAATCCAAATATTTTGCATACATTCTACATAATAGCTTGCATTAAGGTGTGTTTCGGTCATTTAGATCAAAATTTCAATCAAAATTGCATTAAAAATAATAATTTTATTCATACATTGTCACACAATTGCATTTACATTTAATTGAAAAAATCTAGAAAATTTGTCACTAAAGAATCTATTTGCAATTAGGAATAGTGATCTTAAATATCAAGTCAAACACTCAAAATTTAATTTTTCAAAACCCTATGTAAAGACTCATTTGCCTTTGGGTGAACCCGTCCTTGTACAGGTGATTTTCCAAAATTTGCACACTGCTTTGTCTTTGTCCACTTTTTTTTATTGTACTTACAAATCTTTGTTTTAGTTTCAAAAATTATATATTTTTGTAGATGTTTGCATTTAATTCAATTGGTGAAAGAAAGTGCATTGTTTAAAATCAACATTTGTATTCAAAAGTAATCATTTTGAGGTTTTTACATTTTTAAATCAGTCAATTATCATATTTCAGATCTAAAAAATTGTGATATCTTCTTCAATACTTGCATTGTGCTTCCTATTTCTGGATGTTTTCTATCTTTATTTAGTGTTTTTTATCCATTTTGGGTGCACTTTTGGTTTGGTGAAACTTGTATGAGTATCACAACTTGGTGTCCTACTGCCACTACTTCAATGAGACATAGTTCAAGACTCATGGCATCCCGTGTTAGTACATTCATCGTGGAACTTGAGTTTTCCAACTCTTTCACTCATAGTGTTGACACTAGTCAACTCATTTTGGACCACGTTCCTAATATCACATTTCGTATGGCTACCTTACTATCAACCACTAATGTTGAAACCTTGGTTACTCATGTCCCTCAAGAGAAGCTAAAACAAATGAATAAAGCTTTAGAAAAATTTTAAGATTTTGTGAGTATAGAGTATATTGCTAGTACTATTATTCCTATCATGGATAACATAAGGAGAATGCTTGATAATGACCAAGGATTAGAGATTGTGTGTAGCCTAGCTTACATTATTGATAATCGTATTCCTACATTGGGATACACTCAAGGTCAAGGAGGAAATCAAATTCCTCCCCCAACAACTATAACCTTTATTACTACATATACTCATCCAACTGTCACTACAACAATGCGACTAACTAGCAATGTCACTCCAATTTTGGATATTTAAATGTGATGTTACAGTTGTCATGATCTAATCTCTTTATCATTTAGGGTTTTCTTTTATAAGTACCCTCCTTCATTGTAACTCTAAGAAAGCAATCTCCTAAGGTTCATTCTATAAGTTCTTTTAGCTTGTTGAGGAAATAGAAAATTCTTGTTTGGAAATCTCGCGTGTGGAAAGTGTTCTTGTTTGTTGTTTGATCTTGCATCTTAGGTATTTTTCACAAATCCAACATCATGAAGTACAATAAAGTTCCATAATGGGGGGCTTCATGCACAAGCTTCTAGTGTTTCTACACAACATGACATAATAAGGGATAAGAGTGTAGTCAAATGACATGCATTGTGATCCTACCTTCATCTTGATGAAATCTCACATGAGTTGCATCTAGATCCTCTAGTTCTCTCTTTGCAACATCTTTATTATGACTTAACACATCTTGATTCACATTAATTCAAATATTAGATTTAGAACATTTGGTAAATCATCATGAATCTTGCATCTAATTCACATCAAATCATATATCAATTTGAGATTCATTCATTAAGGTTAATATTCTTGAATATTCATGGTACTTGCTCTTGTCATCAATTTTAGTCATTTTTCATCATTGGCATTAAGGATTTGTGTAAATTCTAAATATTTTTTAAAAAAATAGAAATAAATTAATTGTGATTTTTTTTACTTAACTTTTAATGACTTATTTTTTACAGTAAAGAATATTTTAAAAAAAGTGACATTTATATCATCACAAATAATTTTTTTTATTGAACTTGAATAAAATTATATTTTTTAAATTATAGATTTATAACATCAATATCTAGTGCATGGATGTTTTTCATAATCTTTTGTTAAATTTTTTTAAATTAATTTTTGAAAGAATAATTATAATCAAAACATAGGTGTATGTCATCACACATAACTTGTTTTGTGTGTATTGAAATCAATATTATTATTTTCTAAAACAAGGACATCAAATACCTAGTGCACACATATTTTTTAGATTTTTTCCTCTATTTTTCTATTTTTTTGCATGTGTGAAACAAATACCTCGATGTTTGGTGAAAAACCTACATTCAAAGAAATAAAATATAAAATTACAAAAATTATACTTTTTAGAAAGCTTATAATAATGACCACATACTTACAAAACATCATTTCTAAATGAATTTTGTTGATCCCCCAAAAGGTAAAGAAAAATTGGTTTTTTGTCAACATTTTGATAGGTGTGAAAGAGACTCTATTGTGGGTATGATTTAAGACTATAAGGGTTCTGTCCAAGGGAGTTTGATCTAAGGGGGTCTTATCTAACCCTCTTCAAATAAAACCCTTTAGATGGAACCCCTCAAGGCTTAAATCATTAATTTTTCTAAAAAATGTAATTTTAGGCAAAAATCAAGATGTCCCAAGTTTGGGACCCATGATTGTGGGTGACCCGTCTAGTTGTTGAGACTCATTTTTATCTTTCACACATCTTTCGAGTTGCACTTGAGAGGGGTGTTGGTGTAATTATTTAATTGCGCTTTATTATTTAAATTTATCTTAGTAAATTTTTTATTTCTTAGGTAGGATAAAATAATTGAGTACATGGCATCTCTTTTTTTCATTTGTTTCAGCTTTTTTTCTTATCCTCTTAGATTTAGAAACTTGGTTAAAATGATCCCTTATTCTTTGGTTTTATAACCTCTTCTTCATCCTAATCGGATTTGAAATCTTAAAGATATATATTATAACTCTTTCCTTCCATTTAATTAACAATTTTATATTAATATTTACATTATGCACAATTTGTATGTTTGTGTCTAGCTTTTATATATTCTATAGTCACCTCAATCTAAGCTTGTGATTAGATTTGTATTAAACCCTACCATTCTCAACATTTTAACATACTTAGGTGAATTGTTAATCTACTAATGATGTGAAATGTTCTCCTAAAAAATGATTATGCAAGGTAGAAACATCATGTTTCCATTATTATTTCTCATTTGATTACAAAAAAATTTGAAGAATGTTTATATGGGAAGCTTAAATGTATTGGGTGAATGCAATATCATGATGGGTAAAACTATACCTCTAAATGGCAATGAAAATACAAAAAATAGACTTAAACAATTTCACATAAAAATTTGAATGGGTTATTAACTCAATTTGGAAAATATGTAAGAATAGAATTTATAGAAAATTGAATGTAGTTTCTAGGATAATAAAAAATTAAAATAAAAAATTAAAATTTTGATGAAATAGTACTATAATTTTGAAAAAATAAAAATAGGTATCATTCAACTGAATTAAATATGAAAAAAAAAAAAATATGAATCCTTAAATATAAGTAAAAGAAACATTTTTTAAAAAAATTATGTGTAAATATATAATTAATTATGAATTTTTCAGCCAAGATTCAAACTTTAGAATTATATTAAGGAAAATATCAAAGAAATTTTTTAATATAAAATAATGTAAGCAAAAAAGTTTGTAATGATAAACAATTTAGATTTGTAATTAGTTTAAATTTTTAAATAGATTTTAAATGTAGAATTATTAATAAATTGCATCTAATATCAACTAATTTTTCAAATTTAAGTTACAAATTTGTTCCACTAAATATTAGTGATTTATTATAAATAACTAATATATTATATAGAATATAAGTATATTTTGATAATTGTTTAGCAATGTTTTCATGTTATCTTTAAACTTCTAAGAAACTAATTATTTGGTTGTTCCACACTAATTTTATTCATAAATAGTAATTTCTTAAGTGTGACTTTGTGTTTCCTTGTTATTCATTAATTATAGCTCTATAATCAAAATGCATAAGCATTTTATTCTTTAATAAAATGCCTATCGGCCATTTAATACTAATTAATGTGGTCATGTTATCTTTCACCAGAACATAGAAAACTTTACTTGACATCCTCACTTGTTAAAATTGGAGATTGGATAGATTTTCTCTACATTCTATATGTGGATCATAAGGATCTTTAAATACATAAAACTCATGAAGAGATGTGTCTCTTGCATGATAAATTTCTATACTTAAGTGTGATTAAATATAGTTTAATTTTAACACCCCCCATAAACTTTATTTTATCACACGGTTAAACTAGATAATGGGGGCCTCCTATAAAAATAGGATTGTTCACTTACCCATTTACAAGTGATGAACATTTGACACCAATACGTTCTCGAAAGTATACAAACTTATCCTTGCTCAAAGAGTTAGTGAAAATATCTACAAGTTGTTCATTGGTTGGTGTATAAACTAGTTCAATTTTCTTATTGAGAACATGCTCACGAATAAAGTGATGGTGTACTTCAATATGCTTTGTGCAAGCATGAAACACTAGATTCTTAGACATCTGCAAGACACTTTGATTATCACAGTATATATAACTATTGGATCAAGTTATGGATGTTGAAGATTCTCAAGAAGTCTTCTAAGCCATATTGATTCACAAGTTGATGCAACAACTGCCTTGTATTCTACTTCAATGGATGAAAAAACAACATTAGGTTGCTTCTTACAACTCCATGAGACAAAAATAGATCCAAGATTGAAACAATAACCAGAGGTTGATTTTCTAGAGTCTATGCAACCTGCCCAATTTGAATTAGAAAAACCAATAAGTTTGAAATCTTCATTTTTCAAATACTCCAATCCAAATTTTGGTGTTCCTTGAAGATATCTCAAAACATGCTTTGCAGCTAACTACTGAATGTGTTTAGGATGAGCCATGAATCAAGATAAGATTCCAACTGCATAAGATATGTTTTGACGAGTAGTAGTTAAGTAAATTGAATTTCCTATCAAACTCCTATGCAATGTTTCATTAATTGATTTACCATTTGGGTCTTTAGTCAACTTAGGTCATGTCTCCATTGGTGTTAATGAAGCTTTGCAATCTTGTATGTTGAATCGTGTGACAATTTCTTTGATATACTTCATTTGAGAAAGAAATATTTTTGTAGGTGTTTGTCACACTTCAATTCCAAGAAAGTAATGAAGTAATCCAAGATCAAACATCTCAAAATGGATCTTCATATCTTCTTTCACCTCTTGTATGAATGATTGATTGTTCCCAATAATCAAAAAATCATCAACATAAAACACAATGAATAGTATCTTGTTGTTAAAAAACTTAATGTATAGATTTGGATCAGCATCATATTTTTGGAATCCTTTTTGAAGAAAGTACTTATCAATTTTGGAGTACCAAGCTCATGGGGCTTGTTTCAAAACATATAGTGCCTTTTTTAATCGACAAAACATGTGTTCCTTTCCTTTTTCAACAAATCCAAGAGGTTGTGTGACATATACCTCCTTTGTCAATTCTCCATTTAGGAATGCACTTTTTACGTCCATTTGGTGAATTTCCTAGCTGTGATAGGAAGCAAGTGCTATCAACATTCTAATTGTGATCATCTTTGCAACAGGAGAAAATTTTCCTCATAGTTTACCCCCTCAATTTGTTGATAGGCTTTGGCTACCAATCTAGCTTTGTGTTTGTCAATTGAACCATCAAATTTAAAATTGATTTTAAATACCCATTTACAATCAATAGCCTTTTTTCCAATAGGTAAGGGAACCAACTCCCATGTTTGGTTTTGATGAATTGAATTTAACTCTTGATTAATAGCATTTTTCCATTTTTCATCATTTATTGCTTCATCAAAAGTGTTTGGTTCATGAGCACTTATAACACTTGACATTAATGCATAATTGATCTCATAGTCTTGCAACCTGATAGGTGTTTTCCTAGCTCATTTGGATCTCCTTGAAGGAACACTAGATTGTGGAGTAGACATCATGCTTGAATTTGGCTCATCAATTTCTTCTCATTTTTTAGATTCAATAGTAATTTATGATTGTACTTCATTTGTGGGTGAGTATGATAATGTCCCACTATCATCTTTGTCTTCTAATACATCATCATGGTGAATAGATGGAAGTTGGCACTCTTCTTCAAATTTGACATCTCTAGAGATGTGAAGTTTGTTGGTTTTAGCATCATATAAGAGATAAGCTTTACTAGAGTCATCATAACCTATAGGGATGCATTTTATACTCTTATCATCAAATTTTCTTCTCTTCCCTTGTGGAATATGCCTATAGGAAATTCTCCCAAAAATTCGCAAATGTCTAACTATAGGTTTCCTTCTTAACCATGCTTCTTCTAGAGAGATTCCTTCTAAACTATTGGTCAGACTGCAATTGATCAAATAAGATGTATGGACTGCTTCTCCCCATAATTTTTCATCAAAATTACAAGCCTTTAGCATGGACTTATCTTTCTCTTTAAGTGTTCTATTGATTCTTTCAGCTACTCCATTTTGTTGTGGAGTATATGGAGTTGAAAATTGCCTCTTAATTCCTTTGTGTTTACAAAAATTGGTGAATTCATCTAAAGTATATTCCCCCCCATTATCTAATCTAAGAATTTTAATTTTTTTATCACTTTCATTCTCAACTTGATGTACAAACTCTTTGAAAATATCAAATGCTTCAAATTTATTCTTCAAAAAATAAACACAAACCTTTTGAGTGAAGTCATCAGTGAATGTCATGAAATATCAAGATTTTCCTATGGAAATTGTCTTCATAGGTCCACAAAGATCATAATGAACCAATTCCAACTTATTGGAGGCTCTCCAAGATTTTCCAAAATCAAATTTTTCTCTATGTTGTTTCCCCATGACACAAGCATCACAAAAACACTTCTCTGTAGTGATGGGTGGAAGACCATATACTATATTTTGATCAAACATTTCCTTTAGTGATTGAAGGTTACTATGGCCAAGCCTTTCATGCCATAGCTGATTTATTGAGGCAATACTTGAAACTAAAGCTTGAGAGGAGTTTTTCCTCAAATAAAATAGGTCTCCTTTCATATATCCATCACATATTAATTTTCCTTCACTATCATACACTTCACACTTTCCTTTTTCAAAAGTAATTTTCATATCATTCACAATAATTTGACGAATAGAGATAAGTTTTTTCTTCGATCTTGGAACAAATAAAACATTATCAATACTTGCTTTGCTATGAGTGGGAACATTTAGAAGAGTTTTTCCAACTCCTTCAATATTTAATTGTGAATTATCTCCCAATGTAATTGTGTTTCTTGATTGCTTTACTACATTTCTCAAGTTATTAATATTGCCAGTCATGTGGTGAGTAGCTTCTAAATCAATAATCCAAACATCTTTATTTTGAATATATTTAGTCATCTACTGTAAATAATTTATGAATATCATCATCTTCAATATTTGCATCAGCTATCATACTTCTTTGCTTAATATACTTCATATCTCTTTTTTTTTAAAGCATTTCTCTTCAAAATGACATGGACGATTGCAATAATAACAAACTCTTCCTTTTATTTGTTCATTATTATTCATAATAGAATGTCTTTGTTGAGACTTTTTGCCTTTGAATTCAGAGGTAAAAGCATTTGTTGATTCAACTTCATTATCTTTATTAAACATTGCCTCATGTTGCAATAGTAGACCTTCTAGATTATTGAATTTTAGTTTTTGCCAATTTTCCATATAAGAGTAGTTTTGAAATTCTCAAATGATTTTGCCAATTTTCCATATAAGAGTAGTTTTGAAATTCTCAAATGATTTTGGCAAGCTATTAAGTGTTATAGTGATAAGATGTTTATCAACTATAGTCTCCCCTGAATTAATAAGATTGTTTAGAATACCCTTGATTTTTGTTAGATGCTTAGTTATTGATCCATCCATTCTTAGATTATATAATTGAGTTCTAAGCATGTGTTTTCTAACATCATTCTTTTGTTCAAAAAAATTAGTGATTTCTTCCCAAGCTTCTTTTGGTGTAGTTGCATTCCGTACATTTTCTATCAACATACCCCCAATAGACAAGTTTATTAAAGCCAATGCATGGTTTGATTTTTTGTCAAAATCTTCTTGCAGACGAACCTTTGTGGGAGGTCTTGTTTTAGTTCCATTTACAAACGACATGAGATCTACCAAGAGATAAGTTTTCATTTGATGATGCCATTCTCCATAATTGACAACACCAGTCAACTTAATAGAAATGGCATTCAAAAAGTTATTTGCCATTTTAATGATCTCTACGATCTAAAAATAAAATCAACAATCATGTTTTTGCAATCAACGTCACAATCTGGATTTGATACCAATTGTTAAAATTGGAGATTTAATAGATTTGCTCTACATTCTATATGTGGATCATAAGGATCTTTAAATACATAAAACTCTATGAAGAGATGTGTCTCTTGCATGAGACATGACTGTATTTAAGTGTGATTAAATATAGTTTATTTTAACATCACTATGCCATTGATTCGAAGCAGATTGGAAAGGGTGAGTTTAATTTTAATACATAGGTTTTTGGCTATACTACATGCATAACTCTTTAATACAATGCCTATTTATCAAATATGTCGACCATAAATATGTAGACCCCAACTGTCAACTTTGCTCACCTTGTTTTAAAAAAGTGCTCTCTCTTATTATTTTGGTTTAAAATTGATATTTAACTATTAAAATAAATAATATTTAGAAATAATCTATAATAACAAAATATATTGATTAATAATTTTTTATTTCAGTATGATTTCTGAATTCGATTATGTCACTGGTTAATATATTTTTTTCAATTTTGAATAAAACTAATATATATTATATATATATATATATATACAAAATAGTATTCCATAAAGGAGCTGCATATGAAAAGAGTAGTCAACAACAGCAATATAATGATCAACCCGAAGGGGATGGGCTTATTGTTAGTCCCTGCCTATATATAAGACTAAAGTTTTCAGAAGGTGGGTCAGGAGAGCAGAAAACTGTTTATCCTATTTTACTATTAAAATGAAATTTTGGCTGATTTTTCTAATTTTCTGATTGGCAGTGGTAATTTTTTATTTTTCTATTTACAAATTGTCCGTACAACCCATAGAAAACGAAGAGAAAAATTTCATAGCTTTCTAATGTTTTCAGACTATGGGCATTTCTTTGCAATGACAGTTGCTAGTGGATAGGTGGCATTCTTGAAAGCAGTTCATATGCCTTGTCTCTGCTATCACATTTTGCATACATGCCTAACAAAACAGTTGTCCTTAACAAATTCTGATATTCTCTTAACTCTCTCGAGCAAAGGATTACTTACGCTGTTTGCTCATTTGTCCAGAATGTTTGTTTAGGATAAAATCTATGTTTGTTGAGAACGTTTATAACCACCATGTTAGAAGCAAAAGCGAGGCCTTGGTAAGCTCCATAAATCCCACTTCAATTGTTGTAGTTGTAGTTGCACAGTGACTGCGGATCAGAATTTTTATCATCAATGGAGACTAAGCATTTCAATTGTGGAATGACAGCACAATGCCTTCTTGGCCTTTGGTGCCTCCTCTTTCTTTATCTCGTTTCTTGCTCAGGTGAGTTCACTATTTTGACTACATTTGCATTGCATACTGATTCTTATTGTGCCTTTACATTTTAATCTGGGTTTTTGGTTTAGTATATGCATTAATGTTTGGTATCTGGAACCGACTCCGTCTGCATATTTCTTGTCCTAGCGGTAACCTAATTGATCTGATCTTTCCACAACAAGTGTCCGTTAGAATTGGAAACAAGAGTTATTGCCTTCGGAAACTAGAGTTAGGGATAGAAGGGAAGGGTCTGTTCCCGTGCTTCAACCATTTTTTCTCTATTGCATTGTTTGATAAGGATGTAGATAACCAGGGTAAGCTTTTTGGGTTGATATTTAAACGGGAAAATTATCCATCTGCACGCCAGCTGTAATACATAAGGAGCTAGTTATTTTAACGTCGAGCTATATACACTAAGCTCGAAATGCTAGGCCTAGTATCCGATGAGAAGCCAGCTGATTTTCATATTTAAACCATCCTGGAAACGTTGTTCTCTTCAAATTTCGCAGTATTTTTTATTTTGAAATGGACAAGGGTTCTAAAGAGCGTAAGCGGTTTATGTGCCTCCCAAAAACAAGAAAGACACATTCTTCATCCTTATCAATATTTTAAGAATGACCTATCTGTCAACCACTAGGATCATTCGTGGGATCAGTGTCTCCCTGCTTTTGGATCCAAAGATATCTCATGTAAGAAATCATAGAATCCAGAAGAGTTGAGAACAGCTTCAGAGTATTGGGAACTCAATAGGGCAACATAAATATTTGATGCAAGTGTAGAAGGGACCAAATCTCTGGCCTACTGGAATTAATGTAACTTAGAAAGTGAAAAACTTGGCCTCTATATATTTTTCAGTTCTATAGACGATTCCTTGGGCTGCATGGGAGGAGGTAATTAGATTTAAAAATAATCTGTAAATTTTGTGGAGGATTATAACCAGGAGCTAGATCATGTGGGGAAAGTAAATTGTGCTAATATCAAGATGACAATAACTGCCTTCCATAAAAATACAAAGTAGCTGCTATATTAGAAAACACTATGATCATTTCTTGGCTTTCTGTTTCGAGGAGGTACTTGGAGTTGAAACAATGTATTCTGATTGGCCCTCTTGTTAGTACGAGCGAGGGCTTAGATACATGTTATGATTCTGCATTCTTGTAGCAAGCATTGGTCAAAGGTTTAATAGTGTAAAATTTTGGTTTAAAGCAAAATTGGAATAGCTCAAAACAAGATTGTTATACGTGCGTGGAGAATAGTTATATCGTACGCTTATTATGAATTAAAACAAGGTTGCACAATATAAATAAAGAGAAATCGATCTTTGGCGCAAGCATATATGTTCTTTTCTATTTATATCTCTTTACTTCCTAATTGCGTATGTTGAATCTAGCCAAAACAGTTTGTGCAGCTTTCAGCAATTTCAATTATATATTGTACTTCATCTTAAAACAGATAAATCCTTCACCTATGGTTTGATAAATCACCTTTGAGATTGGCTAGAAATTAAATTCAAAGTTGGAAAATTCGGACTTGGTCTGGATTCAACAGATCCAGGCCAGCCCAAAATAGGATTCGGACTCAAGACTCGGCACAGACTCTGCAAAAAACTTGACTTGGACTTGGCAGATAAAAAAATTATAGTTTAACAAAAAACAAAAATAAATTAATGTAATTAGAGAACATAAGAGCCTAATTTGATTATCAATTTCTCATAATTCAAATATTACACATGTAATATGATCTTCAAACACTCAATATTTGAAATTTCATCATTCAAACTCGTACTTTCAAATTTTCAAATGAAAAAAAAAAACAAAAACAAAAAACAAGTTTTAAACATTCATACTCATTATTTCCAGGCAAATGCCAAGAGTCCTAAGTTGGGACTCACAAGCCGATTCTAGGACTCGCAAGTCACTCACCAGGACTTGGGAAGAGTCCTAGCCTAGACTCTCCAAGACTTGGCTCAGGTCCTTGCAAGTCAACTCAACACGCCTTAGAACTTGAGAGTCTCAAGAGTCCTTTCCGAGACTCGGAGTCCTCAAACTATGATTAAATTCATCATTTAACGAATAATGTTCTCTATGTTGAGTTTGATTTAGGAAGGAAGATCTATCTCATAATATGAATGTAGAATTCACGGTGCTTTACATCCTCGTTGGTAGAACAATTATTATTAGAATGCTTTGTTATTGATCGTTGATAATCAATGGATGTAACTCTCCTCGTACTCAAGGGTCATATTAGGTAGGGGTGGTGTAGCATTCTTAAACACAAATAAGTGGTTCAGTTGGTATTTGGAGAAACCGTGATTTTTTCGTCGATTCTCACCCTTCCCAGTCTGTTATGGCTGTTCGTAAATGGAAGCCTTTAACAATATTCCAATTAATAGGGGTTTTTGAGTGAGGAAGTAAATCAATTGGCAGCTACGAGGTATTCGTCAGTTAAAGGTTGATGATTTGAATCCTGCATTCTTAAGGGTTTCTTTTATTTGTTATGGGTTGATGATTTGAATCAGAAACTTATTATGTCATGATGCCGATAGATGAATTGATGAATTTGTTAATTACAGGACAAACTCCCATGAAGGATTGGGAGTGATTTACTTGTTCATCAAAAATAAAAGTTATAACACAGATTTTATAAATGGAAAATTAGTTTCTGTGACGTGCACTACAATAATACACAAGATATTTTCAAAGTCTATAGTAGTTGTTTATATAGTTGTGATAGTAGTAGTTTATATAATGCCCAATATTTTTATCAATATTGGACCAATAGTTGTGACTTTAAAGTTGTTAGTGTTGATGATGACTACCCATAATTAAACAAAATGTATTCCTTTGATCTAAAAAGCAACCAATCATGTGATTCCACATCAGCGCTCAATAAAATATGTCGTGAATTCACAAGTATTGGTGTCACTTTTTTTTTAGGCCTTTTTGGACACCTTCACAAAAAGCATGCTGATGTGGCATCATATTTGATGATGTGGCCCTGAAACCTTAGTTATAAGCAGAGGACTTGCCAAGTAAGCTGCTGTAAAAAATTGGGAGTGATTTGAAATTTCCACATAGAATAATTAGAAGCGCGAAGTTAGGTTGCACAACTACCTACTGAATCCTCTCCCCTAAATTGAAAAAAAAAGAGCTTCTGAAAAAAAATGTATTTTTTTTCATCAAAAGCAAAAGACTCTTAACATGCATTTTTTTCCTGGACCTCTTTCGTTTCAGTATACCATTATGTTCTGAATAATGAAATAACACCATTGAAAAGAAACCATACTGCTTCAAGAAGAAAATTTGTTCATTCTGGATAAACGGGCAAACTTTGACAGAAAAGTCACTAATCCAGGCAAAAGGAAGGCAAAAATGACTTTGCACGTATGCTTGTTACTAAATGAAACCTCAAAAACCAGGAAAAATAAAATATAAACAATCTCAACATCTCATAATTTTTTTCCTTTTTATCAATTGCTTCCGATATTTCTTTAGGTGGAAACTCCAGCTGCAGCAGAGCTCTTGTTTAATGATGATGTGCAGAATGTCCTGGCTCAGGCTTAGGTTTTTGAGATTGGAGAAGTGTGCGCCCCTTAACCACCCTGTCCATTGTGATGCGCAGAATGTCCTGGGTCAGGCTTAGGTTTATGAGGATCGGGCTTAGGTTTATGAGATTGGAGAAGTTTGCGCCCCATTGTACCAAAACTTCTCTGCATTTAAAAAATAAAAGCATTAAAAACGTTAGGGAAAATATTCATTTATAAAATAAAGCCATATTTAAATGCATGTTACCATAAAATAAATATCTCA
The DNA here is from genome assembly GCA_007258455.2 of Sequoia sempervirens. Lineage (NCBI taxonomy): Eukaryota > Viridiplantae > Streptophyta > Pinopsida > Cupressales > Cupressaceae > Sequoia > Sequoia sempervirens. The sequence goes on from VDFB02252616.1 coordinate 33,079,543, forward strand.
CTCGCAACAAAGCAAAACTCATAAAAGGTTTCCAATAGAAGTTTTATGTGAAAAAGAAAAAACCTAAATGATATTTATGAAAAAAATAAGTTTTATGTGAAAAAGAAAAAACCTAAATGATATTTATGAAAAAAATAATAATAATATTTGAGAGAATGGACATTTTAATGACCTCAAACTTAATTCTTACTTAATAGGATGAGGCCTCATCTAGCTGTGTGCAATGGACATTCATCCACACCACCAAGGCAAATCAGAGATCAAACCCACCACTTAAACCACCTAGAAGGCAAATTAAGGTCAAACCCACCACTTAAGCCACTTAATCAAGCAGGCAAATTAAGGTCAAACCCACCACTTAAGCCACTTAATCAAGCCCACCACTTGGGCCACCTAAACCGACAAGGTAGACTAAATGTTGAGTTACCGGTGCAACAAGAACAGCAGAAAATAAAAACAGAACAGCAATAACAAATGCAAAAATAGAAGCAAGAAATTGACACAATTATTTAATGTGGTTCACCATTAAATGGTTACATCCACCAAGAAAAGCAGGTCACTCTGTTTTATTGATTAAAAGCAAAACTTCTTTACATTGTTTTTCCAACATCCCAAAAGGAAAATCAAATTGAATTATCAACAACTCTTCCAACAATTGTTGGAAGAGGCATAGGAAGAGGAAAACAAAAGACAGTGATGACAAGGAAAATCAAATTGAATTATCAACAACTCTTCCAACAAGTGAAGAGGCATGGGAAGAGGAAAACAAAAGACAGTGATGATTTGACTTCACTTCCAACACTACGCACATTGACCCAGGGATCTAATTTAGGAGGAGGAATTTTAGCATTTATCTTAATAACTAGGGAATATAAAACATAAAAGCAAAAATGAGTGAAATTGGAGGAAAACTTTTAGAATTTTTACATGCAGGGAAAAAATAGTTGAATACAAAAATAAAGGCAAAAAAAAGTCTAATGAACAGCTTTAAAAGATATTCTCGGCCTTTTTACCTTAATAAAAGGTTTTTACTTACTTGTTCGTTGAACCACTTGCATAGGCCAGCCCAGATTTTTTCTCCCCGTCCATCATTAAGACCTCTGACCTTCAGAGTAAATCTTTCCACTTTAGCCAGTTGTGAACATTTGTCAGTATTCTTCCCACTTTCTGGAGTTTGGGTTGCATTTATTATCCCACATACCTACATCAAAGCAAAATCTCTTGTTTTATTTTAAAGAAAATACGTTTTAAGGCATGAATGTGAAATTGGAGAAAAACTTTTGGAATTTTCACATGCAGAAAAAGTAGTTAAGAGTACAAAAATAAGGGCAAGAAAGGTCTAATGAACAGCTTTAAAAGATAACCTCGGTCCTTTTACCTTAATAAAAGGTTTTTACTTACTTGTTCGTTGAACCGCTTCCACTGGCCAACCCAGATTTTTTCTCCCCGTCCATCACTAAGACCTCTGATCATCAAAGTAAATCTTTCCACTTTAGCCAATTGTGACCATTTATTAGTATTTTTCCCACTTTCTGGAGTTTGGGTTGCATTTATCATCCCACATACCTACAAATGCAAATAGATCATTTAATTAATTAACATACATAAAATAAGTCTACAACTAGAATAAGTATTTTTTCCTTTTAATATTATAAACCTTGAAAATGAAGCCAGGTTGACAGCGTCTTTTGAAAATCAAATTATATAGATCAAATTTCTTGTTGGCTGGCACTAACAAAATGGCTGATGGCTTTCTGCATGCCGCATACAATTCTCTTACAAATACGTGTCATAAAAACCACAAAATGGTTTGAAACCAATTTTTTCTATAACATAAATGGATTGAAAATCAACAAATTCTCATTGTTTAAAAGCCTACACATAAAGGAATTATTCCTGCATGTAAATGAAATAGAAATTAAAGCTATTCGTCTTTAAAGAAAAAGAAGAAAATCGGTTTTTGCACGAAAGGTCTTTGAATACCTGATATCAAAAAAGCAAACTTAAAATCAAAGAATATTCTTAGTGTGTCAACAACGATAATTTGCGCCTCCTAATTTGTGAGGTTCCTACAATTTTTCTTTACTATTAAAGCAATGGACAAATCATTCGAGTTGAAGAACGAAGATGAAGTACTAGATAAAGTTAAAATTTATTAGTAAGTGGGGTGACGACTAGGGTGTTTGGAAAGCGCCTTTTCTCAGCCGCATTTTTTTATTAATCAAAGCTGAAATGAAAAAAAACAAAATAAAATACAGTAGTTCAACAAGGAACTGTTCAGAAAATAAGAATAAGGAAATTATATAAACCAGCCCAAAGACAAAACTGTTTGACAGAATACAAAGCCAAAGAACCCCTATACAACAGATCCGCAGTTAATGCATGATTCTTGACTGGGATACTCTGAGAGTCTTTTTTATTAGTTAAGGATCTCGAAATCTTGAACAAGTTAGAACTAAATTTATATGCTAAAAATGCCTTAGGTCAGAAGTATGTAATCTAGATATAGGTAACCCAACCTGCACGGCCTCATCAGACCCAGAAGCCTACAAAAATGAATCCAAAAGGGAACCTAAAGTTCCAAGCTTGCCACTGCCCTCAGAAGGATGTAATCTAGAAATAGATACCCCAACCTGCACGGCCTCATCAGACACAGCGGCCTACAAAGATGAATTCAAAAAGGGACCTAAAGTTCCAAGCTCGCCACTGCCCTCAGAAGTATGTAATCTAGAAATAAATACCCCAATCTGGGCGGCCTCATCAGACCCAGAAGCCTACAAAAATGAATCCAAAAGGGGACCTAAGGTTCCAAGCTTGCCACTGCCGTCAGAAGTATGTAATCTAGAAATAGATAACCCAAGCTGCACGGCCTCATCAGACCCAGAAGCATACAGAAATGATTCCAAAAGGGGACCTAAAGTATGTACTCTAGAAATAGATACCCCAGCCTGCACGGCCTAATCAGACCCAGAAGCCTACAAAAATGAATCCAAAAGGGGACCTAAAGTTCCAAGCTCGCCACTGCCCACTCGAAGTATGTAATCTGTAAATAGACACCCCAACCTGCACAACCCAGAAGCCTACAAAAATGAATCCAAAAGAGGACCTAAAGTTCGAAGCTCGCCACTGCCCTCGGAAGTATGTAATCTGGAAATAGAACCTAATTGGCCTCATATGTAATCTGGAAATAGAACCTGATTGGCCTCATCAGATCCTGAAGCCTTAAAAAATGAATCCAAAGGGGACACTAAAATTCCAAGCTCGCCACTCGCCACTGCCCTCAGCAGTATGTAGTCTGGAAATAAATACCCCAACCTGCATGGCCTAATCAGAACCAGAAGCCTACAAAAATGAATCCAAAAGGGAACCCAAAGTTCCAAGTTCCCACTGCCTCTCAGAAGTATGAAATCTGAAAATAGAAACCTCAACTAGAAACCTCAACCTGCACGGCCTCATCACACCCAAAAGCCTTACAAAGGGGACCTAAAATTCCAAGCTCCCCACTGCCCTCAGAAGTATATATTCTAGAAACCCTAACCTGCACGGCCTCATCAAATCCATAAGCCTACAAAAATGAATCCAAAAGGGGACCTAAAGTTCCAAGCTCCCCACTGCCCTCAGAAGTATGTAATCTAGAAATAGACACCCCAACCTGCACGGCCTCATCAGATCCAGAAGCCTACAAAGATGAATCCAAAAGGGAACCTAAAGTTCCAAACTCGCCACTGCCCTCAGAAGTATTCTACATATCCCAACCTGCACGGCCTCATCAGACCCAGAAGCCTAAAAAATTTATCCAGAAGGAGACCTAAAGTTCCAAACTCCCCACTGCCCTCAGAAGTATGTAATCTAGAAATAGATACCCCAACCTGCACGGCCTCATCAGACAACAGAAGCCTAAAAAAAAAAAATCCTAAAGGGGACCTAAATTTCCAAGCTTGCCACTGCCCTCAGAAGTATGTAATCTAGAAATAGATACCCTAACCTACACGGCCTCATCAGACCCAGAAGCCGACAAAAATGAATCCAAAAGGGGACCTAAAGTTCCAAGCTCGCCACTGCCCGGAGAGGGAGACGCCACCAAAGAGGAAGCAGAATCTCCTAGATGCAACCCCGAGCTTGGCGTCGGAGCAAACTCTTTCCCAGCCAAAGCCACAGCAGAGGTTCCTAACACACCATGACTCCCAAATTCGTTCCCAGGAACCGCGAGATTCTCAGCAGAAGGAAAATCAACCCCAGAAGGATCTGAGTCGCAGGGGATAAAAGGCCCCTACGCAACCCCAATGCAGAACCGCCCTCTGAAGCATTCTTGCGAAAAGCATCAGGCTCAGATACCTTGTCCAAAACAGTTCTTGAAGGAGTGATGGCAGCCGACGCACTTCCAAGAGTCGCTGAGCTTCCAGCCATAAATCCCGCGAGCTTCCATCCCTATCTTCTGAGTCCCAACCGCCGAACCAGTCCTCATCTTCATCACCGTCTGAATCGTCCTCCTCGTCCCCACCATCGCCTGAAATTTCATGTAACCTTCAGCTTCTTCCTGCTTCAAAAATCCTTCCGCTTCCGCTCGCCTTGGTAAGGCATAAATTCTTTCCTGAGCACGAAAAGTATTAGAACTTGTAACGTGTTCCCCAAGTGAACGAAGACGTCGTGGGTCTTAAATTGCCCACTAAATTAGTGCTAACGTGGCGCACAGCAAGCCCATTCACTTGGCGGCTACCGGATATTGGCTACAGTTATAAACTCATGCGCTAATGGTGAGTGGAGGCAACTAACGGTCATGGATGGGAGTGGCTAGCAGTCTGCGGGGATGAATAACAGTGAAGGTAACGATTAATTCTTTTCAATAACAAATTAAACCTAATAAAAACCCTTTAACTTTTCTAATCGTGCAAAATATTATTTGACAACTTATAATAACAAAATTACAGAATAAATTAATAATAATAACAGAAAATTTATATAAATAAATTCCTCCACAGAGCAAATAATCGAGATTTGAGAGACAAACCGAAGTCGGCAAAAGAGGAATATCCAAGAAATATTACAAAATTATTTGAAAAACTGGAAATAGATCAAAATACGTTTAAATTACTTAAAATAGTAAAATAAATTTACCCTTGAGATGGAATCGCGAGCTGCCACAGCAGTAATATCTGTGCAAGACACAATGAAACCGCAGGCCCTGTCCGCACGCTCTTTCAGGTTTGGCCGCAGCATGAAATTTGGAGGCGCTTCTCGCTCATTCGGCCCGCTTGCTGTATTATACGCAGGATCTTCCACGTGAGATTTAGGTGCAGGTTCTGCCATTGCAGGCTGTCGAACCGTAGCTTGAGTCAGACTTTTGAAAATTCCAAAGGATTTGCTGCACTCGGCATGAATGCAAAACATTCCTACCAAAACAAGCAATGCTAAAACATTTCCTCTGCTCCCCATGGTGAACTTTTCTACTCCTTTTTACACCAACACAAAGCAATGCCTAAGAGATCTGGGCTCTACTGTATCTATAGAACTGTAAAAGGCTTAGGACTTGCACATATGCCAGGAATTGACACAAGCAACTTATGCTGAGCTGATCTCTCTTCATGAATACAACTTGTTTGGGTTCACACATCGCTCATTATATAGAAGATTAGGGTGTTACAGGAATAGTGTCGCAGATGGGTATTAATTTTTGCGCTTAATATGTCGTCATCATGGAGAAAACATTAGATCTTTTTAACAATTTACATGGCAAAGTGTTTAACGGGTGAAGAACTGTGCATTATTCCCTTCAAAAAGCGGTTGGATAATGGCTAACGTTTGTTTAAAATCAAATCATCCGTATTCTCCGAGCTTTGATGAATCGTGTCATTATTTAACACGTAATGACTGACGTCACAACAAATTCTAACCATTAAAAATAAAAACGAGTCAAATAAATCCACTGGACTAAAACAAAAGCTTACCGCGTTTGATGGGCTCCACCTCACGCACCGCCCCACTCTTGTTCAGGCCCTGAGGCGGTTCAATATTCGTTTAGTTTTCTTTCTCTTGTATTTCGAGAGATTTTTTTAATTTTGGAATTATGTATAAGATTGTTTTTAACCTTTGTCAAATTTTTTTGAAAGATTGAGTAGGAAGCAATTTAATGACAAGTTTTTTATAAAAGTAAGATATGATTTTGATTTGTATTATTATTATTATTATTATTTATAGGAGTTCAATGATTTGTATAGATATTTTTTATTTTTTATTATATTTTTTCAATCTTTTAAATTAATTTTAGTTTTTTTTTTGGGATGAGATTGATATTATTGTCTTATTTTATCATAATTAATTTTACAATTTTAATTTGGAAGAAATTGGATATATTTTTTTAGATTGCGCATCATCAAATTGTACACATTTATATGGTGCAATTTGCATACTCATGTCAATTTTTATTTAATTTTGTGTTTACTTTGAGATAATAGATTAGTTTATTTGTATATAGACAATTGACATAATATTGTATAAAGGGGATCTCCTTCACCCATGCCATTGTTTATCCATTTGCACACATTCCTACATATTTGATCTCATCTTATCCAAATCTATGCATATTGTCATACGTGCCTAAATTATTATGTCTATGCACTCAACTATTTCTTTGCATTTTGTTATCCACTTGATTTGGCTATTTGCATGTCTCAAGTCATTTTTGTGGACACCCTAGTGATCCTCTGGCCTTGAATTTGACCCCTAAATTTTTAAAATTTCTTTCGAATTTTGACCAATGATCATCACCTTCTTTCCTAGTCATAAATTTAAAATTTTGGCCTCCTTCAAAGAAGGTGATTTTTTGGAGGCCGGCCTTAGACCTTTTAAAAATTAAAAAATAAAATTACAATTATATTTTACACTCTCATCTTTGAAATAAAATATATTGTATTTTTTATTTTAATATATAAAACCAATATTTTCTATTTCAAAATTAGTGGTTCCTTAACACACCTTTTCATTATTACATGTAAAATAGTACAACTAGAGTCCCCCTCGATTGGTCTTTTAAATCATGGCTTCTTTCTAGTCACTTTTTAAATTGATCACACGTATGTTTTGGATCATGGACCTTGGTTTTTTATAAGAAAATAGGTCTATTTATGACACCATGAACTCCTTTCTTTGACCCTACAAATGTGTGCATTTCGAACATACTGATTTGACTGCACCTATTAAACCTTCCATAGATTATGAGGAATTATATTCTCATCCAAAACCACTTAATCAAATTGGTAAATTTTTTATGCGATATGAAAGTCCCTTAACTATGTCAAGAAGATTCCTCCATGTTTGTGCTATAATAGAAATATCCAAGCCTATTTCATACAAGGTGAAAATTAATTTATCTTATGGATCTTGGATGGAATTTATACATCTTGAGGGCCTTTCAAAGTGAATTATTTTAGATGTAATAATTTTGGACATAAAATTTGTTATGTGACTTTTTTCTCAAGAGAAAATAAATCTATTAAATAATCCTTTAGAATTAAAAAGGGGGAGAAAAATAAAGGATATTATAATCCTTTGGTAAAAAGAGAGATTAAAGAATATGAATAAACATTCTTTAAAAGGGGAAGCTAATTATTTATTTAAATAATTGTTAAAAAGGAAACCTTTGTGAAAGGGTGTGATGAATTTGGAAACCACCCCTTAAAAGATATATAAATCATTCATGTGAAACTTGGAAAAAGACAGGAAATAAAAAGAGGAAAATAAAAGTGGAGCACATTGCAGGAATAGGGTTTCAAGGTTAGCAGGTTGTGAGTAGGACGGAGAAGGGGCACTCCTACAGTGGGTGTCCAACTTGGGGTACAAGTGCGTGCACTCAGGACGGTCCTGGCCAGGGGATGGTTTTGTGGCACGAGTGTTGAGCATTGTTCCGGTGGAACCAGCACTCATGTAGAGCAGCAAAGTTTGCTTTCCTCCCAGACTACTCATAGACGGAAGAGATAAGTATTAAAGCTTAATAAATTATTTGAGCAATAAAGTGTTTAAGTCTTTTAAGTTTATTAAATTAATAATTTATTTACGGCATGCTTGAATGTAGTGAGGATAATGGTTAATTAATTTATTATATTCCATTTAGTTGTAAATTTTTTAAATACTATATTATTTTCTTAGCATAAAAAGTTTTTTTAAAAGTAAATCATGAAATCATTTTAATTACTGCATTTTAAATTTGAGAATTAGTTGCATTTCATTTGGTATCAGAGCCTTTGATCCTTACTCACTGCACATTTAATTACATTGTGCATTAGAAATTAAGCCCTAAAGAAAATAAAAAATAATAACATTCGTTTATGGTGAGTTTAGAATAACTAAAAATTAATCCCTCCATAAATTTATTGATATAGTTATTATTTTGGTAAACCAAAAAAAATAAAAATAGTCTATTGCCTTGTTTGAAATTAAACTGTGGGAGCTTATAACAAATATCACTTAGATAATATTTGAAATAATAAAGTTAGGTAAATCAAATTTTAATGATAGATGTACATAGTTTTTATTTTTTTACCATTGTAAGGTGCTTAGTAAAAAAAAAAAATTAATGTTTTACTTAAACAAATAAAACTTTTACCCCTAATTGTAAATCAATTTACAAGAGAAGTAACTTAAAATTACTACCGAAGAAACTATTTAGAATTACTAATGGAGAAATAATTACGGAAGAAATAGTTTAAATTATTAGAAAAGAAATAAATTATCGAAAAATAGTTTAAATTATTAAGTAAGAAATAATTTCATCATACCAAGAAATAAATTTCTACGGGAATGGATTTTAAAATTCTTTTATAGAGTGGGTGGGGGCCCTAGCTCGGTTGGCTAAGTAATTCCGTTGCGGCTCTGCTGGTCACGAGTTCTAGTCTCCCCCGTCCCGTGGTACCAGAGGGCTTGTTGCGCCAGCGCCGCCGGTCACGTTAAAAAGTTTAAAAAGTTTACTAGGCGCACTGCAGTTTATAGGGGTCGTGCTACCCGATTCCTGCAGTCTAAAAAAAAAAAAAAAAATTCTTTTATAGAGTGATTAAATTTAATTGCAAGCTACCCAGGCTTGAAACTTTACAATGCCTTTTGATCTTAGTTAAAAAAATTTGAAACTCTAGAATAAGAAAGTTGAATTTACCTAAACGAATCCTTTTGATTTTCTGGACTGCGAACTAAATCAACAAAAATCCTTTTATAAAATTTGAACTTCATGCTAGCCCTTCTGAAATCTTGAAATTACATAAACGATTTTTCTGATTTGCTGGATCACATGGCTATCTCTACGGTCCAAATTCCTTTGGTCAGATCCTTGGCCCATTCAATCGAGAGTGAGCTGAAATTATATACACCTGCACATTCCTCAGTACTTTCACTTGAAAAATTAATTCCTTCTTAAAATTTCATTAGAATGCACCGAAGTATGAGATTGTGTTGGAAAAAGTTTTTGCATCTAAGAAGAAATAAATTTTAACATAATGTGATTGTGTATAGAACATCTTCTGGCTCCTACCTATGAGAGAGTAGATAAGAACAAAATTGTTGAAGTCAATAGCATTATCTTAAGAATAATGTTGTTTTGGGTGATAACTTAACATGTTTCCAATGTGAAAGTGCCAATTGATATTGATCAATTTTACTATTATCATAAGTCCTACAATAATCAAACATCAAGGTATATGTATCAGAAGTCACTCGAATATGATACTCTCAGTCCAAAAAGTAATCAAGTTTCATGATAGTTATATAACACATTCTAAAATGGATATTACGTAATATACGTAGTGAACCCTTGGGTAATATGTCATCTTATAAATGGACTCAATTAGATATTTATATCTAGAAATTCTTGACTAATAATTCAACCTTGTGACATAGATGTAAGATCATAGTGAATTATTACCCATACTTAGTGGGTGCTTAATGTTGTGATCTATCATGTGTTGGAGTTTGTGAATTTAAATAGATCAAGCATAGCATTTTAAGAAAAAATTCTTTCAATATATAATTTAGTTTTAAATGTTGGGATTCAATAATATTAATATCATGTCTCATATTTAAAACATAGAAGCTATTGAAATAGTTGTAAAATCCCACTTTAGTGATTTCCCCTTATTTGCAAAACCTCTTCATAAGATAATGAATGCAATAGTTCACTTTAAAATTAATTATGGGACTAATAGTTAAGCCCAACTCTTTCCTTTAAAGAGGTTTTTGGTGATCTACCCCCTATTTTTTCTCATTATACAAACATGTGTATACACATTATCACAAGAAAGTAACATGTTCCTACATAATGTCTCATGAAAAACAAGTCTTCAAATTTATATGATCCAATTGACAAGTAGTATCTTAATACACTATTGCCCATTTAATATAGCCTTAAATGAGAATCATCTCATGGACCATGGGCTTTGATGTGTCAAAAATAATAAGGGAATGGCTACCTATAGACATCAAGTGCATTTTAGTTTATTCTAGATGGGTGCACACTAGTTACATTAAATGAAGGATTAGTTCTAGTGTTTATCTATGAAGTTTCCTATGTATATTAATAATTTACTATTGATATTCCAAGAAATATTACCATGTATTATTCTATTGTACTTTGATACTGGATTTGATCAACCCAATAACTTTGTACATGTGTCTTATAGACTATTGTATTTATTTTCATTCAATTATACTTGAAAAGAAGATACTCATGTAGTCCAGAATGCATTATTATCATCTTAGAATGTATTTTGAGTGTATTAATTTTATAGTTCAAGGATGAGTGACTACATAGTATGGGATATGCATGTCCTTTGAATAGGTATATGTTATGTCAACACATGATAATAATTTTGTAAATTTAATGTTGAAGTTACATGTAAGTGATTAAAATATCTATATTAAAGAAAATGGATAAGGTTGAAATATGTGTGAGTAAACACATAAAATACCATTAGTTTCTTTCATTGTAAATTCCTAATACGTGTGTATATATATAGCTCTTGTCATTGCAAAAAATATTTTTCTTGTAATACTTGTTAACTTAAAATACAATTGGAATAGGGAGATATCTATGAACTAAGAGAAGAAAAGGACATAGATGAAGTAAATATATACAAATTATTATGAAGAATGGTTATGCTCAATATCATTTTCTTCAATTATTGATTATGTGTTTTCTAAGTTGTGATGTAGATTTATCTCATACAGGGGGAGAATTGTTATGTGACTTTTTCCCCAAGAGAAAATAAATCTATTAAATAACCCTTTAGAATTAAAAAGGGGGAGAAAAATAAAGGATATTATAATCCTTTGGTAAAAAGAGAGATTAAAGAATATGAATAAACATTCTTTAAAAGGGGAAGCCTAATTATTTATTTAAATAATTGTTAAAAAAGAAACCTTTGTGAAATGGTGTGATGAATTTGGAAACCACCCCTTAAAAGATATATAAATCATTCATGTGAAACTTGGAAAAGGACAGGAAATAAAAAGAGGAAAATAAAAGTGGAGCACATTGCGGGAATAGGGTTTCAAGGTTAGCAGGCTGTGAGTAGGACGGAGAAGGGGCACTCCTATAGTAGGGTTTCAAGGTTAGCAGGCTGTGAGTAGGACGGAGAAGGGGCACTCCTATAGTGGGTGTCCAACCTGGGGTACAAGTGTGTGCACTCAGGACAGTCTTGGCCAGGGCATGGTTTTGTGGCACGAGTGTTGAGCATTGGTCCGGTGGAACCAGCACTCATGTAGAGCAGCAAAGTCTGCTTTCCTCCCAGACTACTCACAGATGGAAGAGGCATAAAAAAAAATTTCGTTGTAAATCATGAAATCATTTTAATTACTGCATTTTAAATTTGAGAATTAGTTGCATTTCAAAATTGTTAGTTGTCCCAGTAAGTCTACATCTAAATTTTGATCTACCTTAAAAATTGGATATGGAAAATAGGTATTACCTTCTAATTGTAGTTGCTTACTATCAACTATACTTTCAATAATGTTGTAAAGTAAAAAAACAATCAATATTTTCTTATCTTTAACTAATTACTATCAACTATAATTTTATCATTCATAAATCAACTAATCAATCTATAAAGTTTATCTACTAACAAATCACTTGGTCATTAAGATTTAACAAATTTTTATTTTTAAAAAATAAACTCAAAATCAACCAATCAATATATAAAGGCTCTTCACTAACAAAGCATTTTAAATAATTATAATGCAAAATAAAACAAGTGTCACTAGTGGTGAGTATATTGTAAATAAAATAAAATCACTCAAAAATAATTCTAATGCAAAATAAAAACAAGTGTCACTAGTGGTGAGTATATTGTAAATAAAATAAAATCACTTAAAAATAATTCTAATGCAAAATAAATTAATTTTAAAATAACTATGAAGCAAAATAAAACAAGTGTCACTAGTGGTGAGTATTTGATTTTTTAGTAGTGTAATAGAAATATTGATTAACATACTTGATGTTCAACTTTTTTCTATGATTACTATTGGAGTTTCTTTGCATGTAGATAGGAGAAAATAGTAGAATAAGAAATAACTACAATTATGCTGCTATTTAATATTAAATATTTTAATTCTCATTTAAAAAATTTAATATGAAGTTTTAATTCATTTTTAATTATTATTATTATTTTAACTATTGCTATGTTTTAATGTTCATAATTTACTAAATTAGTTGATTATTAAATATTTTAAGTAAATAATAGAATTATTGACTAGAGTGGTTGAAATTCAATTTGTTTCATCTAGTTGTTGGTGGAAAGTACTTCCCTTTGAAGTATTATAATAGTATTTATCTTGTAATTGAAAGTATTAATGGAAATACATTATTTTGATCTTACTCTAGTTAGCTTTTGTCCATAAAATATGCATCCGAAGCTAGCAATTCATATATAATCCAATTTGTTGCATAGCAACAAAACATATAGGGGTGCTTTGCTTTGCATAACACTATAGTAAGGTTTAGGTAGTGATATACTATTTTAGTTTATAAATTTATAATGCAAACAATTTTTAAATTATAGCCTAATGTGTACTTCCAATATTTTTTTAGAAAGGGTTTATTATTGTATGTTTATAATCAATTTAAATTATAATTGGTTTATAAAAGGTTTAATTATAATTTATAAAAGGTTCAATTATAATCATAGCAAGAAAGCTATAATAAAGTGAGTGGATAATGGAAACCTCTTAATATAAAATTGACATTCATTTATACATGAAATTTAATAAATCTAATAAAGCACTATATTTTAAATACATCTAAAATAATAATCTTAAGGCACCTATCTAACCTATCTCACAAAATCAATGTATACTCTTCCATATAAATACCTTTCAAGAAAATATTTATATTACTTACACAAAGGCACTATATAGTGACATGAAGGACTCCAAGTTGACTATGCACACAAAACTAAAACATAACCAACATATATAAGAAAAAAACTAAAACTATAAAATAACTCTTAGTAAATTAAATTTAAATAATTTCTATAAACATTTAAAAGAAAAATAAAATAATATTTAAACAAATAGAAATAAAATATTTTTTAGTAAATAAATTTATTAAGTAAACAAAAATAACTCTTCAAACAAAATAAACTAATTCTTCAACAAATAAAATAGCTAGTTCCTAAAATTTCAAAACATTTCAAATATCTATTGTGCAAGTATTGTTATTATTATTATTATTTGAAAAGTTTTGTTATTGTCAAGAAGTGAGAACCATCAAATCTTCGTCACTTAGAACCTATTAATTCTTCATAGTTCATGACAATCTACCTACATTGGAGATAATTCAAGCTGTGGTATTAATTCTTCATAATTCATGACAATCTACCTACATTGGAGATAATTCAAGCTGTGGTGGACATATGTATAATGAGAGCTAATATAATTTGTCATATAAGAGTTGAAAGGTTCAATTTTACACTCATGCATGTCAATTTTGTAGTAAAAAAAATAAATTAAAATAGTAAAAAGTAATTTTCTCAGTCCAAAAATATTTAATTGATAAATCATATTTTAACATGTTAATAAATCATACGATCACATGTTAGCCAACAAGATCAATATCAAACCTAAAACACCTCTTGTAAATCATCTCCTTACCCTATATTAAATTGTTCTTTATTATAATTTAATAGCTGTACCTATAATTAATGTTGAAAAATACTTTTGCACCAGTGGAGGGGATATTGAGAAAGGAGTTCATGTATAGTGGCATAATTAATGTTAAAGTCAGCAGAAAAATACAAAAGAAGAATGACGAAACAACTAGGTATTCAAATAAACTAGTTTTGTTTCCCTCTCACTCAACTTCACGTTTTTATTCGCTTTGTAGTTGGTGAGTTGGTGCTTTGCAAATGACAGAAAAGCAAATAACCCCAAGCAAATCTTTCAGTTTGTCCTTTATCACTTTAATGGTGGATGCTGAGCAGTGCATGAATGGGCATATTTGTGGTGGGGATATGCTTTAAAATTGTTGGTTCATACTCTGATTGCCTACAGTATTTGTGGCGGGGATATGCTTTAAAATACATAACCACCTCCAAGAAATGTCTAGATTATACCAAGGTTTTGTTCCCTGGTGGAATCAAAGGAAATAAATATGATAGCAATGGTGGTACTTTTTCTTTATCAAGTCCCCTGAAAGGAAATAACTTAATTGGGAATGAATGTTGTGAATTAACAAAATAATAATAACGAGAATCATTCTTCAATGATAGAATGTCAAAGGATTATTGCAATGGACACTCCTAATATATTGACTGGAATGTCCAATCCAAATATTAAAATAAAATATTAATTTATCTATTAAAAAAATATTTATTTTATAAATTTTATTTTAATTATTTAATTATATTTTATGTTTAAAATATTTATTGTATACATTATATAAATTTTAAATATTTTATATTTTATATTTTTATTTAATCAAATTTTTGATAGTACATTAAATATTTATATGAAATGAAATGGAGTCATTTGAACTTTTATAATAATATTTGATTTCACGAACATGCAATTTTTAAATATAACGTCTGCGAGACCAGCGAGTCTATGGGATCCACAAAATGAAATTGAAAGACCACTTTAGTCAAAACAACAAAAACAACAGCCTACCCAGTCACCCCACCAAACTACTTCATGTTGTTTTCCAACTCTTTGCTAATTTTGTTTCTTGTGCTGTAAATTTTGATCATGTAACTTCTTGTTTTATCATCTTTTCCTCTTCAAACAAGACTCTAAAGACTTGACTTTTAACAAATCTGAGACAAAATCACTTCGTCAAACCTGCAACGCCATGTGGACCCCGCGCCGTCTTCACATGTTGAATAGAGGGATACATCTGCGCTTTTGTTTATATGGCGGATTTTAATAAATTGTAGGTCGTTAGTTGTTGGATGCATCTTGCTCTAAATATCTGGGACTTTGCGGCCCCCCTCATTCTGCCAGACAGCTGGCGAATAAATTTCCAAACCGATAAAAGTCCAAATCTTAGTCCGTCATTGTTGACGGCGATAGTCCCAGTAAAGTCGGACTTGGGAATGGATAACCAAGAATTTGCCTACGGCTAATTGGGTTACTTTAGGTTACTTAAGGGTGATTTTAATATGGTGGAACATCATGTTAATTGCAATTGGTTCAATTATACTAGCTTAGGTATTTTTATTGAACATATGGATTGTTGTAAGAATTTTTATGCTATTAATATATAATATTATTTTATGATGTATAAATATTTAATTATTAATTTCTGTAGAAGAATTATAGGCAGGTTTCTTTATTAATAATTTTGATTTAAACAAATGAGAATTGATATGTATTTTCTATTTGACAAATATTTGAATCACTCTAAAGTAAATATTTGTTTTTGTTAAATATGCAAAATATTTAACAAAACAAATATCTAAAATTAATTATCTAAAATGCTCAAAACTTTTGAGTGATAAGGGCGATTTTCTCAAGTCCATTATTACAATTACAATTTTCCCAACTCCATTATCACACTTTGGAGAATATTTTCCTTTTAAGTAAATTTAATTTCACTAATGTATTTACTTTCCCAACACTAATTCTATATATATATTAACATTACTAAATTGTAAAATGAATTTAACTCAACTATTTTAAACATATAATTTTTTTTTTAAAATATAAATTTAATAATAACTAACTAAAATAAATTATTTTTCCAAATGTAAATATAACTAATGTTAGTTACTTTTGAAAATGCACTTAAGTATTCAAAATAATTAATAAAGCTTAAAATATATATATATATATATATATTACTAAATTGTAAAATGAATTTTTTTTTGGCAAAACACTACCTAAGAGGGTAGCACTCTACTATTCACACCAAAGAATATTACAAACTTGAGTAGCTTACTTTGCACATAAACAACTGAAGGCCAAACTACACACAGATCGACTGAAGGCCAAACTACACATAGACCACCTAACCCCTATCAAACCAGACCCAATTACATAACATCCAGACCACCTTAAAAGACCTACTCTTACAAACCGTAATTGACCCACGGTTACCAACCATCTTAGCCTTGTTAAACTGGTGTTTCTGTAATCTCTTCTACATCTTCTTCACCCTCATCTTCCTCACTGCCTGCAGCTTCCTTGTTGCCCACTACTTTCTTGTATCAACATCTTTTATTTTCAATGATGTGGACCAAGAGCTCCGATAAGACTTTCCCCATTACGACTTCTTTGTAGTTGACTGTAGCTTCGACAAGCTTCGAATAACTTGTGAACCTCCTCACTCCTATCTCCATGAAATTCCCACTGCCCACCATAGTTCGATAACAGCGACAATTCAAAAGTATCTCCACCACCAATTCCCAACTCAAATTTTGAACCTCCAAAATACTCCTCATTGCACATTGTGCATGTATTTGAAGAGGGAAGGGGCTGAGCATTCAAATCCCATCTTCCAAAGTTTGAGAATCAAACTGAGTGGGTACTCTGTGGGATTCGCCACTGCACCAGAGATTAATTGTAAAATTAATTTAACTCAACTATTTGAAACATATAATTTTTTAAAATTTAAACTATGTTAATTATTTTTGAAAATCACTTAAGTATTCAAAATAATTAATAAATTCATAAATTTATGTTTAAAAATCATTATTATTGAATACTAACTTGAAAACTAATACCAATGATTATTATTATTTGGACTAAATTAAATATTATTTTAAAATTAATCATATAAGTTTTAGCTAATTTTAAATAGCTACCTTGAAATAAAATACTACTAATAATAATCATTTTTAAGAAAATAAATGTAATTTGAAAATAATAGCGAAAATAAACTCAATTAATAGTGTGAAAATTTTATTAAGAAAGAAAAATAAATATTCACTATATTTGTCATAGAAAAAAACACTTAAAACCTTAAGGAAACAAAAATTGTAATCATATACTTAGATTTATTGTTTTTGATTAAGAGTAAAATATGGGTTTTGATGGGGCCTGGAACCCATAACAAAGAAAAGTAAGATACAATTAAAATACATCATAAACCAACAACAGCCCCACAACAGCGACTAAAGATAACTCATGGCTACACACGCTCCATCATACAAACAAACAAGGGCTTGAGACCCTTAAACAACTTGGTTTTAACCGAGACCAGAAACCGTTTTAGATATTCATAGACCCTACCTCCATCTACCAAACATCAACAAACCAACTGCTCATTAAGGACACCCCAGAGCCAAGAAAGATAATCTGCATAATGGCATAAGACACCATCAACCCCTTAATCGTAAACAATAGTAACCACCTAAAACAATTAGGCACCCAAGCAGCCAAGTTGCAACAAACCATCTACTTATTAGCCAAATTAGAGTCTAGAAAAAACTTATCTGCCTCCTTGTAGCATCATCCCACATGATTAGCCATCCCAACATCCACCTCTAAGGGAGAGAGCTCCCCTATGATAAAAAGAAAGAAATGGTGCACCTTCCCACCAAAACCACTACACTCCTGCCCACCAAAGCTCCACCTCAACATAGTAGCTACCACCTTCACCTCAATAGAAGAGGGTTCCATCTCAAGATGAACAATCTCCCCCTCTATAAGAGACTTAAGCTAAAAACTTGACAACAATCGGTTTCAATAGGAAAGGCAACCACATCCTCCTTCAGTAGCGCGAGCCTCGAGAACTGACAAGGAGGAACAAGACACATAACAAAGAGAAAATAGAGTCGGGCCATCAGAGAAAACCTAGCCACTAGCAAACCAACACCAGCCAGAACACAAAGCATTAAAACCATTGGAATCTTCCACCAAAACCCCACAACAACCAACGTTATATAAAAAAATCCCTACATAAAGATAAGTTTTACCAACTCAGGGGACCTCGCAACTAAAAGGCCAAACAAAAATATCTGCAACCCCAAACAAAGGGGGAACATAAACAACTACCAACAGGCTACCAAAACATAGGTCAACTGGATAACCAAAACCAACAAAAGGAGAAACCTTGACATCAACTCCTCATTAGACCAAGAGGAGGCAACACTAAACTTCAAAAAGAAGCATAGGCAATCAGGCCACCAAAGATCCAAACCCAAAGAGAGCAAAAACAAACAAGGCCCAAAAGAGAAAGAGGAGCCCAAACAGGAAGGAAACATGGAGAAGGCCAAATAATAAAACCACCTAACTACCCTAACATGTCGATTAGAGCCACAAATAAGAAACAACATGAAAAAACCATCTAAAAGAAGACACCACCACTCCACAAGAGGGACACCATATGCCAAAACTCTTTAAGAGCAAGAACCCCCAAAAGAGCATCACCAAACAAACAACTAGAAGGGGCTAAGGGAGACTAAGAGGAACCAAGTAGGAGAACAATCCAACACGAATAACACCCAAGCCTTCCTATTATGTTGAATAGGAACAAAGAGAGGCTCATCCAACCACCAAACCACCTGAGAGACCCCAAAGCACACACCCACCAATTGCAACAAGAACAGAAGAATGGGAGCCGAAACAAAACTGCCAAACCCCTCAACTAAGCATTCCACTAGCAACAATACCCTAGTTCCAGCAGGCACCACCAGAGCTTCATCTTCAGAGATGCCTCCCTCAATACCAAAGAAGCCACACAAAATGTACCCAATAGCTCTGAAAGAGAGCCCATTTAACAAACTCCAAGAGCCTTGCACACAAGCACTCAACCAATAGACACTAGGGGACATGACAACATGCCAAAGAATCCACCCAACACCAACATCTCCAATAAAAAACATTCTACACCCAACATAAAGCCTAAACCATTCAGGAGAACTCATGCCAAACCAAAACCTAGGCCTCATGGAAGGAAGGCCATCAAAAAAAGCATTCCACAGGCAGAGACGAATAAAGAGCCAATAGACAACTTTCTCTGCAAGCACATCATTCATACAAAGGAACAACCTTGGAGGATAGCCTCTTCCAACTACATACAACACAGGGTGCACAAAGAGTAGCCCAAAAGGACACTGCAACAAGGCACCTGAGAAACACCAACCACAACAAATAGGAAGCCCACCCAAGCGACCATTGCACAAGGTAAAAGGTACCCAGGTGGAACCCACCTTCCATCTATCTCACCTTCAACCTCTGCATCCGTCGCGCCCTCGTAAAATTCAAGAATACTCCTCCCACCCAGCCTACTCTGCCCTCTGCTCAATGCCATTAAGTCATACTTAGATTTATTGTTTTTCAAATTTGAAATTTGAATTTTATTAAGAAAGAAAAATAAATATTCACTATATTTGTTATAGAAGAAAACACTTAAAAACTTAAGGAAACAAAAATTCTAATCATATATTTATACTTATTGTTTTTCAAATTTGAAATTTAAACCTCCCAAATTTAAATTTATTATTTTAAAAGAAAATTTAAAACTTCTATTATTCAGTATCATGAGTTGATTAAAGAAACTTATATTATCTTATAAATAAATTTATAAGTCAACCATGCAAAACTATATTATCTTATAAATAAATTTATAAGTCAACCATGCAAGAGAAATTAAACTGTATTATTTTACTTTTATATTTGTTTTTCTATCAAATTTCCACTAAAAATAAAATAAAATTTAGTACTTTCAATTTTTTGGAAAAAATATTTTGTATTAAAAAATATTATTTCATAACGGGTCAAACCACAATAGTGGTTTACAAATTTTATGAGGAAGGAATTTTTTTTGTTTTTTTCCTTTCGCCAAACTCAATGGGTTTGGTCGAACTCAATGGTTCAGCCAAACCACATTATATGTTCGACCGAACCCCCAAACCCTAAACAAAAAATAAATAAATTACGGGGTTCAGTCAAACATGGGTTCGACCGAACCCTCTTAAATTTCTTTTAAAAAAATATGAATTTGTCACTATCATTTTTTCTTTTTACTAGTTGCTTTCCCTATGCTTGTGTGTGTGACGAACCGAACGTGATCTGCAAATGGCAACAACTTCATCTCTTTGACAAACACAAACTCAACTTCATCTTTCCAAAGTTCATCAACCCAACTTGCATATCGAGCACCAGGTTTGTCAAATTTGAATTTCGTAGAGTTCAAAATACATTTGTTTGTTAAATTTTGAAACCCTAAATGCGAAATTTTTCAAATTTGTTGAATTGAAACTACATTTGTTTGAAAGTTTCTAAAGTCTTTTCAACATACACTATTTCTATGATACATTTCTACTATGTCAAAAAATTAACATACCTTGTCTATGCTTCCACATTTTGCATACATTTCTACCAAGGCACCTCCAATTTATTTGAGGCATTATATCAAACAGTTCATTAACAAGTTTATTTGAGGCATTATATCAAATAGTTCATGGTAATTTTTTATGGAGTATGATAGAAATAGTGTTTCCATTGTATGCATCCGATATCAAACAATTCATTAACAAATTTATTTGAGGCATTATATCAAATAGTTCATGGTATGGAGTATGATAGAAATAGTGTTTCCATTGTATGCACCCTATATCAAACAGTTCATTAACAAATTTATTTGAGGCATTATATCAAAAACACTATTGAAAATTTATTTGAGGCATTATATCAAAAACACTATTTCTATCATACTCCATCAAAAACACTATTGGAAATTTATTTGAGGCATTATATCAAACAATTCATTAACAAATTTATTTGAGAAATTATATCAAACAGTTCAAGATATAAAGTTTAGGGTGCATACAATGGAAACTTGGATAAAATTCTTCATATTTTGCCTTTGAGTCTTATGACATTACTCCAAAAATGGTTGGTGAACTAAATGTATGAATCGAAGAATAAATTTAGAGGAAAGAAACTAGATTGTTTGAATGAAATGTATAATAAAATAGTTCTATTAGGATTAGAAGGAATGAAGGTATTATTAATTTTTCTAATATTAGGAAAATATAAAAATATGTCCACTTTACTATATATATAAATATGTCCACTTTACTATATATATAACTATTCTTCATATATCCATGTTAAAACTATTAAAAATTAAATTACATAAATCAATTTTAAATTTGTAGAAAGAAATAAATGACTTTGACTAAGAGCGAATATTTAAAATATAGCTATCCTCTTTGCAAAATCCAATTTGATTTGAGATATTATGGACAAAAAATATGGATGAGCATGAGGTAAGTAAGAAAGAATAACCTTAATTTATATCTTCCCTCATCAAATAATTTCATGTTTAAAGAGTTTCTTAAGGCATATCCAATTATGAAAAACTATTATATACTTGTTATAACTATATTAAAGTATATCATGAATAAATTGAAAGGATAAAGAGTAAATCACTAAAAACACATACATAAATCATAGAAGTAAATTGATTAATATAAGGAGATTCAAGTGGTTGGATAATTTTTTCCAAGGAGTGGAAGAGGTTAAGAAGGAACCATCAAATAAATATAATATTTTAAATACTTTAAAAGAAAAATACATTTCTCCCTGCTCTAAATTGAAATGGTATTCCTTCTAAAATGATAATAATTGAAAAAGAAGAAAATAATCATTATGAAGATCAAGTACCATTGATAAGTTTTAAGAGATCAAATAAAATATTCAACAACAAAAGAAAAAAGAGAAAATAGTTAATGCTAAAGAAACAACTACAACCAAGCTACTATGTTATAAATTCTCCTCTTATGTAGTCTTCATTTCCCTATAAATTGTGGCCTCCTTGTACAAATTAGCTATTGATCACCATAGTGAAACAAATTTAACATTTTGAAATGGTTAAACATTATTATTATTTTTATTTGTATAAGTATAATTATTATGGGTTCATTTCTCCTCTCCTACTCTTCCTAATAAGGTTCTATTTTACAAGCCTCATATAAATGTTAGGGTTCTAACTTCTAAAAATTGAATAGTGTCAACTTAATCTCATTAGACAATGCTCCCCTAGTATTAATGGGGCCAACTTTTTATCTATCAAACTCGGCTATGTTTACATTGAATAAGAATTTGATACCTTTATCTTGATACTTGAACTAAGATATCTTGGCTCTAATTTTAGTCATTTTATCTAAAAATTATTGGTGACATATCCATTCGTGTTTAGTTTTAATCATTTATTATTGCAATTAATTATTACAAGGAGATTCTTGAAGCTTGTATTCCATCCCCACCATTTTTATTCTAAATATTTGACATTTTCTTTCAACTTAAAGTCTAAATTTTATCCTTAATGCTATACATATTTTTCTAGGATAACACATATTCATTATATTTCACTAAATGTGTTTAGGCATAGAAGAAAAACCTTCAATATATCTTTAAGATAACTTTGATACCATCAAGATAATCCCACCTTTCATTGCATTAATATCAAGGTTAACTAACCCTTCCTCTTTACATGCTTTTCAATTAGAGTATCCTCTAGTAAAAATAGAAACATTAATAGTGTGGTTATCAAAGAGTGTCTAGGGATGCACACATCACTATTATTAATAAATTATAAGATTGTAAGAAATATTTATGGAAGAAATAACTATCTAATAGAGAATATAATGTATTAGTACATATCTAACTATTACATATTTTAAATAAAGCCCCTTTAAAATCTATCTTATTGCCATTTAATGAGTCAACTAGGTTCAAAATTATTTTCATCTTATTCCCCCAAAATTCATCACCTTTACAACAAAACTTGATTTCATCTAATTTATCTTATTTATTCTCAAATCATATTAAAATCACCACCTTAAACTCTAAGAAATATTTGGTAACTTATTTATTTTATCTTCATTTAGAAAGGGGTGTGAAGGGGATTTAGAACCTTTTAAAGTTTCTTTCAAAATAACTAGGAAGATTTTATTCATTGCCTTTCTTGTTGCTTTTAGGATTAGTGTTATGAATTTTGTGCCTTCATTCTTAAAAATTCTTATATCAACTCATTTAGCATTTCCATGATCTTTTTATATGGGAAAGGTCAACATACAATGAGGTAGACACTTTCCATTTTTTTTATTCCTTAATTAGTTCTTTCTAGGGAAACTTTTAGTCTTTTTGAACACCTTACAAAAATATGATAAATGTGTGATTATTTTTCTTTCCACTCTATAAATTTTTGATGTGCTTGGATATATAATTGAGACTCATAATGTACAATGATAAAAAAATTTAGTATATATGAAAGAAATATTTTTGAGACATCAAACTACCATTCTACATAACTCTCACATGGAAATAAGAATATTATTTTATTTTAACTAAAGAAATTGTGTGTACTCTATCTTGAAAATTACTAATTAATTTTGAATTATATACTTATAATTTAAAATAAGAGCATCCTTTGTAACATGGAATAGATAGGTTAATTTTAATGAAATAAAATATGTTTTTATATTAAGAAAAATTTACAAATATATGGAACTCATACATCAAGAGAAATTGACTAAGATGTAACTCTGTATGAGAATTAAGATGCTTGAATAATTTATATACCTTCTTTCAATAATTAACATTAGAAATTAATACTTGGCTCATATTGTATACCCACCTCCCAATGGTCTTGGAATGGATGCATTTAGATGGAGAAGGATTTCAAAAGGCTCATGGTACTTGTGGACCCCTCAAAGGCATGATATATAACACATGAACTTTATTTATAAAATTTGGTCTTTTGTTGTTGGCTTCTAGTATGAATGTTATCTATAAGGTGAAATTCTTAGTTGAGACTCTCAATCTTCCATTGTTGGTTTCTAGTGTGATTATACAATATGCTCACCAAACTATATTAATTTTTAATGTTAATTATTCAAAAAAGGTTTTGTTTCATAAGAAGAGACCTATGTTCACATATTCCAAGGCATGTTATTATCCACAATGCATGACACTTCTTCACATATCTACCAAGTTCTAAACAGATACAGATCTGGCATTTCCATGGAGGATATTGATGATTTAAAAAGAAAATATCATGCCATTTCTTTCTTGAGAAGTCATGTTTGCATTCATGATTTGCAACTTCCATCTTCATCCAAAAAGAAATTATGTTATCATTATGTGCCTGATATTAAAACAAATCAAAACCTTCATTTGAGCATGATCACCAACACAAAGGTAAACGAGTGGAAACAAAAGAAAGCTTGGTTAATGGCTTTTAGCATGTTGGTGGAAAATCTGCATCTTTTTGAAAGTGGCTTCCTAGCTTATCAGTCTTATGTTTAGTAAGGTTTTGTAATCTTCATTGTGTTATGTATTCGGGTCACAGGTATATCTAGTATGATGTCTTCTTTTGGGTATTTTGGGTGCATAAGAGAATGTGCATATGTATTGATGTATTCAACCAATGTGCTTTTGTAACATTGTAATCAGACAATTGGTCATTTGTACTAGGACCTCACTGGTCTTTTTGATATTTTGTAAAATTTGTTCCTCAGACTGCAACTGGGGGTTTTCTTGCTAGTTCTTTCCTGCCAGTATGTCTGCCTGAACCAGCTATATGTAAAATATTATATAGAAATAAAATTATAAGTGGTCTCCCACTTTTGCTTAAAAAAAAAAAGTTTTTGTAAATGTCCACATCTTTTTCCTTTACATAGTTACTATTTCTTAAAAGATTTCTTATGATTTTTCATAATGTTGATCAATACTTTACTGTAAATATTCTATAGTCATGCTCTTAAATGTCATAAGAATATGTCATAATCTAGGATTTCATCTTATAAAGCTATAATAATATTATATGCATTTAGAACATATTAGACACCTCCCTTGAAGCATTCAACAAATGACAAATAACTACAAACACAAAGTGAGATGCCTCATTTCCTAATATGAGGACAAAATAATAAATCAAAATATTAGGATGCAAGGTTGACCCACCTTTCCCAATACTTGGCTAAGTTTATCATCTATTGAGGAGTGGATCCCAACAACAATTGTGCTTAGTGCTTACTACTAATGCAAGGAATACCTATTCATTTTTTCTTTATTGTAATATGCCTAATGACTCCTCATCTCAAGTTAAATTGTGGGAATGGATTTTTATGCCCTCCCTATGACTAAATGGCTACAAGGAGGTGAATATGATATGGTGGAAAAAACCAAGATAAAAGTTGGTTTAGTTCTCATAAACTCTCTAAAAAATAATTGAATTCCTACATCCTAACTAGAAATACCATGAGGGGTTTAGATCCCATTTTAGACAAAAAATATTCTTATACTGATCACTAGTTCACTTGGACCAACTAAAGAGATGGTGAACTAAGGGAAACTTAGTTGTATTGATAGATTAAAACTTAGTTATATTTCTCTTTCCATTGTCCCCTCTCCACAAAACACCCTTATTTAAGTAGATTCTATTAAACCTATCTCACATATCACCTCCCAATTAGTTAAACTTTTCAAACTTCTTATTCCTCATACCTAATAATCTATCCTTCAAGCTCAACACTTCCCACCTCAATCAAATTGATCACCTTGCTTCCCTAATATCCCTTTGGTTGATGTTCCTAGACCTCATCAAAACGGTAAGTGGATACAATTGTGGAATGATGCGATTAAATCTATTACACTACCTTGCTATGATCTTACAATAAGAATATGGCTAGAAAGAGATCTATAATGGAAAAAAAAAATGGATCCAAATAGGAAAAAAAAACTTGTTTTGGCTTTAGCACTTACTAATAACTTTTCTACAATGAGTGGTTGCTTCCATTGAAATAAAACTTAGAAGATTTGAACTTAATTGTGGTAGAGGATCTCAATTAAGAGATAGGCTACATTGGATGAAAGGATATAAGGGATACAAATTATTTTTAAGTTATCTCGAATATATTTACATTCTCGAGAGTGGATAATATCTATTGTTGATCAAGAGAGGTAGTTCCATGACAAATCTAATGATATTAAATACATTTTCCTCCAACATTACAAATAATTTTTAATTGATCTAGTTGAAGGAGATCCACATCAAGATATAGTGAAAAATTATGGGCAGAACAATTATATATTTTTTAACATATATAAAATATATGGTTAGATTAGTGAGATATTTATAACAAGTATGCAATATGAAGTCAAACTTTATTAGATTTGATTCTTAATAAATTAGTTTTAACGATTCAATTTATAGCTTTATGCAATCTATAAGTTTAAATAGTTTGATGGTATCTAAACTTTATACATATAAAAATATGATAAATGTTTGATTATTTTGCTTTCCAATCTATAATTTTTTTATGTTATTGGCTATATAATTGAGATGATTCACTCATATTGTAATGATAAAATTCATCCTCATATGGAAGATTTTATATTATCTTCCATTAAATTCATCCTCTTTATGAGATTCTTACATGGGTCAACCCACAATAATGGGTTACAATTATTTAAGCGAAGAGAAATTAGAAATGCACACAAAAAATTTAATTAGGTGGTTCAAATGAAGGGGGGCCTTCTAATGAAGGTGGTTAATTAGAATCCCCCCCCCTTCTAATGAAGGGGGGCTTCAAATGAACCCCCTGTCACTTCATGAGAATTCTTTAAAGTTTTAAAATCCAAAAAAATGAAGGCTTCGTACAAACCACTCGTTCGCTCAAACGACCTAATTTTTTTCTCCAATTTTAGAGAACACCCTTATTTTTCCCTCTAAAAGTTTAGAGAAAAGATTCATTTTGGTATTTTTCGCAGGCAGGTCTCTTTCACAGGAATTTTTTTTGGCGGGCAAGGTTGCTTTCACAAGATTTCCAGCAAACAGTGCAGGTCATTTCTGGTGCTTTCACTATTGGGCATTTACGCAATGGACATGCATGGAGGTAAGACTGGCTGTGAGATTGTGAAATAGAACAAAATTATGGCGCTTTTACACAATATACGTGTGGTGATTCATGTGTGTAATAGACAATTTGTGGCGCTTTCATTTCTGGCTACAGTTTATCAATGAGTTTTCACATTTAGATTAGTCTTTGCTGAAAGTTACTTGTACAGTTTGTATTTTATTTTTGTAGAGTTGTAGACCAAAAAATAATTTATATTGGGAAAATGTTGCTTAGTTGGAAGTGTAGGTAGATAAGTAGACCTATCTGTAGCCCTGCCAACAATTTAGATTAGCATCCTCTACCTCAGGTCTTAATCTGATTTACACTTAATCTGGGAAAAACAGAAAACCCTCCTTGGAGTAAGTCGTTCCTCAATAGTTGATGCCTATTCCTCATTGTTGATGGCTATTCCTTAGGTGTTGTTGTAAGCCGTTCCTTTATGTGCTTGTTACACATAATTTCTTGTTGATGATAGATTGGAGAAAACCCTGCTTGCTAGTGTTTCTCTTACTAGGGCTCGTGATTACAACTATGTCTATCCATTCATGCATTGAAATGTTTGTCTTTGATCTTAATTAATTGTCACTGGTCCAAGCTCTATTTCCCTATGACTCTCAATGCACATAGAACTCGTTATAGGTAGCTCTAAGCTATGTATTTGACTGTCTCCATGCGGTGTCTAGCAGTCTAATTTGGCCTATATGATGCTCACATTATACCCTCAAGATATAGGAATGAGACCATCTCTACTATGACTCAACTGATAATGTGAAGAAACTCTCACATCCATGGTGCAAAACCAAGAAAAAATAGAAATCAATATCACATAAAAAAAAAAAAAAACTTTATCTATATCTATTCTATTCAAAATAAATGATATAAAATATAAACATAAAATCACTTAGGTCTTTGGCCTACCAATTTTTTCTCATAGTCCATTTGCAATGCTAGGACTAGTGTGTGCTATAGGTGTGGGTCCTATAGGAGTAAATGTATTGCTAGACTCACCTCACTCCATCTATCTAGGAGGTACAACTATTGGAGAGTATATTCTCTATTATACCCTTGGCTTGTCCTGCTCCATTTTATACTCCACATCCAAACCTTAAGCATCAAGATCCCCTTTAGGGGCATCCTTGAAAGGAATGATTGTTGGATAAAAACTCCACTAGTCGGTGTACCCCTATAAAACATTGACATCATCCACAACCAAAAATAGATGATCATTCTCTCCTTTACTACTTAAGTCACTCAAAATGACCTTAGTGATTGTTGGCTGAGAGAGGTGTCTAGCTCTAATGGTAATGTGATGTGAATGCACATAAGTGGTATTATCAATGGCACTTTCTATACTAGTCCAAACTACCTCATCAATCACATGTACTTAAATTACATGATGATATAGTCATATTGACCAATAAGTAGGTGATCTTGTTGGATACAAGCAATATATCTACCAAAATCATCCCATGATCTCATTCCTCTACATGGCTACTATATAATCTCTATGTTGTACAAGTGATCAAAAGATTATCTCCAAAATAGTAAATCTTAAAAACTCTAATATCAAATTAGTGGGTATTATTGTGGTCATGGTGCATCCAGATAAATTTTCCTTGGGTAATTGATATATCTTATACACATGATGTTCTTGAATTCTCATACCTAAAGTAATGTGGAGTTCATGAGTATTTCCCCTAATGATGGGAAAATCTGCCAAAGTCTTAGTAAAGGTGAGCAAGCATACTCTGCTCCAATACAAAAATAGTATTTCACTCCTCCATGGCCTTGATTACGTGCATGAGGGCCACATGCAAATGCATGCCTTGACCATCAATAGTCATTATCATGGATACTATAGTGATCAATATCCTCCTAGTTAGGGGAATAGGTATTGACCCTTGCTCAAGTCACCACATAAGAAATGATCAATATTGTAACTCATGATGAATCATGCAAGTGTATATCACTATCCCTCCTATATAGTGACTAATTATCTCTCATCCTCAATAGTAATGCAATAACCATGGAATAGGAATCTAAGAATCTGTTATACATCCACATGAATAATAGTCATCTCCCCTATTAGGAGATGAAAGGTGGATGTATCCAAATTCCATTGATCCATCAATCCCAAGAGCGTCATGTGGTGCAATCACATCTCTAAGAGTATGAATACCAAATAAAGGAATAATCATCTATAAAAAACCTACTCCTTCCTTGATAGAGTCTCCAATCAACTCATGAGTAGTGTAAAAACAAATCCTCTACCATTCTCTCACATAGTTGGAAGTGGCTAAAAGTAATCAAAATAATTATATATCATTCTACTGCTAACACCCTAGCATTCTAAAATGTCCAAAAACTTAGAATAAAGTATGTTTTCCTAAAGGCTAGTATGCCCTTGAACACTAGCACCCTTTGTGGATGATCGTGCATCCCTTAGAAGTTAGCAAACAAGGAGGATGTCTACATGAATATCAGACTCATGTTCAACATCTGAATGCTAGTGTGCTCATCAGATTCCAATATGCATCATAGGGTTTACAAAGGCCAAAATATTAAAAATTTCAAAAATTAATAGAAAATTTACCTACCTCTTATTTCACCATATTGTTCTCGACTCCCTCTTGGAGCTCACCTAGTCTTGGTCATGAAAAATCTTGTCAATGAGGAATTTTAACTGCAAGATCACTCTAAACTCTATGAAAACATGAGACACATATTCACCTTCTCTCTTCTCAAAATTTATTTTAGATCTTATTTTTCATAACATTTTTCCTTGCATGATAGTTTCTTCTGATTTAAAAAATTAATGCATTTCAATTTTGAAAGATATTTTTGAATGCTAACAATAAACCTTGATATATTTAATATTGAATACTATGGAGCTTCACTGAACTCAAATCTAGATGTTGAACATAGGTTTTCATTGATGTCAAAGGTGTGATTTCTAAGGGGTAATGCTATATGAACAGTCAATTTTATAGTACTTGAATTATCATTATTGATTGGTGGAAAAATTCATACATTGAGATATCACTCTTTCTCCACTAATCATTCAAAGATGTCATATGAGGAGGACCTAGGAGGGGTTTCTTTCAAATCTTAGGGAGATTGTTGTATTCAATTGTAGTTACCATTTTGTGTATGGATTAGTCTCTTAAACTTGATAGTTAAGGAGAATGATAGGGTTAACAAGTCATATTTACCTTAGTTTTGTTTTATTGAATGAAGGATTCATTATCATTTTGGCAGAGTTATTTATTAGTGTTGTTCAAGAGATATATATTCTAATTGTTTTGGAATCAGTGATTTCAAAATGAGAAAAATCTATGTTTCAAAATTCATGATGTACACTCTTGTTTACTTTCACACTCTCACTCTCTATGCAATTAAATCTTAAGATGGTTTTAAATGTAAAAATCATCAGTTATTTGTCTTCCTTTTTTGAATTTTACTGCATTTTTGGGTTCCTGATATTTTCTAGGTTTTTCTCCAATAATATCTCGGGAATTGAAAATATCCTTATCTTTTGGTATGCAGAGAAATTCCCGAGAAAGTTTGTATATATGCGAGTCTAAACATCACAATTCTAAATTAGTAGTTTTTGCTAATTATTATTTATTGGTAATAATTGATAGTTGATTCAATTCCTTTTATGTTCTCTTTCCCTAGGTGACCCTTATTTGGCATATTGGTTCTATTTGAAAAGTTAATCATTTGCAATTTACTTTTCATCATGTTGATGATGGATCAAGAGTGTGATTTAAAATTTTTATGCAAAATCACCTATACATTTTTTCCAAAAGATTTTTTTATATATTATTAGATTCTGAAAATATTATGTTTGCAATCTCATTTGTTTAATATCAATGGTTTTACATGAAATAACACCAACATTCACTTTAAAAAAGGGAAATTTCTCTAGCTTGGTGATTAATGGCCATCTCTTTGTTATTTTTTCAATTAAATGCACCACTCTCAAAAGGAGGCCATTGTAATTTATTTTGTTGCAGTGCTACACCCCTATTGAGCATCCTATGTTATTGTCAAAGTCTATTTAAATGTTCATAGGTGGTTACCTCTTACATAATTCTCATCGTTATTATCAATTTTCTCATGAATTGTCACTGTAAATGTCTTTCATCTTTCCCATAATGAGTCTACAACTGAAAACCTTTTTGTAAAAATGTGTGAGAATTTAAAAATTTCTAAGTTTCTTTCTTATCTAAATCAAGTTTTGAAAAATGACAATATAAAAGGAACACATAGCCTGTCTTTTAGCTATCTTTTTTACCTCTAAGCACTAAAATTTGTGTAACGTATGCCTTACTCATCTCATTCACATTGTTTTATATTGTTGAAAGTTTACCAAATTTACAAAATATATGCCAAAAGGGCAATCCACCATATAAATTAAAATATCAAGAAGAAAACATTCTTGCTTAGGACTCCAAACAGAGAACTAATTGAAACAAGCCACCAAATAGTAGCCTAAGTATAGCTGGATGCATCATTCTAGAACAAGTTATAGATTGTCAGATTGATCCAAAAAAAATGGTAAGAACCTTTACAATCGACACTATTCTTTAGTACAGTTTTTTAAAAACAGTATTGACAATGTCTTTAACATGATTATCAATCTTTTTCTCAAACCAGGTGTGATCAACTAGAATTTCAATCTCAATTAGGGTGTTCTTGGCTGCATGATCCACAAATGACTCAATCAGCCTATCATCCTGACCTTTAAGAGCTCCATCAACATTAGCAACTTGAACCAGGGCAACATTCAAGATGGAATCCAAATCAGCAGAGGTTAGTAGGTCACCTTCCTCATCATTTTTATCACCAGACATACTCCTAGGAAAGACAGGAATAGGATGATCACCAACAGCCAGCTAGTCAGTATTAGACCAACCCATTAAAGGAGCAAGTTTAGGAATGGGATCAGAGGGCACTAGTGACTAGATAGTCTTTATGGATTGCAATGGAACCCTGAGCAAGAACTTTTATGAATTCCTTTGGAACTTTTAGCATCATAGATCCCTACAATACAACGGTAGAAAGGTTGAGCTCACAACTAAAGGCCTTAAGTGACCTCCATCATTTGTAAAAACTCTCATTATTCTTGCTTTCTTAAAAACTAAAACACCTCAAAAGAAAGTAGAGACAACAAGCCACAATTTCCTATTAAATTTGTGCAACTTTTTAACAAAACTAATAGATCCAAACAAGATATCAAACCAAAAAATGTATTCCTTATTAGCACACAAGTATCACCCACCTAGGAACAAATTCCACATAGCTTTAGCAAACTGACAATAACAAAAACATGAAAATGCTCTAATCCACATTACACATAGAACAAGGACCCATACTAAACCTAGAAGAGGAAAGAATAACATCCACAAGAAGTTTTTGATGCGATAAAAGCATGATGTTTTAGGTTCCAAACAAGAAGACCAAATATCATCTAATCTTGTTTGCCTCCTCTCAGGTGAATCATCAAGATTCCACTTATAATTGAAAGAATCAAATACTGCTTGGGAAATAGACAACTTTTCATATAGTGGACTGTTAGAAACTTCAAGCAAATGAGAGAACTCTCCCAACTAAGTCTCAATATTAAAGGGGACACTAACAGGTGGATAAAGTCTTTGGAATGATTTGGAAAACACAGTATAGGTTCTTCTTTGAGAGTCTTTAAGGACGAACTCTCCCTTGAGCTCTTCTCAGGAGAGAAAAACCTCATGACTACAAACATCGACAAAGGACTGGATACGTTTAGAGAACCATCCTCAAGTAGAGGATGCTATGATTAGAGATAGAGGCTTATTGTTACAAGATAAATTCTACCAAAGAGATCTAAATCCATGACTGTGCTAACCTTTCCATGATAGGGGCAGACAAATTAAATGGACTCAAGTATTTTCAATTCACTCAACCCTGACAAGAAAGGGTTTTAGATACATTAGTTCAACCCTCCTAAACAATAACTCTTCAAAAATAACTCTTTACCTCATCAAAACATTATGCATTGCAGAACACTGTCAAACTGGGATGTTCATCAGCTTGTCATCATTGAAGAATTTGAAGAATTTCTTAACTGGATTTCCAAGTTATGTAATTGGGTTTTTATTTATTTTATGCTTATATTTTTTATCCCAACTAAGACGGGTTGGGGCTTGATGACTTTCTAATAGTGTTGATAATGTCTATAACTTTATTTTTAGATTTCTTATGGATAATCTAAATAATGCTAATTTAAGAAATTTGTGACCTTTTTCTTCTATTTAGAAAGTCAAATTTTCTTGAGGTTTGGGTATTAATAAGGAATTGCATAAAATTAGTTATAGAAAGAAGATCATTATAAAATGTACCTATTGGTCTCCACCTCCATTTGGTTGGACTAAAGTAAAATTTGATTGTGATTTTTTCACTTAAATTTAAACATTAGGATGTTTAAAGTAATGTATTTTTTTTGGACAAATCAGGGATTGATATGGCAACTCAGGAACCACCACGTGTGGGTATATTTTCCTATATAGATGAGGAGATCCATAAATTGGATCGTATTCTAGCTGATCCCACCACCATAGGGGTTTACAAGGATACATGTGTGTCAATTCTAAATAGCTTAGAGAAGATTATACATAAATTTCACACCACAAATGCTTATTCTACTGACACTATAGCAGCTATTCTTGCTGAGATGCAACACAAGATTAGTGGTGAGGTTTCTCTTACAGATGTTCAATGGTAAGTCCCAAAAGAAACCCTCAAAGAAAAATGTTTTTTCATATTACACTGGTAAATCCAAGGTTAAGGGATATCAGGTGACTCGATGTGTTGATCCTCAAATGGCCCCTTTGATATACCCACACTTTCTTGCAACATTTGGTCGTTATCCAAATAACGACCAAATTCCTTTATACTTTGCACAACAGTTGTACGTTGAGGTTCATTTGGGCCTCAACATCAACTACTTGGACCTACCATAGTATTATGGTCAAGGGTGTGGTAGGGTTGCTAACAGGGAGGCTTTTCGTCGAACAAATCGACAACCTCAATCTTGTTGGGATTTGGTTGGGGAGAGATTGCCTGCTATCTCCCCAACCCTAGGGCCTATTGCAGAGCAGGTTGTCATTTCTTCCCAAAGGGAAGCAATTGACAGTGTTGGTGATATAGCTGTTGCTGCATCTATGATATCTACTGATCGTGTGGGGAGATATTTGATGAGTCATTCTACACGATCTAGACCATTGGATCATAGTATTGATCCTTATGCCATGGTGGGTGTCCTTTCACCCTCAGACATAGATGGTCTCAAAGGAGAGCATTTGCTTCGGAGTACAGCTCATTGTTTGTTAGATGACTTATTGGAGGCATATGGTTTCATTTCGGTAGAGCTTGGGATCCCAATACATGAGGTCAGAGGACATGTGGGTAGAGCTCATTCACATCTAGGATCTAGCTAGGCTACAGGTCCTTCACATCATTCTCATCACTTTGGCAGCGCTACAAATTTTTTAGATCCACCTACAGATCATTCAGCTGCTGGAGATGAGGGTACACCTACTGGTCCTTCTGCGAGTGCTCAACATCATGCATCCCAGGGCTTGGATTTAGTTGAAGATCAGTTGCAGATGGGATCGTCAAGTTTTGTGGATATGCTGGTACATGGAGACATGTCATCAATGCCATCTCACTTGGTTAGTCCACTACACCCGTCAATACTAGAGCTAGCTAGGGAGACCCATGATACAGTCAAGTTGAAAGATAGGGTCATTACAGTAGATCCTCCACCACCTGATACAGAGGTATGTGTGTGTGTACACACATGCACAATTTAAACTTTAATATTACTTATTTTACTTAAATGATAGATAGTCCTAATGTACATATTTATGTTATATATATACTATATATACATTGTAGAGGGAGTTAGCTCACATTACACCGAGTCTGAGGATGGACTGTGTACGCAAGCGTGATCTATTTGATGCAACTAATGTTAGTGGACAGGTGAGTTTTAAGTTTTTAAATCGTGTACTCATGTATATATATATAATTTGTACACATGTATATAGATATATAACATTATTCCAATTTGGCATTATGTAATTAGATTATGTACATGTCTTGTACTATCTCTAGGGCTCAACACATCCATTGGAGCATGATTCTCACTCAGAGGGTTGCTCAATTTGGAGTTGGCATGACAACTCTAGTGGAGCCTGAGTTAATTAATAGGTAAACAAGTTGTTGGTACAAAATACAATGTTTATTTTGTTTTCACAACAACTGCTCAAAATTTTGAATGAAACATGTTGGTAATTTATCTTGATTCTAACTCTTTTCCACATTTCTTTTCCTAGGCTCTATGTACGAGGAGTCATTCTTGGGTACAAAAGGTAAATTTTCTAAGATTCTACTTTTTATGTGTCTCTTGAGATTGCTTAAGGTATGTTCAAATAGTTTGCAAAAGTTTTCTATGATGGCCTAACTTCTTGAATAACTTGTGAAAACTTGGAATAAGTCATGATTACTTGGGATTAATGGTAGGTTTGTTGAGTGTAATGCTACTATGATATGATATGTTTAGATACCAATTTGTAATCACTACTCTTCCTACTTTATATACATACATATTATATACCATATGCTTTGATACGAATGTGTACAACCTTCATGGTGCCATTAATTGAAATCTCATGAAATGCTTTACATCATTGACCTTTATGATAGCATTGTATTATTTCTCCCTTGTGACTAGACTTTGTGGTCATTATCAACTCTTGATGTTCTTCCTCCTCTTCAATTTCACTGTGTCCTTTCTTATCACCTTGCTTCACTTTGCAAAGACACAATTTTGATTTTGTGGACATTAATCTAATGAAAAAAGGCTTGGATGATATAGATGTTTCAAGTAAATAGTGTAACATCTTCAACTATCAAGGAGCTTGATGAGATCGTAGTCATTAAAGAAGATTATCATTTGGACTGTACATTACATCATAGTCATGAAGAATGTCAAGGCTGGCACAAAGACATTACCTTACCTTTTAGCCATTGGCTATTTAAAATGAAAAGAGTTTTCCTTTAAGCATATAATATATATGAATCATTCGTCGTCTTTAACAATCCATTTCTATCCTTATACTCTCATTGTTACCCCCATCAATTGTCTTAAGTTTTCCATGCATAAGGATTGACAACACCTTAATCAAGATTGTCTTGCATAGCTTCTACTACCAAGATCATTGTAGACTGTCTTCTAACCTCTAATGATATGAGACAACCCCTGCTTAACTGCCTCTTTGGTATGTAGCCTCCATGAAACTAATGCCAAAGTCATCTTGCACAGTCCATTACCTTCTCACTATGCTTTGTGTATGATTAGACTGTCATAAATAACCCTTTACACTTGGCAGCTAGGTTAAGACTTCAACTTCCTTATCTAATTCAACCTTCTTGGCCTTAGCATTGGCATGCTTCTCATTCATGAGCATTGGTGAGGACTGTCCCTATACTCTCATGAAGATTTTCCTCTAATTGACAAGAATGTACAATAGACAAACTCAGATCTGCTAGCCTTTTCTTTAAACTGCTCGGATATGCTTGCATTGCAAAGAATGTAACCCAATAATGAGGACAACAGATAAAAAATCTTCATGTCCTTCCTCCTCTGATGTGTCTGTCATTTCTATTTCATTGTCTTGAAGGTCCTTCAATATACTGTCTTAATTCAATTTGAAACTACTATCCCTTGATCACTATCATGCACTTGAAACACTTGAATTTTGTAGCTATGACCTTTCCTCTATAACCTTTTGATCTGCCAAGAACCTCTTGAATAGTTGACATCAATTTGTTCATCATATCAAGTTTTTAGATGATACTGCTTGACAATTTGTTATCTGGTTACCAGGTGTTGATTAACTTCTTTTGGAGAAGATATTGGATCCATCATATCTTAGCCGAGAAGAGTCTACATTCAAGAACTTCAAAATAATCTTGGATAATTATGGACCTTGGTCAAGTGCTTGGGTTGGTGAAGCAGGTGGAGCTTATAAGAGTGGACACAATCTAGCCACTAATGCTTTTCTTTATCTTTTGGTAAGTTTGTCTTTTGTAAAACTTCAATTTGTTTACTCTAGAACTTGTACAAACCATGCACTTTTAGCTTTCACTATTAATTTTACAGACTTGGTGGATTTTGATTCTATTGTTTTTTTTCGTGGATGCAGTGCTTTTTCCTACCACCAAAAATGTGGCCACTCAAGCAAAGAGATCAATGTAGGAAAATGTTCTTGGTACAAAAGCAACCACCTTATACAAACCTAGTGCCCTCCATTCTGTTGCATGGAACATCAACACACAAAAGGCTTCAGTGATCCTACCCACTATTCCAGTTCTCTTTCAGACTTTGATCATGTTAATGCATATATGACACAAACTGTTGGTTCCTACATTTATCTATGTATGAAAGGAAAATTTGTTGTTCACTAGCCATCTTTTGAAGAAACAACTATCTTTCTTGTTCTTTGAACTTTGTTTAAAGTCAAATTTGACACGTAGGATGTTCAATATTAATAGTTGTAGATGAAAATGATCATAGAAAATATGTTTGTGTTCATATTTTTGTGCTGATCATGAATTATGAACAAGGCTTTGGCCCCTACTTGATCTTAGCACTGGAAAATCTGAATCCTTAGCCTCAAAAATAAGGATTGAAGTACCATAAGATAGATTTGGTCTATATTCTTGTGATGTCCTAGACCCAGATCTGATTATTCAGATGAGTGATGTTTGCTACTTTCACGATATGATAGAAAATATCTTGAGTTGGGGTTATGAAGAGGGTGCCACATTTTTTGTTTTGGCTACGACTTTCATCAAAGTAATAGGCTTCAAGAAACCATTTATCATTTAAAAGAAAAGTTGGAATTTATATATAAGCTTATGGATGAAAGAAAGTGAATATTATAACTCATTCAATAGGAGGTCTTCTTGTAAAATGCTTTATGTCTCTCTAAAATGATGTATTTGATAAATATATAAGTGTTTGGATTTTTTGGTTCCTCAAAATTCTTAAATAAATTGAGAATTTCCTAGCAAAGTGATGGCAAATACTTTTCTACTTTGGGAGGACCAAGAAAGATTTAGGAGGTTTGCAGTAACTCAGAATTTGGGAAAGGGAAAGATTCAAGTAATACTGTGATGTACTATAATACCACCTTTGTGTAATTGGTTGGATTTGGATACAAAAAGATAGCTTTAATGAATACTATTGACACAATTCTTGGCATCATCCTTATTGATGGGTGTAGGAAAAAAGAAAAAATTCCCAAGCTTATTTGGTATCTTGTTGGTATGGGAAAAAGGAAACTTTCACTTGACTATTGTAAGTGTATGCACTATTGACATGATTAAGACTCTAAACATGAGCTATGCTTGTTCCATGAATAGTCAATTCTGAAATCTACCCTTCCAAGTACAAAACCATATATGCAATCATTGTTGCAACAATTAACTAGGTATGTAATTTTTTGATTTTAGAGGCCTTCCTTTCATTGGTTAATGCACTAGGAGCATTAGAAACATTGATAGTATTTTATGCTATTTTAATGGTTGTATTATTTTTGTGTATACTTTCATTCTTGAAATAAAAGTTCTAAGTTGTGAGGAAGTAAAAAATATTAAAGGTGATAGTGAGAAACTAATTGATGAATCCATTGAAGACACTCTACAGAAGGTGGTAAAGCTTCTTGCATGCATTAAATATAAAAAATCTCTTTGCACCTTTCCAAAACAAAAACACTTTAGAAGAACCCACATTCCATTAACCAAACTCATTGAAACCTCTCTAAGCGCTGTTAATCACAAAATTTACACATTTTCCAAGCCTAGGCTTATTGAATATATGCTTTCCCAACATGAATTTTATGATCCAATGCAAAAAACAGTTGTTAATTGACTTTTATATGATGAGAAATCCAATGGTTATCCATTTCCATAAATGTTTACACAAACCCCTAATACTAGACTTCCAAAATCACTAACAATACTCTGTTTTAGCAGGACAGTCACTTATGTTGGATACAAACTTGTAAGTTCACCAACTTAAAACTTGGAATACATCATTTAAACACAAACCTTGACTGTTCATTAGCTATTTTCTAGATTTTTATGTAAATAACAGACTAGGGCATCACTTTTCCATATGCCAATCTTCATCAAATGGTCTGAGACTTTGGACTTTGAAAGATTACCTGAAAATAGACCTTCTTACAAATTTTCATGTGATTTCACTAGTTAAATAAAGAGAAACACAATTTTGAAGGTGCACTGGTTACCCTAATACAGGGTTTTAACTGATTTCAGAAAAACTTGAATAACTCACTCAAAATAAAACCTTTTTGCATGAAACAAGAAACATTTGGAAGGTGATTGAAGCATGCATTACTTACAAACAATTTCATAGCATTTGGCACTCGTACAGTTCTGTACAAGGCCAGAAAATAGTAAAAGTATGAAGAAATTGCTTAAAAATAGTGTTTTTATTTTGTTTGATTAAAAAATTCAATCACCTACACTTGTTTCATTGTACAAATGGCCTTTTTAAAGGTATTCCAAGTTGTCTCTTTGGTTTCTAACTAGCCATAAATTTTTTTAAAAGCAATTTGACATTCCAATCAAGTAAATATAGTCATAAGAACAATTCACTGCCTTCCACACCATCAAATCTGATTTCAAAATTAATTTGATCCCCTTTCACTTATATGCTGTGAAAGATACCCAAAAAGATATTGCTTGGAAAAAGTGTCTCTACAATGCCAACAAGTACACAAGTTGTTAATTTTATTCTTCATGGTGAATCTCAAAATTAAAAAATAAACAAATCTCTACCATTCAAAACAAATCCGCTTCTGCTTTGGTTGCAACAATTATGAGAATGTCAGCACAAGAGACTATACCAAGGTACACTTTCTCTAGAGCCTCAAAGAGTTTATGTTGGATAGTGCATCCTTCTCTCCAGCCATGTTGGAGTTGTTATCCAAAAGCAGAGAATCATCACATCCCTACAAAAAAGGAACATAATATACATAGTTATATATCATCTCCGTATAGTTATATATCCCCTCTATAGCTTTGATTTTTCACACCAACATAGATTATGTTTGCAAGCCACGACCTCTTTAAGAAAAAATCCAAACAAAACAAACTTATGAATTTAGGGGTGCCCTGATAAACAATCATCTAAACACGAAAATACTCTCTGAAAAGTTCAAGCATTTTTACTAAGGCGTAAAGTACATTAAAAAGTATCTCTATCTCACATTAACTAAACATTCATGATATTGTAGGCGTAAAACAAAAGCAACATTTTTGGGTTCTCTTTTCATGGCCATCTCCATCACAAACCTCGCCACAACTTCTGTCATGGGGCAGCTAGCTCTATAAAATCCTTTGTATAACTCCTATTGCATTTGATTCCTATTTTCATCATCCACAAGAAAGGAAGTTACTATTATACAAAAAATGATAAGTATAGCTATTATACAAAATTCTG
Source organism: Sequoia sempervirens (assembly GCA_007258455.2). Classification (NCBI taxonomy): domain Eukaryota; kingdom Viridiplantae; phylum Streptophyta; class Pinopsida; order Cupressales; family Cupressaceae; genus Sequoia; species Sequoia sempervirens. The sequence goes on from VDFB02252616.1 coordinate 33,120,445, forward strand.
AGACCATAATATACTTAATTGAATGAGATTTTAAACTTAAAGTAACATATACATGATAATATATTTGTTTCGTTGACAAATAAGATGGAATGAACTTGAAGAAAATTTCAATTTAATATAGTTTGGAGTCATACAATTTGTGTAAAATTTTCAAGTACACCTATGACACATCATGTTATTCAAACCAATTCAAGTGGTTCAGCTCGCTCTTCAAGAACATGTAATATTCTTTGATGTTCATCACTATCTAGTCTCCACTTACGATGTCCACGTGCACGTGGAACTGGATGAAGGGATAGGGCAGTATCAACTACTAGGTGGCTATATTGATATACTTTGTTCTCAAGTTGATAATCAATAAAATGAATCCCATGCTGAACAATTTTGACTTGTTTCAGATATGTCCCTTGCACTACAACTGAACCTGTGGGAACCAACATTCAAAAGTAAGACATAACATTTAGAAGGTCAATACAAGTAACAAATTCAAAATATATACATTCAATAGATAAATCTTGCAAGAGCATCTATTTACTTTGTCAAACCTATGGGGAATGACATTCCATCACTCATTTATGATTCTACTAGCTTCCACCTCTCTCCTGTGCAACACAATAGATAATAACTAACACCTTCTATGTTTCCAGGCTCTGCTATGATTGCAAAAATATCTCCTGCACCAAATTTACATGGAAAATTTGTAAAAAAAGGAGTTCCACTATCATTTAAGTGTATATAAATTTACTTAAAATAAGTAGCAAAAAATTATTAAACAATTAAGTTACAAATTTACAAAAGCTCGTACATGTACGATATAAATATATACACATACATACCCTTTTTAATTTGTCCTGAAATATGGTCATAATCAATTGAAATCAAAGGAATGTCTTCAAAGCTTTCATCTTCATCTTCATTGTATGTGTCACTAACATCTAGTGGCACCAAATTCCATCCACTGACATATCCTTGTTGTTGGTTGTTGCATTCATCATAGTTTTCTAAAATGCAATCATAACAAAAACATGAGTAATCCCTAGTCTGCAATGTCCACGAGAAACTATTTGTACTCATGACAGAATGCAAAGATCTTGTTTTCTCTACCCTCTTGCATCCACGCATTGATCTTCTATCCACACCTACAAAAATTAATTTTGCATTAAAAAATCACTATTTAATATAAATATATTCAAACTAAAACAAATAAACTTGAATGTACACATATATGTATATTTAAAGATTTAAATATAAACAAAAACATACCTGATATCTCCCAAAACACTCTATGTGGAATGTATCGGTTGTTTGTTGAAGATGTGTTGGCCTCATTTGATGCAAAGTGTTTCTGACACCATTCAACAACATCATGCACATATTTTATATGATCTCCTTCATAATTTAGTTGATGCTTTCTTAGAGCACGTTTGATGCAAGCTCCTACACCATCATGTTCACCCTTTCCGTTCCCACTCTCAAAGAAGCTCCAAACATGTGGTATGTTGTCATTTCGATGATATCTACAAAGTGCATAAAATGGCCTTGAAGATTTAAATTGTGAAGCACATCCATCTGACCATACAAAATTCTTTTCAATTTTGACACCCCTAATTGCCAAATATTCAAAAAAAATCTTGAAGCAATGTTGTACAAATAGAGTGTCGCGCTCTTTGTCATCACTAATATAGAAGTGTTATTCTTTCTTAATGACTCATTCCTCAGATGTACTGTCAACACCATCCAAATCCATTTGTGCATGTAGATAACACACATACACCATAATAGTGATCTGCTTTGAAAAATAATATTGTGATTGAATCTCTTTTTGATGTACAAAGAGTAATTCTTTGCAAAGTCAACTACTGATAACACTGTTCCAAGTGGGAATGTATCTCTTAATGTCTGAAACTATTGTGCTTGCCACTTAGAAAAGAAAGCATGCTGTATATATGGTTGTATCAATTTACAAAACTTTTCCATAAATGTTCCAATAGGTATCTCCTCTTCTACATAATCTAACCTTGTTGATTCTTTGCCACTTTTGGTATGAAACTTGATATACTTGTAACTCTTGCAATTTACCAACTTTTTTAGGTCGGTATCTTCATCTCTCAAAGGCATTTTAGCCAAATTTTCACATGTTTCATAGTGTCCTTGTATGCAACTTATTTGATTGGTTGCATTGTCATCATTTGATTTATCACATAGGATGGCTGTTATGAACGGACTTGCTTGCATAGGAGGCACATTCTGAATACCATCACTTTCTTCTCTAATCTTTCAGAACACTTGATAGTAGAGATCAAATTCAATGTGATAACGACAACAACAAGTTTCAAAAACCTTGTTTGTTTTCACATAGTATGGCTTTAACCTTTGAAACGTTGTTTGCCCAATCTTTATATGTGGATTTGAATTACAAAACATTACATACATCTCATGTTGTGTTATGTTTAGCCAATGTTCTATATGCAATTCATTATTATTAGGCCCAATCCTATGTCTGATAACATCTCTACTATTTGATGAAGGACGGGTATGATCATTCCAAAAGGTTGAGATGAATTTCCTAAAAACATCTTGAATCCTGTCAGATTGAGGAGCTCTACACATAATTGCCCAATTGCCTTATGAGGTACTATCATCAAGAATCTTTCTCCTTTTGACATATTGTGTCAATGTCTTTCTGCTGAAACCAATCTTGGTTGAAAGTGAAGAGATTTGTATTTTTTTGGCCATTTTTTCACTTAAAATTGATGTCAACATGACTCTTCTTGAAATTGCCTTATCTACTGATCAACACTGTTTCCCAATGGACCACAAACCTTTTTTCAAATTTTCAACAATGTCTTTTTGGAAGTGTGAAAATTTCCTCTTTTTCATACTCGTATCTACACCCAACAATTGTAATGGCTCTTGTAGCTCATTACTTAGAAGTACAATTGATAATAGTTGGGCTTGATCGAGTGTATCAAGGTTATTGAAATGGGCAATTATTTGCTTTGCAGTTTTGTTCATTGACCTCCTAGTACTATTTCTAGGTTGTTCAGCATAAAACTTCAATTTTTCCATATCCATTTGAAGTAAATGATCTAAATTTCTAGAAGAAATTTTTCTCTTCACCTCTTTAGCTATATTCATATGCTCATCCATGATGGTATCCCAAAGTGATCTTGACCCCTCTCCAATATTCATTCCTTGCACTTGGGCCTCCTTCCTAACATCAACGATATGTTCTTCAGCCTCATTTGCTCCAGTATCTAAATTTGGCTCGACTTCTACTTCAGTTTCTGTATGTTGAGCCCCTACACAAAAACACGTAGAATAAATTTAACATATGGAACTTAAAGGATGATTTTAATTGATCACTAGGTGGATCTTAACTATGATAAATTAAGTTGTAGTTTTTAAAATATACCTAGTCTTGCAAGAAAAGGATGACTATTCTTAAGAGAGATTATAATTGGTCCAAGTACAGTGATAGTTCTAAGGGAAAAATTTGCAAGGCAGATTATGGTTCTCATGACCAAAGGAGCAGCCATTTGAAGGACAACATTGAAGAAAACAACCGTGATCATCCACAGGGAACAATAGACCAGGGTGACAAAGACAGATGTATTGGAGGTGACAAGGTACCAAAGTACTTCAAGTCATGGAGAGAAGTATAATCTTAGTTGCAATTTGATTTTCAAGATTGGAGGTTTCATTGCATTGATGTAACAACATAAACTCATGGTATTGTAATGATACAATTAGTGATTCACATCAATCTAGAGAAATCATTGACATGGAATAAAGAATGCACTAGTGTGAATGGCAAGGAGAACTACAGACTTGTTTGCTATATGTCAGTGATAAATACAAGGTACAACTGAGACTAACATGTCAGCAAATCATGACTGCAGACTTACCAAGCCTGACTCAAACTTAGATCCAGGATTCCTGACCATGTCTAAACACACTGCATTTGAATGGGAAAATATCATGAGTGTAGGGACTTATGGGGATTTGTCTCTATGAAAAGTATATGACAAAAAATATTAACTAAAACATGCATTAGAATCTCAACATGCGAAGGTAGAAAACATACAAGACTCATAATTGAAAATTACCTAGTTGAAATTTCAGAAGCAAGACTATTCTTTCAAGTGAATACCATCCATACTTTCAAATGTGTAAGTTATGACCTATCACAATTGATGATATAATCAATCCAAAATTCAAGACTGTGCAAATTGCCATGCTCCTTTTTTTATGGGAAACTCCTTTGGACTGATACACAATCAAATTTCAATACATTCCTGACTTAAACATTTCTTTTTAAAGCCTAATTGGTCTAATTTGCAGCAATACAGTCTTGAATTAAACATTTCTTTTTAAAGCAACATATGTTGGGTTTTAGATATGATTTAAAACCATTAAAGGGGTATCCAAATTACTAACCACAACCATAGAAGAAGGTTTATACTGAGAGTTTTGTTTGACAGTTTTGAATTGAATGGCTGCTAGGAGTTAGATAATTCAAGAAACAGGTTAGTGTGTCATCGAGTCCATAGCTCTTCCTACTAGCTCCTATCCCTTTTTCTAAATGGCTTTATAAATGAATGTCTGTACATTACTTAGTGGATCTCTATTTTCCTGTCAATTAAAATGCGAATTAGGTGTTATACAAGAAAAGACAATATTGCTTAGAATGGATTATAGGAAGAATTGTGTGCTAAACTCTATGTTTCTTATGTGCAGACCTGATTCATAGAGGCATGATTTGCTTCTATGTTCCAATGCCAAACCATTCCATTCTCTTGGTTGTGGCATGCAGGACAACCATATCTTAAGAACATTTGGTAGTTATGGTGTGTGATATTGATATGGATTTTTCTACTTGTTATGATCTCAAGATTGTCATCACAAGTATATCTTAATCTAAATACACATCAAATCAATTATTAAGATTAATCAAAGTCGATCAATCTCATAAACTAAATGCTATTTAGGTTCATAAATCACAAGGTCCTTGGGGTTTTCATCCCTTCACTAGTTTAGGAAAAAATTAAGGAATGCTGGGATGTTACAAAAAACTTGCATTCTTCTATTAGCATGTCTGTGGCAATGGATTGGACCATAAAGTGCATGTTATTGTGTGACCATCTCTGGTGAGAGTTAGGGATGGTCTTACATATAATTTAGTAGTATGAATTGTCTTGCCCATTTCATCACTTTTTGATCCTATTAATGAAGGTTCCTTCATGCAAATGGCTGACAGATTGGTTCCTATCACTTGATATATTTCTGTAGATCCCTGTGAATTTCTGTCTCCAATTTTTTGGTGGTCTAGGGAGGACAACCCATCTTAGATTTGCTTTCTTTTATCACCATATCCACCTTTGGAAGCAGGGGCTCTACTATTTCTAGAGGAACCTTGACCGGGGGAGGGTTTTCCTCTGGTTTATATTTGTCTCCATGTTGAGAGAATATTTCGATATTCTTACTTCTTATGCTTGCCAACCATCCAGCTTTCTAGATACTAGAATTGATATTTCTGCATGAAACCAAGCTTCTCCCCTCTTTCATTTACATGGGGTTTCATCTCCATGGATGGACTAAAAGATATAGAATTATTGATTAATGAATTTGCATAAAACTAACAGAACCAGCAGAGAAAGAGTTGTTGAACAAACCTGCTAGCAATGAACATAAGCCACCCACAAGATCATCAAATGAACTTGATAAACTCTAAACCAGAGCCTATCACAGAAAACCACATGAAAAGCATAATTCTATAGATAAGATTGTTGTTCAAGATACAAGACTAAAAAATAATATTTCTATGCAAATTATAAACTGGGCTTTGGAATGTAAAAATTGATCAATATTCTTAGTGACAAGATTGACGTTCCTAAAAGTCCTCACAACATCTTAAGTTGCTTTGAAAGAGTGATTAAATTTTCAACCCTTCATAGGAAATGTGGTTGTACAGGACAGGTAGAATTTGAGGTTGGAAAATGGATCTTGTGGCCAAATCAGGGGGAGCTTTTGGGCTATATCTAGCACAGATGCATTGCAATATGAATCTGATACATGCTGAGATATATCTTTAAGATTCAAGGTTACAGTCCCTCTGTTATTATAATTCTTGTTGGACTGTATAAAATAATGAATTCAACAATTTTAAATGCTCACTATTTACCCTCATAGGGTTTCAGGCATTCTTCAATAAAAATGCTATAACTTTTGACTTTCTCAATGAAATGAAACAAAACAAAGACCAGATTAAAATAGATTCAAACCTCTACCACATCCAACAAATCTCAGGCCCATTAATGATTCATACATGTAGTACCATCTCAAAGAACAGTGAAAATAGGTGTTAAAAGCATGGTTCTTTATTAATTCTCCTTCTCAAACTCAATACATCTTCATCCACGCCAATCTACATAAGGTATACCACAATTTGGATCCTAAACATCTGCATAAGGTATTCAACAAATTGTATATTATGCAGTGATAAACTCACTTGAAATAAAGGAATTTGGAGGTCATAAGATGCCAAGAGATTAACAAGATCAACTGGTTAGTAAAAAAAGATCTGCACTAACTCTTTATTGAATTCTAGACTCATCTTTTTTTTTTTTTTCTCACATCATAATTTTAAATTAGACAATTTCAGATTTAAATTTTCGGTGTCCATTTGTAACAACAACCTTTAATGATTATTCCACACACACACACACACACACACACACACACACACACACACACACACACACACACACACACACACATATATATATATATATATATATATATATATGAGTCTTCTTACAATCTTTACCCAAAAGCCATATTTGGTGGAAATTTGGTCATAATCTCTGCTCAATTTACATAAAAGATGGATGTTCTATATTAATATAAATGTTGTGTTATTGTATTTAATCATGTTTTTTTAGTCTAATCCTTGAGGGTGCATTACATAGGATGGTGGTGTTTGTGAGAAAGAAACATGATATTTTTATCAAAATCTAGTGAGAAGAAATGGATCTAAAGGCATTTCATAAAGATATGATAGCCTGCTATAAGTGTGAGAGTACCATGCCATGGAAATTCAGTCAACAACCTCACTGATATATAGAGATATACTAATATATCGAGATATATGTGAAACACTTTAAAGATGTTATGTATCTTAATCATATACTCATATTCTTCAAAAATTTCTAAGCCCAAATGAAATCAAGGGACTAAGCATCCTCTAATATTATGCACTAATATGTGAATAACATTACATTTGTGGTAGACAAAGAGCACACTTTCATGGAGGTAGTGGAACCACTCACATTTTAGATATTGCAATTACCATATGAAATAAATGATAAACTAGTCTATGCAAATGCTAAGGCTATGTTGGCTTTTCGTAAATATCAGAATGTAGAGAGATATTATATTTAGTAGAGATAATTGAAGGATTTCTTGAAACATTAGTCATAATGTTAAGCAAAGAAGAGAAGAAACAATATAAATATAGGAAAATTAAGGAAAGAAGCACTAGATGAAGTTATGGTGAAGTTATAGAAGTAGAATAGAGAAGAAAGTATGTAATATATTATAGATGGATGATATATAGAAGAGAAATATAAGAAAGAATATTGATGTATAAATGAACTATGTAACAAAGATATATATGATGAATATAATATATTGCATGATGATCTAATGAATGTATGATGTGCTATTATTTATTTGTGAATATACGTGTATTTTCAATTTTAATTGTTCTTTCCTACCACATCCTTTTGTAACTCACCACATAAGTTCGTGTCTCCCTTTTATTGCTCATACTAAGGTATAAGAACTACACCAAAGTAGCTTAGGACAAAATCCTTTATCTATGCTCAATTTTTGCTAACAAGGTATGTCATCCTTGAGGAGCACTTCCAAGCCAATTACACCATTTTACATCATTTATCTATTTTCATAACAATTACCTAGTGATTTTACCTTTCGTTATGTTACCCTTTCTTGAATACTATATTCTTGAATCTAATAGAATAATTAAGGTCGTTCCCTACACAAATATTTCATCCTACTTATTAAACATGAATTATCCTTGAAACCCCCACTTGTCATTGCTACTTGTAGAATCCACCTTGCTTCTTCTAAATTGGAGTTACATTACTATAAGAAGAGATGACCTTATTCCATTATGGATTACACTCCTAAAATGGTTTATTCTTCTTACCTTGAGTCTTGACCCTAGGTCCCCTTTCCAAGAAAGTCTTGTCTTTGGCCCTAATGATCTTGAGAATCATGGAAGAATGCAATTTTTTGGTGGTGAAGATATTAGAAGCACTAAAGTCACATTCAAGAAGGGGAAAACTATGATGAGAATGACCCCATTTTGGATGGTAAACTAAAGGGAGTGGAGGGTAGAAAAATAATCCTAAGGTGAAGAGTAAAGTGAAAATGGAGGATGAAATTGATTTGGATGATGAGGTAAAGTGAAATATGTATGCCTTGCCCCTCCTATTTCATTAGCTGATCTTCCATGCCATTCTCTCTCTTTAGAGGTTGTTGCTTCAATTGTGAAATTGATTGCAAATAAAAATATTGATATGAACAAAGAGGTTATAATCCATCATACAATCCTTAAGTGGTTCTTCATTGAGACCAACAAAATGAAACTAAAAACTATCTAAATGGCTAAGAAACTTCCAAGGAAAAGGTGCTTGTCCCTATGAAAGAAGAACAACTTTTCTTCAAACATTGAGAGGTTATGGAATAAATTAGTGAATTGAAAATGGAAAACATTAAGAGTGGTGAATGAATTACATTTTTATAGAAATATTTTATGGATCAAAGCTATTGTAAGGAGGGTAATTAAAGTTCATAGAGCCCCCATAAAGAAAAATTCCAACAACATTAAAATGTTACAAGAGAGATTGAAATCTTAATCCATTCTTGATTTGATCAGACATAGCTTGAGAACTAGAGGACACAAAGTAAAGGTGATGAAGGACAATGATGACACAACCTTCATGGAGAAGCATCTTAACTTTTTGTAAGATTGGAAAGTTGTTGTTTCTCTCTATCAACTATAAAATTCCTTGGATTCTTGTATTCCTTTGATAGATTCCAATTGCATCCCCTTCTATGGCTTTCTAGTAGTTAATTTTGTAGATAAGTAATTATCTCTTTTGTTCTATTCTCATCAATTTTACCATCATTTTTTTCATGATGTCACACTTGTGATTTCTATTAATAATGCTCAGTACCTATTCACTTTTTTTGTCTTCTATTAAAGGCTTTTGGTATTTCATGGTAATTAATCATTTCGGGTATTTATTTCATCTTCAAGTGTGGGGCTAATGAAGGGAAATGCATGTTAGTTTAAAGAAAGAAAATTAAGGTTGTAATATTAAATCTAGTGTAAATAAAGATATTATCACTCTTAAATTTCTACAGAGAATGCATGAAACTAAATAATTTTGAGATAGGAAATTTTACGTTGATCAAAAGAAATATATTAATCCTCCTACATAATTCTTAAATAAAAATATAAAATGGAAGGTTAAAGGGATACAAAAAGAATAATATTGGGAGAGGCACAAGTTTGGCATACCTTGCTTTCTTCTATGATATCTTTGCAAGCTTTCTTCACGTAATCTCTGTTCCTCTTCTATTGAATTCTTTCATTGACTCTTCTTTTGTCTTGTTTTTTTGTTTCCCATCTCCTTCTTTGTAAAATATCGCTTGAAAATTCCTCTAATCTTCTCCTCCAATAGAACAAAGCCTCTTTTGATCTTTAGATATTCTCCTCCAAAGCCTCTTCTGATCTTCAAATATTCTCCTCCAATAGAACAAAAATATTTTTCACAATTCTTCAATATTCTCCTCCAATAGAACAAAAATATTTTTCACAATTCTTCAGATATTCTCCTCCAATAGAACAAAAATATTTTTCACAATTCTTCAGATATTCTCCTCCAAAGCTTGCCCTATGTAAAACCAAAATATCTTTGACAATTTCTATGATTTTTTTCTTACTTATATAGAAAAAATTCACATACTTTCATAATAGAAACTTACAAAAACAAAAAACAATTGCAAATAATAAAAAATAAAAAATGCTAATATTAGGAAATCCAAAAATTAGCCGTTTAAATGTGTTTTTTGGAGCCTTTGTTCAAAGGCTATCTTAGAGGAAACTTTCATGGAAAAATTTAGCGGCATGGAGAGGGGTTCATTCGAACCAACCCTTCAAATGAAGGGGGGTTCTAATGAACCTCCTTCGTTCGAACCCCCTTCATTAGAAGGGGGGTTCTAATGAACCCCCCTTTTTTCTCTTTCCCCTCCACCATTTCAAATTTTGTGTATTTTTTTTACTATTGAAGCCCAAAAAGGAGGTGCAAATGGATTCAAACTTGATAAACCAAGTTGGGGTAGTGTAGTGCTCGAAACGTGCTTTCCAACAACTATAAATTTAATATATTTTGTTTTTATTTTTCATTTTATTCTTTTGTTTAACTGAACATAGGTTTTTCACCGAACATCAAGTTCAGTGAAAAATCATTGAGGACAAATATTAAATTTGAGAATTTTTTTTTTGAAAAATATATACACTCTAGGTATTGGTGTCCTTGTTCTAACAAAAAAATAAATTGAATTTCAATACATACCAAAAAAGTTATGCGAGCCGAAGTGCACCTATGTTTAAATTGTAAATGTTTTGACTTCAAAACTTAATTAAAAGAAAAATATTCAACAAAATGTTATGAAACAAAATGAAACCACTAGATACTAGTGTTAGCAACCTAAATTAAAAAGAATCAAAATTTTATCCTTTGTAGAAAAAAATTTATGCGTGCCGAAGTACATTTCACTTTTAAAAAATGTTGTTTACTATTAAAAACTAGTTATCAAAGGAGATGCAAAAAAAAACAATTTAATTCCAATTTTTTTAAAAAACTATATTTCAAATCTACAGAAAAAATCTATAGAAAAAATCTCAGAAATCACTAGTTTACATCATTTTCAAATTCCTAATAGTTTACCTACTATAGGTGTTGTTGGAACTATTAAAATTTGATGATTTTTTCCTATCTTTCATACCCTCTGAGTCTCCACATGAGTCCTTCCTTATGCATATTTTCTTCATTTCATGATATGTTTACTCATATTTTGGCTCATATTTGTCCCATAAATCATCTATTTCTGCGTTTTCCACATTTTGGTCCATATCGGCATGAGTCTGTTTGGGTCTCCCTGACCCATTGTGTTTTTCTGCTAATATTTATCTGTTGCAGGTCTATCGACAAGACCTTTGTATTGTTATAGCGACCAGAATTCGTCTGTGGTTGGCTATAGGCGTAACATTTGTGTTTCTTTGGCGACCGTGGATACATCTATTGGCATGAGTTTTGGCCGTCGGGGTAGTGTCTTACCAAATTCAATATGTCTCCTCGACTAAGTATATGGTGTTTCATCGGTGTGAGCTTGGCGGTACTGGTGTTATATCTTGGTGATTATCTTTTGTCTTATCGACCGGAGGTGGGAGGATACATATTGGCAAGAGTTGAAGGTCTTCGGTAAAATGTCATGGCGAAGTGTATATGTCTCATTGACGAAGCACAAAAGATCTCTTTCAAATGACTTTCTGTGAGAGATAAAGCTATCGTTGTAAGGTGATGGTGAGTGACCTTCAGTCTCACCGACCTTACACATGGAATTTCTTTGAATAGGCATTTCGGTGAGACTATGGTGGGTTTGGGATAAGTCATGGCGAAGTGAGGAGTGTCTCACCGATGAAACATAAAGGTTTTTTCAAGTGGCTTTCGGTGTAAGATTTGTTTTCTCTTGGCGATCAAAAAGTTATCTCAAGGTGACTTTCGGTAAAGCAATGGGAAATCTATATGAGGTCTCCCCAACATTGATGTGTCTCGCCGATAATACATACAGGAACTCAATCGGTGAGAAAATTTGAATGTCTTGGCGAAGATGAATATAACTGCTCGGTGTGACTTATCTGCTTTTAGTGTGTGGTCTTGGTGAGGTGCCTGGGGTCTCACCGAATGGAAAGTAGTGGTGGCTTTATCGGAAAGATAATTGGATTGTCACAACGACATATGAGATAGATGGGGGCTTTCGGTATGACTAAGTGAACTCTTTAGGATCTCTCCCCGATGTTGATTTGTCTTGGCGAAAGCAATTGAAGGATACATTTCAGCATGAGTGTGCTTATGTCATGGCAACATACACGATTGATGAAGAGTTTCGGTGAAACTTAAAGTGATCTACATAGGGTCTCCCCGATATCTAAAAGCTATAGCGAAGCAGGTGAAATGAAAAGTGCAGTTCGGTGAAAGACCTCTTATGTCTTGGCGACTTGGAAATGATAAAAGACTTTCGACCTGACATAGTGAGTTCGATATGTTGTCTCCCCGATATCACAGTGTTACAACGAAACATAAAGGGAACAAAAGAGTACTATATGACTTTGTTGTGACAAATGGAATGCTATAGCGACATACAGATGATAAGAGACTCTCGGTGAAACATGAAGTAATCTATATAGAGTCTCTCTGATACCATTAGGTTATGGTGACTGTGAATGAAACGAAGAGAGCACATTGGTATGAGATGTTCTTGTGTCACAACGACAAGTTTGATTACGAAGGCTATCAATAACACTTTGGGATTCTCTATGAGATGTCTCACCGACATCACAGAGTCAAGGTGAAAAAAAAAAGCACGGGGATGTCTAACGATTGAATTGCCTTCGACATAACTATACATTATGTCTCACTGACTGCTTCACTGATGAATAATAGAAATACAAACACTGTGGCCGACATGTAGATGCTTGAGAGCCGTTGCAGGCCGACATGATTTGAACCTGAATTTTGTGGAGGGCCAACATGGAATCTCAATATAATATGTTTTTCTCATGCTTGTGTATAAATTGGCATATTGTAATTGTGAAACACCACCAGTTATTAGATATTCGATACACTGCAAGTAGACACAATAGAATAAAATTATCAGATCATAGACTATTGTTGCATGATTTCAGAATGGAGGTATTTATGAAAATTAGTTGATGTTGCTACATTTCTCTAGTGTCAATTATCTGTTGAATTGAATGAAAATACTGCTAAGTTGTCTCCAAGATTAATGCTTTCTGGTTGTTTAAATTGACACAAGTTTATGCTCAGTTTATCAATACACATTTGTTGTATCTGTGTGGTTAATCTATTGGTTCTTTCAAGCAAAGATTAAATCCTTTTTGTTGATCACAGTAATCAGAGAGGTTCATCTGGATTATTAAAGTAGAGATTAGTAGTTACAGTCTTGCATGTTTATACAAGTTGTAAACATAATATATGCCAGATAATTTGAGTCTTCTTAGAGAAGTGTTGCTCATCTTGATCTCATTTTACTCTGCATACCCAACAAGGCACTAGTCTTTGCACTTCATCATTTGGATTCATTCAGTTCTTTACATCTGTTAGTTAAGCATTCATTTTAGGATTTGGATCAGAATATTGTTATTGTTTTCAAGTTGAATTTCATTTGTTCACCTCTAATTGCCATTGTGAACAAATTGCTTTAAGAAGATAATCACAAGTTAAGTCTGCACCATTCAGAGAGGTACACCCACCCAGGTTTAGCAGCACCTAAAGAGTAGAAGGTTGAATTCTTTTGACCTTGTCTATTACTTTGAAGCGTATCAAGAGATTGGTAGCCTCTTGAGGCCTCTTGCCTACATTTTTGAGAGCTAACAAATTGGCGACTCTGTTGGGGAACACATTCAGAATTAAGGCCTTAATCATAGAGTCAGAAAATTTATACAAACTCCGTTGGGAATAAGAAACATCAAGTTTTTTTCTCATTTTTGATAAAAGTGAGTGGCGACTCTGACATAAAATTTGCAGCTGTGTAAACATGAATGGAAGATCTCAATACAACAGAGGTCATATTGGAGCTCCTGCTAGTAGCAGCAAATGGACACACAAAGATGACAAGGTTGATAAGGGAAAAGGAATAAGTGAAGACATGTGCATGAGAGATAAAGATAAAACATCAAGAGCACATTTTGAAACATATGATCGTTATGATACATGGAGAGATAATTCAAGTGCAGAACTTTGTACCCCTGAAGAGCAAGTAAATCCATTTTATAATCCTCAAAATCAACCTGATTTTGATGCCAAACTTGAAGCAAGAGGACTCAAATACTAACAGGAACTTGAACAAAGAATGGAAGGCAACCAGAATGTGTTTGCTGATCATGAACTTCCTGATGAAGTTAGAGCATAGTTTGAATTGCAGAAGGAGCTAGAGGAACTGAGGGCTGAACTACAGAAAGCCAAAATTACTGCTCGGACTACTGACTGCCCTCTGATGTATGTAACACCTCATAAGCAAGGTAATCATGGTGTAGGGCCATATGATCTACATGTATCTCCTCACCATCAGATAGGGAATCACCACAGGTAGCCAAATCATCCACCTCTTAGTCAGCATCACATCCCTCAGCATAATGCACAGTACAATAATCCTATGCATCAATATCAGTACCCACCTATTCCTCCCCCTCACTAGTACATAGCAATGATCAGGAAATTTGATTTGGCAGGATTCCATCTATGCCCTTACCCTATGGATAGCAGTTGGAGAGGTCTGGTCCCTAAGTTTATAGGGAGTAATGCAATCACTGCTGAAGAACATTTAAGGAATTTCAATGTATTCATCCAAGACATAGGTATGCCATATGGAGATTTACACATGAGGTTGTTTATGATGTCACTTATTGAAGATGCCAGGGATTGGTTTAATAGCTTGCCAACATTCTCAGTAAATTCTCTTCAAGTATTCCAAGATCAATTCCTAGAGCAATATGGGAATCTAAATGCACCAGATGCAACTCTTCATGAATTGATGCGAATTTAGAAAAACTAGAATGATTCAATTTATGATTTCAACTGAAGATTCAATAAGTTGCAGACTAAGGTACCTCCTGGATCAAGACTACCAGATTCTATAGCTTTAAGTGTCTATTTAAATGCATTTGATCCTAAAACAGGGTACGAACTAAGGAATAGATTTCCAAGAGATTTGGCTGAACCACAAAAGATAGCACTGACAATTGAAAACAATAGGAAGGTTGATGGTTTAATCAGTAAAAGAGACAACCTGAGGCCTCCTTAGCAAAGCAATAATTATTAGTATAGATAGGAGAATACATACAAAAATGAGAATAGAAATGAGAGGCCGAGGTTGCATGATATGCCTTATAATATAGATTGGAAGGATGG
Organism: Sequoia sempervirens; assembly: GCA_007258455.2. NCBI lineage: Eukaryota > Viridiplantae > Streptophyta > Pinopsida > Cupressales > Cupressaceae > Sequoia > Sequoia sempervirens. The sequence goes on from VDFB02252616.1 coordinate 33,135,753, forward strand.
AATACCTATAATAGCTAGGCCAAGAAATAAGGAGACTCATGATCCATTGAGCAAGAAAGGAACTTACATGGTGAGTAATAATTACTTCTGTGAATCTTGTGATAAGCCACATTCTCCAGACTATTATGTTGTAGCCCAAAGGATGTAAGAAGAGGGAATGCTAATGGAAAATAATGGAGAAGATCACATGGTGTATTTGACTTCAAATATGTTTCACCATGTTGAGGAAAGATACTCATCTTCAAAGGATGAAGGCTATGAATATGATGTTTGAAATTAGAAGTATAATGTCCATATGGCTGAACAACAAGTCTTTTATGATTCTGATGAAGATTATACTGATCCATATTTTGTTGAGGCGCCTACTCAATGCAATGTGAGGAGACTTACTAAAGGTGAAATAGAGAGAATAACTGTTGCTGCAGTTGAGGAAGCCAAGAGTAAATACTAGTTGAGAAACAGAAAAGTAAATGATGTAGAGGGCGTTCCTAGGGGAATTTTTATGAAAGATCAGAAGACAACACAAGGAACTGTGAAGAAGCCAGAAAACAAACAGCATGATAAAAATGAACAGAAGCATGTCCAAAGGCAGGAAGTTGAAGAGCTACACAAAGAGATGCAAAAGCTTGGCCAACCTAATAAAAAAGAAAAGGAAGAAAGCAAAGGAGAAGTGCCAAAACAAAAGAAAGTTGTTAAGGCGGAGGGCTCTTCTTTTGACTTCACTCAAGCGTTATCCCAGGTAAAAATGTCTGTTCCACTACTTGAAATGATGAAGATTAAAGAATATGGGGATACTGTTGTTCGATTGATAACAAGTGAAAATGAAAAATGTATGAATTCTGAAAGCAAAGTAGCTGTTAAAGTAGTCAGTAGGTAGGAGAAAACAAATGACTCTTAAGTTTGCTTGGGTGATATATTATCAACTCCCCCTCAAGTTGATCCTTTTTTCACTACGTTGCTTATCAATAATAAACTGTTGAGGAATTGCATGATAGACTCTGGAGCTACTATAAACATTATGCCAGTAGGAGTTATGAAGCAGCTTAGCATGTGGGTTGATACTATTGGAGGAAAGTGTTATGCAATGGATAACAGACCTATTCCTATGGTTGGTATTATGAAAGATGTTGAAGTCAAACTAGCTACTTATCCACAGGTGGCTTATAATATAGACATAATAGTGATAGATACTCCTCCTCAATTTGGGATGCTTTTGTCAAGGCAATGGACAACAGCTATTGGTGGAAATGTTCAATTTGATCTGTCCTATGCTACAATTCTAGTGAATGGCCAAGAAGTGAAGTTGTACAGGGAACGAAGAATGAATCAGCTTGTTGATTGTATACCACAAAATCAGATCAATTATTTTTGTGATGTTGATCTTGGGAATTTTAAAATTGAACCAGCTCAGCCAGAATTAACCAATAGTGATCCAATTGAAAAACATGTTGCACAGAATTGCGATGGCATATGGAAAATGTATTTTGATGGAGCCTGCAGCTAGGAAGGAAACGAAGCTGGGATTGTATTTGTTTCACCTGAAGGTATTGCTTTTAAATATTCATTTTTGTTAGCATTTGAATGTACAAACAATGTGGCAGAGTATGAAGCTTTATTGGCAAGCTTGAACATAGCTGTGAAACATAAAATCAAGTTGCTGGCTGTTTTGGGCGATTTTGAGTTGGTTGTTTTACAAATCAAATCAAAATATGCAGCAAAGCACAAAAGATTAAAATAATATTAGAATGTTGTATGGGACACAATTGAATTATTTGATGCTTTTTCAATTGAGTGGATTGACAGGTCAAAAAACATAATGGCTGATTTTTTAGCAAATGTGGCCCTCAAAAGAGATGATATTACACTGGCTGGGGTATCACAGATTGAGTTCAAAACAAGGTCTGCTATCCTTGATAACATTTATAGTTGGAAAGTATTCAATGATGATACTGACCTTCTGAATTTTCTTCATTGTATAGATCAATATGAAGCACAGGAAATTGATTTCAATGCTTTTGTTGAAGAAGTAGATGGGAAGCAAACAATGTTTGGAAAAGAGATCTTGCAGCTCAAGACAAATAAGCTTCCTAAAGGCTTAGTGGCACTGGAAAGGATGTATGATGGAAATGATCGGTCCCTCATGAAGCAAACACCAGTCAGAAGGGAAGATGTTGAAGAAATTAACTTGGGGACTGAAATAGCACCAAGAAAGGTGTACATAGGGAAAAAGATAAGTCCTACAATTAGAAGAATGCTGATTGAGTTATTGAGAAAATACAAACACATGTTTGCTTGGTCATATGAAGATCTGAAAGCATACAAGGAGGATTTATTTCAGCATGAAATGCCATTGAAGCTAGATGCTAAACCTTTCAGAAAAAAGCAAAGACCCATAAATCCAACACTGGAGCCTGAAATGCAAGAAGAATTGACAAAGCTCAGAGATGGAGGAATTATCAAACCAATCAGGCATTCAACGTGGGTTTCAAATTTGGTTCATATGAGAAAGAAGAATGGTGATATCAAATTGTGCGTGGACTTCAGAAATCTGAACATGGCATCTCTCAAAGATAATTATCCTCTACCCAATATGGAGGCTATATTGCATAAGGTGACAAGGTGTGAACTGTTGTCCATGATGGATGGATTTTCAGGGTGTAACCAGGTTAAAGTCAAAGAATCTGAGCAATACAAGACAACATTCACAACTCCTTTGGGAACATATGTATATATAAGGATGCCATTTGGTCTCACTAATGCTGGAGCGACTTTCCAAAGAGCTATGGATTTGGCATTTGTAGACTTGATCAATGTTATCATGGTAGTGCACTAGGATGACTTGATTGCTTATTTGAAGAAGGCTGAAGATCATGTGCAACATCTTGAAAAGGTATTTATTAAAGCTCTTGAATATGGTATTAGTTTAAATCCAAAGAAGTGTCATTTTGCAGTCATAGAGGGTAAGCTCTTAGGACATATTGTTTCAAAAGAGGGAATTAGGATAGATCCTGAGAGGGTTGAAGCTATTGATAAAATTCATGTTCCCAAAACTATCAAGGCTATACAGTCATTCTTTGGAAAGATTAATTTTGTCAGAAGATTTGTTTCTAATTTTGCTGAGATCATTAAGCCCATATCAAAAATGTTAAAGAAGGGACATAAAATGGACTAGACTGCAGAAGCTTTAGATGCTTTTGTATCCATCAAAAGGGCCATCAAGGAGGCTCCTGCACTTAAGTCTTCATATTTTGCAAAGCCTTTTAAATTTTTTTCATTTGCTTCAATGCATACTATTGTTATGTTACAAAAGAATGATGATGGTCATGAACAACCTGTGTTTTTCTTCAGCAAATCATTACAAGGGTCTGAATTGAAGTATGACATAATGAAAAAATAGGCTTTTGCATTAGTAAAGGCCACAAAAGCATTCAGACCATATCCTGTTATAGTGAAGGTGATTTCTTATGTCCCTCATGCTGTTGTTAAGGATATTCTGACACAATCTGAAGTTACAGGGAAAAGATGCAGATGGATTAACAAGATTCAAGAGTTTGATATGGAGATACATATCACTAAGCTAGTAAGAGGTCAAGGCTTGGCCAGGCTGATGGCATAATCAAATATTGAAGCAAGTCAAGTCTGTAATGTAGAAGAAGGGACTATAATTGCAAGCATTGAGCACACTTCTTGGTATACTGATATCATGCATTATCTTAAATACATGAAGTGTCTAGAAGGATTGAGTGACAGCCATAAGAGAACTTTGAAGTTGCAGGCATCCAAATATGTTTTTTATGGATGGAGATCTGTTTTGGAAGAATAGGGATGGTATACTGTTATTATGTTTGGATGAGTCACAGGCTAAGCATGTCTTGAGAGAAATGCATGAAGGAGTTTGTGGAGGACATTATTAAGCAAAGACAACTACACACAAAATTCTTAGGGCAGGTTATTATTGGCCAAAGGTTTTTAATGATTCTTTTACACATGTGAGAAAATGTGAGGCCTGCCAAATTTTTTCCAGAAAATTGAAGTATTAGGGTGTTTTTCCACTTCGACCCTTGCAGGCTGATGCCCCTTTCCATCAATGAGGAATTGATTTCATTGGAGAGATATAAAAAAAGTCAAGTGGAGGACACAAGTGGATACTAGTTGCCATGTTGATTATTTTACTAAGTGGGTAGAGGAAATCCCAACTAACCAAGCTACAAGTAATGTGGTTAATAATTTCCTGATGAACAATATTATCACCAGATTTGGTGCACCAGTGAGGTTGATCACAAACAATGGGATGTGTTTCAGGTTTGATGAATTCAAAAGATTTTGTGATAAGTATGGCATTACTATTTCTTATGCAGCCCCTTATCATCCACAAGCTAATGGACAAGTAGAGTCTAGCAATAAAAGTCTTTTGAAGATTATAAGGAGAATGCTAGGGCAGAAAAAAAGGCTTGGGATTCAAAATTGAAACTAGTTGTGTGGGCTGATAGGATCACTGTGAAAAAGACAATTGGAAAATCCCCATTTGAATTGGTGTATGGAGCACAAGCCAGGATGCCTTTGCAGAATTTGTTACTAGTCTACAAGTTTTTCCTTCAGGAGGATTTGGATGTTCCTGAACCTATGGAGGAAAGAATGGAACAATTGGCTGAACTTGATGAAGGAGAGAGGCCCAAAGTCAAAACATGAAGTTACAGACACAAATGAAGTATCTATTTGACAAGAAGGAAAATAATAGAAAATTTGAAGAGAATGACTTGGTGTTGATGTGGAATGCAAGGTGTCAAGAGAAAGGAAAGCATGGTAAATTTGAGGCTTTGTGGCTGGGACCTTTTGTTGTTGTTGGAAAGAAGGGCGAAAACTCATACTATCTATAGAACATGGCTAGTGAAGATCAATAATTTCTTGTTCATGGGAAATTCTTGAAGCTTTTCTTCTCTTGAGCAACATAGAGGATTAAGGGTTGCCAGTCCATGGACAACTCTTGCTCATCCTCTTTAAAATGATTTTCCATGCATAGTAGTTTAGGATTTTGTACATCTCCATTTCACTGTCATTTTCCATTCATCTCCATTTTGCATTCATTTCCATTTCCATTCATTCCATTTCTGCTCACTGGGTTGTCATTTTGTGTCTGGTCTACTCACCCAAAGATCTGGATCCTTGCAATGATCTTACTATCATTCATCCCCAGATAGAGCCACTGTTGGAACTATTAAAATTTGATGATTTTTTCCTATCTTTCATACCCTCTGAGTCTCCACATGAGTCCTTCCTTATGCATATTTTCTTCATTTCATGATATGTTTACTCATATTTTGGCTCATATTTGTCCCATAAATCATCTATTTCTGCGTTTTCCACATTTTGGTCCATATCGGCATGAGTCTGTTTGGGTCTCCCCGACCCATTGTGTTTTTATGCTAATATTTATCTATTGCAGGTCTATCGACAAGACATTTGTATTGTTACAGCGACCAACATTCGTCTGTGGTTTGCTATCGGCATAACATTCGTGTTGCTTTGGCGACCGTGGAGACATCTATCGGCATGAGTTTTGGCCATCCGGGTAGTGTCTTACTGAATTCAATATGTCTCCCTGACTAAGTATATGGTGTTTCATCGGTGTGAGCTTGGCGGTATCGGTGTTATATCTTGGCGATTATCTTTTGTCTTACCGACCGGAGGTGGGAGGATACATATCGGCAAGAGTTGAAGGTCTTCGGTAAAATGTCATGGCGAAGTGTATATGTCTCACCGATGAAGCACAAAAGATCTCTTTCAAATGACTTTCGGTGAGAGATAAAGCTATCGTTGTAAGGTCATGGCAAGTGACCTTCAGTCTCGCCGACCTTACACATGGAATTTCTTTGAATAGGAATTTCGGTGAGACTATGGTGGGTTCAAGGTAAGTCATGGTGAAGTGAGGAGTGTCTCACCGATGGAACATAAAGGTTTTTTCAAGTGGCTTTCAGTGTAAGATTTGTTTTCTCTTGGCAATCAAAAAGTTATCTCAGGGTGACTTTCAGTAAAGCAATGGGAACTCTATATGAGGTCTTCTCAACATTGATGTGTCTCACCGATAATACATTCGAGAACTCAATTGGTGAGAGAATCTGAATGTCTTGGCAAAGATGAATATAACTACTCGGTGTGACTTATCTGCTTTCAGTGTGTGGTCTTTGCGAGGTGCTCGAGGTCTCGCCAAATGGAAAGCAGTGGTGGATTTATCAGTAGGATAATTGGATTGTCACAGCGACATATGAGATAGATGGGGGCTTTCGGTATGACTAAGTGAACTCTTTGGGATCTCTCCCTGATGTTGATTTGTCTTGGCGAAAGCAATTGAAGGATACATTTCGGCGTGAGTGTGCTTATGTCATGGCGACATACATGATTGATGAAGAGTTTTGGTGAAACTTAAAGCGATCTACATAGGGTCTCCCCAATATCTAAAAGCTATAGCGAAGCGGGTGAAATGAAAAGTGTAGTTCGGTGAAAGAGCTCTTATGTCTTGGCGACTTTGAAATGATAAAAGACTTTCGACCTGACATAGTGAGTTCGATATGTTGTCTCCTCGATATCACAGTGTTACAACAAAACATAAAGGGAACAAAAGAGTACTATATGACTTCGCTGTGACAAACGAAATGCTATAGTGACAAACAAATGATAAGAGACGCTCGGTGAAACATGAAGTAATCTATATAGAGTCTCTCTGATACCATTAGGTTATGGTGACTATGAATGAAATGAAGAGAGCACGTCGGTATGAGATGTTCTTGTGTCACAACGACAAGTTTGATTACAAAGGCTATTTATAACACTTTGGGATTCTCTGTGAGATGTCTCACCAACATCACAAAGTCAAGGTGAAATAGAAAAAGCATGGGGATGTCTAACGATTGAATTGCCTTTGGCATAACTATACGTTATGTCTCACCGACTGTTTCACTGATGAATAACAAAAATACAAACACTGTGGCCGAAATGTAAATGCTTGAGAGCCATTGCAGGTCGACATTATTTGAACCTGAATTCTATGGAGGGCTGACATGGAATCTCAATATGATATGTTTTTCTCATGCTTGTGTATAAATTGGCATATTGTAATTGTAAAACACCACCAGTTATTAGATATTCGATACACTGCAAGTAGACATAGTAGAATAAAATTATCAGATTAGAGACTATTGTTGCATGATTTCAGAATGGAGGTATTTATGAAAATCCGTTGATGTTACTGCATTTCTTTAGTGTCAATTATCTATTGAATTGAATGAAAATACTGCTAAGTTGTCTCCAAGATTAATGCTTTCTAGTTGTTTAAATTGACATAACAAGTTTATGCTCAGTTTATCAATACACATTTGCTATATCTGTGTGGTTAATCAATTGGTTCTTTCAAGCAAAGATTAAATCCTTTTTGTTGATCATAGTAATCAGAGAGGTTCATCTGGATTATTAAAGTAGAGATTAGTAGTTACAGTCTTGCATGTTTATACAAGTTGTAAACATAATATATGCCAGATAATTTGAGTCTTCTCAAAGAAGTGTTGCTCATCTTGATCTCATTTTACTCCGCATACCCAACAAGGCACTAGTCTCTGCACTTCATCATTTGGATTCATTCAATTCTTTACATCTGTGAGTTAAGCATTTATTTTAGGATTTGGATCAAAATATTGTTACTGTTTTCAAGTTGGATTTCATTTGTTCACCTCCAATTGCCATTGTGAACAAATTGCTTTAAGAAGATAATCACAAGTTAAGTCTGCACCATTCAGAGAGGTACACCCACCCAGGTTTAGCAACACCTAAAGAGTAGAAGGTTGAATTCTTTTGACCTTGTCTGTTACCCTGAAGCATATCAAGAGATTGGCAGCCTCTTGAGGCAGCTTGCCTGCGTTTTTGAGAGCTAATAGGTGTCAGAAAGTGAAGTTTTTTTTGAAAATGTTGATTTCAGTGTCAAGTTTGGCCAAAAAGTGTAACCCATTATTGTGGGATGACCCACATGGAATATTGATATTCTAGTGTGAATTCTTAATTTTAGACATATCTTAACTAGATAAATTTAGGTTCAATGAAGGCAATAGAACTTTTTTTTCCCTTGCATAATCCTATTTTGAAGTTCATTTATGTTAAAAAATATTAGATGAAATATTTTTATCCCCAATTATTTCAAATAATTTTATACTAATCTTTGTATCCTTATTCTTTCTTTCATCGTTTCATTTAAAATTTGAACCATTTAAAGATGCTATGTTATAGATTATAGTTGTCTTCCAATTCTTTTTAAATTGTTAATGGTATGAAAATATTATTGATGAGTAGATGAATTATTACAACTATTTTAGATTTGTATTCCCTTTATCTAGATATATTATTTACCAAAGTCTCATTGCTCTTTTAGGTGTATTGTATATATATAACATGGAAAATGTAGATCATGTTCCACCTACGCCAGATTATTTGTTTGCAAATACTAGTAATGATATTAAAAAATTGAAAGATTCATTAGCACATGGTTTAAACACGGGGATATATAGTGAACCATGCATGTTAATATTGCATAGTCAAGAAAAACTAAAAGATGAACTTGAGAGGACTAATGCATATTCCCTAGATAGAGTGACTGCTATTCTTTCTCGCATACGGGAAGAAGTACATGGTTGCATTCCCCTTAAACAAATACAGGATAGTGTCACCAAAGAAATGATAAAAGCCACTTGTTTTCCATTTGATCAAAATGTGCATAAGGTTAGGGGATACCGGGTCACTAGATGTGTCAATCATGCTATGGCCTCATTGATCTACCCATGATTTCTCGTAGCACATGGTCTATACCCAAACAATGACCATATTCCATTGTATTTTGTTCAGCAGTTATATGCTGAGGTCCATTTGGGCCTCAAAGTTAACTACCTGGACATTCCACCATATGCTGGTCAGGGGCGTGGCAAGATTGTTGATAGGCCCACCTATTGTCAAGCAGATAGACCACCCCCAGTGTTTAGGGTATTGGTTGGTGACAGGTCTCCTGCTCTCAGCCTAGCTCTAGCCTCCATAACATATGAAGTTGTTGTTGCTTCCCAAAAGGAAGCAATTGACACTGTAGGTGACATTGCGGCTACCACCACTAGGATATATGATGATCATGTAGGTTAGTATTTGATGTCCAGACATTCTCGATCCACACCATTTTCAGCATAGTGGACCACCATGGATCCTTTTACAATGGTTGGCATCCCTACTCCTACACAACTTGATGCACTTATGGGAGATATGGCACACATGACTGCATTGTTTGGATGAGGACCTATTGGAGGCATATGCCCACATTGCATCTGACAATGGAATCGGTATAGAGCATGTTAGAGATCATTTGAGATGCAGAGGTCGTTCAGTTCTAGGATCCCATCACTCTCAACCGAGAACTAGTGCGCATTAGGATCCACCTACAGTTCATACAACAACTGCACATACTATGGGTTTTACTGATATGTTGATTGGTTCTAGTTCATCATCACCGATGCCATCTCACCTTCATAGTCCTCTACATTCATCATTTATGGCACGACATGGGATAGATCAGATGGATGTAGATGTTGATTCGTCACTTGATCATTTCATGGATATGGTGGAGGCGACCGCTTCAGAGGACTTAGGTCATCCGATATCAAATGATGTGCATGTATGTGTGCATGTGCATGTTTCAATTCTTTTTTCATTATTTTTTTTTTTTAAAACTAGATATTCATGTAAGTTGATATATATGTGTATATATATTGTTACAGGTGGACATACCTCATATCACTCCTAGCCTTGGTCTAGATCATGTGCATGATCGATGTGACTCTATGGATGAATTTACTGCCAGTGGACATGTGAGTTTTACATTTCTATATAATCGCACGTGTATATGTACATGCAATATATTTATGTATGCATAGATCTAGATTGATATTTAAAAATACAAGTTCATTTAAAAACAACTTTCATAAAATTTATTTAATATAAATTATATGTATTTAACACATCTTGTACACAATTTTATTTGCAAGGCTCAACACATCCATCAGAGTAGGACCATTCTCATTCAGATGGCCATTCATCTAGGAGTAGACATTCATATTAGGTCATGCACTCTAGATTTATGATCTTTACCACATGTATTTGATTATATGATGATATTTAATAGTATTTGATATTTGATGATCTCTAACTTACATTTGCTTATATGATATACATACATTTGCTTATTTGCTGATCTTTAATATTCGACATTTGATGATCTTTAATTTACATTTTGCTTATATTATATGTACATATATTTTCTTATATGATATATATACATTTTCCTCTTTGCTTATAATATGTGTTATGTTTATATGTATTGAATCCCTTTACATGTATGTACAGTGTTCTATTTATGGTTTAAACACGCTTACACATACTATATGTATACATTTGCTTTAAATATTCAATATACATACATGTTTTCTTATTTTATGATCTCTTACAACTTACATTTCCTTATATTCAATATACATTTGATCTCTAGTAATTTTAGTGGAAATCAATGCCACTTTATAATTAAGTTCATTCATGTTGATCACAATAAATATTTAAAAAATGACTTAAGCAACATGAACCATTGAGTTGAGAACAAGATATAATCTTTTTGCAACTTGAATTCAATTCAAATATAATTAAGAAAATCCAATTCAAAATACCTCTATTATATACTTTTTTTAAGTAACTTGAAATTCAATCCAAATATAATGAAGAAAAATTTAATTCAAATTATACCTCTATTATAAATTTTGACAACTAACTTGAAATTCAATTCAAATATAATTAAGAAAATTCAATTCAAATTATACCTCTAATATACATTTTTGACACTTTAACAAAATTCTAAAATTACTAGATATGTTGTGCATACCTATGAATTAAATAAACAAACTCCACAATGAAATAACTTGTTTGTTTACTACTTGATTCAATAAACAGGATCTAGTTATTCCATGTACACTAGAATAATTTTTTTCCCATCCCATATGCATAAATAGAAGCTTATTTTCATTAATTTTGGATATCAAATTGTGGTAAGATTAATTCTCATTTATATAACTAAGCTTGTGATTTTGGAGAAGAAGTTTTCGTGCACATTTTATCAAGGAGGAAAATATCGAGCTCTCAATAACTTCTTACTTTTATCAATCGCATGAAAAAATTGGAGGATAATTTAACTAAGTTGGTAGAGGACTTGTTTAGAGTCATCTTTAAGTTGAAGAAGAAAATGGGACAACAAAGAAAAAGAAAAAATGTGTCTCAATGAAAATTGTCAAAAGAAGAAGAACAAAAGAGGCATGAACAAAACTTGGAAAATTATCATAGAAAGAAACAAGGTAAATGCTTGTTTCTTCTCTCTCTCACTCTCAAGTGTGTGTTTAGGACTTTTACTTTGAAGGTTTCTAACCATCATTGCACTTGAATGACTATAGTAAATACTTTAAATGTCCTCAAGTCATCTTGGTCATGCAAGTGTTGCAATGTTTATATGATCCTTTGACTCCACCTTGCCAATTCTTTTGTTTCAATATTTTGCGCTTTGTGTCTTGGTCTTTTATTTTCATATCACTTCAATGTTCTCAAATTATTTTTATGTTTTATGTCAGATTCCCTGCTGGAGTCGAGCCAAATCTAGATATTGGATCAAACGAATCCGTTGAAGAACACATGGACCTTGAACTTAGGGAGGAGACCCAAGTTCAAACAATGCTTGTTGGAGAGGGGTCAAGATCACTTCCTTCTACTGGTATGGATGAGCATATACAACTAGCACAAACTTCTCTCACTTATAGCATCATGTTTTATTAGTTTGTTTGCTTGCATACATAAACTTCACTTATATAACATCATCTCTCACTTTTGTTTGCAAAATATTTTGTGACACATGTGTAGGAAGGGCTCAACAAGTAGGAAATTTTCATGCTCAAGTCGAGCCAAATATAGACATTGGATCAAATGAATCCACTCAAGAATGCATGGTCCTTGAAGATAGGGAGAAGGCACAAGTTCAAACAATGCATGTTGGACAGGGGTCAAAATCACTTCCTCCTACTAGTATGGATGAGCATATAAAACTAGCTGAGAAGGTGGGGAAACAAATTTCTCATAGAAATTTAGATCATTTACTTGAAATGGATATGGATAAACTGAAATATTATGCCAACTAGCCTTATAATAAGAGAAAGAGGTCAATGACTAAATTTGTAAATGGAATGATCAATCATCATTTCAATCATCTTGATACACTTGAAAAAACCCAATTGTTATCACATTTACTTCTTCGTGATGAGCTCAAAGAGTCATTACAATTGTTGGGTGTACATTCAACATCAAATAAGAAGAAACACATGGGATTACAAAAGGATATTGTTCAAAATGTTAAAAAGGATTTAGATTCCATTGGGAAGGGATCTCGATCAGTGGATAAGGCCACTGCAAGAAGGGTGATGTTAAAATCTATTGTACATCAAGATACAACAAGAAAAAGAAAAATGTTTGCACTTTAAACTGAAATTGGTTATAGTAGAACCACATTGATAAAATATGGGAAAAAGAGAAAGTTTTTGGATGAGAGTTTAGAAGGAAATTGGGCA
>VDFB02252616.1:33148523-33304099 GCA_007258455.2 Sequoia sempervirens
TATGCGTTATACGATCGTGTTATGTCCGAATTGTAATTGATTTGACTTTGAAACTTGATTAAAGAAAAAATATTCAATAAAAAACTATCTAACCAAGTGGAAGCACTAGATATCGGAGTTACAAATCTAAATTTGAAAGAATTGGAATTTTATCTTTCAAGGAAAAAAGTTATGCGTTATATGGTGTGCGTCACTTTTTAAAAATGTTGTTTTTTGAAAAAAACCAATTTTTGTGGGAGATGGAAAAAGAAGTGCAATCCGATTCCAAAAATTTTGAAAAAAATATTTTTAGAATCTACAGACAAAATGTGACAAAACTCTAGTTTGCATCATCTTCAAATTCCTCACGGTTTAACTGCTATAGGTGCTTGAATGTGAAGATTTAGTTAAGAAAAATAAAATCAATGTCCAGTTTGGCCAAAAATTGTAAACCACTATTGTGGGATCACCCTAACATGAATAATTTATACCTGATATCAATATCAATACTATAATTAATTTTAAGTAAATATGCAAAATATTTAACAAAACAAATAACCAAAATTAATTTTGTGAAATGTAATTGGCTCAAAAGTTTTGAGTGATAAGGGTGATTTTCCTGGCTACATTATCACAATCACAATTATAGTAGGAGATGGAAAGGGCAAGAGAAAATGACATGTCTTCCCCTACCAAGCTTGCTTGAAAAAATTGTAACAACTTACATTTCACCTTGGACAGTTTTAAAATCCATTTCAAATCAATTTCTTTCCCCAAGGTTGAAGAGCTCTGTTGTAAGTGATTTTCCCAAATTTGCATTTCAGAGAATTTTAGTATATTGATTCTACCATTGGAACTAACTAGAAGTAGTTGTATTTCTTTCGTAGTATTTGCAAGGTTTTTTTTTTCAAGGGTTTCCCTTTTGCTCAAATAACACTATCAAGATATATTTTTTTCAATCTAGTGAAAATGAGGCTTTTGTTTAACTTACCGTGTTCAACTGTTGTAATTGATCGTATGCTTTAGGGTTTGAAGAAATAAAAAATCTTGCAACAATTTGGAAGTGCACTTCACACATCGGTAGTCCTATGACTAAGTGACAAATTTTGTAAAACTAATGGTTTAACAAATTTTTCAAGATTTTACATCGATAGTCCTTTGACCAAGTGACAAATTTTGTTTACTAGTGCTTATTAATTATAGACAATATCTTTGTCAAATTACAGATAATTCTTAAACTAATTTTGCTTTATCATTGAAAAAAAGCATGAAAAAGAGGTTTTCATTTCAGCTCCTCAACTCAGCTTACCAAAATCACATTGTCCATATTTGTAAGAAGGAAAAAGATAAATAATGGGCAGTCTACATGAGGACTATCATAGGCCATTTTGAACAACTCAATAGGTAGAAAAAGATTCTTTATGTATGTTCTCTCGTCATTTCATGGGATTTTGCATTATGTTGGGATTATATTTTTTATTGTTGTTTATATTTTGTAGACCATGCTAATTTTTGGTAGAAATAGTTGTTACAGTTACCTAATCACCATTTTCTTTATCACATCAACATTTGGATACAAATATTTCAGCATTATTGATGTCTTAAGGTCATGTAGAGGAGTAATTTTCTATGTTGTATTGAGTTTTCACTAGTTAAATGCAAATATGGTAGCCAATGTTTCCCATGAGAAGATAAAGAATCGCATTCAACATACTAGCAGTACACAAAATCATGGAGAACATATAAAACTTGTAGGGTAACTAGATGGTGCAGAGAATTGCAAGATTAACCACTATAAAGCCTAAGTAGTTTAGAATGAAAAGGAATGTAAATATGTAAAAATAACAAAAAGAAACACAAATGCTTCTTAATTGTATTCTATTTTCTAATGTTTAACTTCTTCAAAACTTTCCACGATCTTTGCCACTTAAACCCTTTTCAAAAACCTTCAAGCATGCAATGTCATTGCCAAATTAGTGCAACTATAATGAAAACAACAACTTGTACATAGCCAAAACAAATTCATTTAGATGAATAGGACTAAAAAAAGTAATTATTTTATATCATTTAGGAATATTCATTTAAGAGTATCTGACTTTAAACCAAATTTTGCTAAACAATTCAAGAGTCAAAATTCAAGGATACAAGTATTAAATTTTTAGATCATAGTAAGCAGACTTTGCACTCCAAACATAAGCCTAGATCAATTATACTATAACAAGAACTACCTTTACCCATGTTCTCCTAGAGCCAGTTACCATGGATGTGGTGCTTTGCTTGTTTACTAGTAGGAACTATAACTATGGACGAAGTGGTGAAGGAATTGAAGTTGATTTACTTAATCACCCAAAATATTTGGCACAAAATTCCAAAATTGCATTTCAAGCTACAATATGGAAGTGGATGACCCCTACCAAGCCAAAACAACCTTATGATCATGATGTGATGGTTGGTAACTAGGTTCCTACCATAAATGACACTGCCTCTTTCAGGCTTCCTAGTTTTGGAAGGACCATCAATGTTCTAGACAAAGACTCACACAATCTAAACAAAAAAAAGTAATGATCAACAATATAGATTGTAGAAATCTGATATCATCGACTAAAAATCTACTAACTTTTTGTTTATTGTTTATGATCTTTAGTTAATAGTTTGGTGGCCATGTACCAAAAGATGACACATTCTTGGAGCGAAAATGGAAGAAATTTTTACAAATACTCCCTCGAGATAACAAATAAATCTCAATATCAAACAATTACAACACTTAGCCTCTACATTGAAAAGCTTTATGGTATTATATGGGGTATTTCCAAAGGAGATTCCAACATATACTCATTTCTTGAATGGTTGAAGTCTCTTGGTCTTGGTCAGAGTATGGATGTTGTGTACATTCAGGCTTCTCCTCAAGCAATTGTCTTGATTGTAAATTATCAATTGGATTGATTTGAGAGAACTTCAATCAGTGAGTCCATTGATTTATTGTAGCTAGAATGCAGAATAGAAGATCATAATGGGTTGCTGTTAGATCAGTCATTATTGATTACCTTTATTGTTTCAGTTTCCTTTGGGCCTTCATTCAATGGGATTCCTTACTTCATTCTTTTTCATGAAGTATATGACTCTGTACAAAGAAAATGCATGATTATTACAATCCTCATTCTCAATTACAATTTTATCTTATGCTATTTTATACAGTCACCCTTGGCTGAAATGTTTCCAAGAAGTTGAATACTTGATGTTGCTTGAATCATGAAAGTTGTGTTCAAATCAGGTTATGAATGTTTTACTATGTTTTAATTTTTTTAATCTTCCTTTAGCGATTTGGTTTTGCTCTAAACCTCCAGTTTTTGAGGAAATGTATTAGTGCTACTCATGCTAGAGCCCATTACGGTGCATTAGCTTCTCTTTCATTCGAACTAGGATTGCGACTAGTTAGGCATTCTATGTATGTATTAATCCCAGAATACAGTTATAAATGTCAATTGTTTATCATTAGAGGAAAACTTTCTTTTCATGAACCTATTATTTATTTGTTTTATCAACATTATTGTTAAAACTTATCAAACACAACAAATTAAAACATAACTATTCTATAACTTTTTGGCAGGAACTTTGCTACCTTACTACTCTTGTTTAATATGAAAATATTTTATTATGAATTTTATTATATTAGAATTATTTTTTAAAAAGTATGACTAAAAATATTTTAATTTAATAATTTAATTAAGAGATATAATTTTTTAAATTAGTTAATTTGATATGTAAGTAATTATAATTTTATTTGTACAAATGTAAAATTATGATAATGATTTTATTTATAACAAGAGCTCTGAAGGAGTTAGAGTCTTTGTCAAGGGGAAAAAGTT
The DNA here is from genome assembly GCA_007258455.2 of Sequoia sempervirens. Classification (NCBI taxonomy): domain Eukaryota; kingdom Viridiplantae; phylum Streptophyta; class Pinopsida; order Cupressales; family Cupressaceae; genus Sequoia; species Sequoia sempervirens. Next base: position 33,152,369 of record VDFB02252616.1, read on the forward strand.
TTCTTTTTGATATTCGAAATAGAGCATGAAAAATAAAGTCAACAACTTTAAATCATGTAATAAAATTTGTAATCTTTAGTGAAGTGCTATAATATGTATATATTTGTATGTATGTATGTAAGTATATGTGTGTGTGTGTATAAATGCATACATATATGTATATAGTATGGATGTGTAATGGCATATGGATGTGTATAAATTTATATATACATACATATATATACACATATATATACATACATATGTATGTACATACATATAAATACATCCATACATAGATACATGTTTACATATTATAAAGAAAATACGGTGGATTTCAAACAAACGGGTTAGAATAGAAAAATTGCATGAAAGATAGTTGGGCATATTAGTGGCAATATAAAATATTGTCAACATCTTAATCAAATTTTGAATGTGAAAGCAAGGAGTAAAAAAAGACAAATAACCTAATGTACCATGGTGGTAGGAATAAGATGCTCATTATCACTTTGTCTATAACATAAGCCAATGATGGGATATAAATTTTGTTGGTGTAGATCCAAGCTATGCATCTTTCATTTTGTAGAGTTTGATTGATCATTTTCAATTTGTCTTTGCATTGTGAATGTTAAGTGGAAGAATCTTAGGATTAGGTGTATGATTCATCTTGTAAGTTTTATGTCTTGATTACTCATGTTTAAGCATATAGATGACAAACAATTTATGATCTTCAAACATCATGAGATGTGGACATTATCTATTCTTTGAAATACTTGGAGTAGTTATAGAACATCCTTCCAATTAAATACTCCCATGGAGTGCATAGATTTGAGAAACTATTCATTTTGATTGCTATGACACAATCTATGATATGTAAAGACGTGTAAGAGGAGTTACTTTCTAATCTAGGATGTTGATCATGAGCATTTCTATATATATATGTATGTGTATGTATCTATGTAATGGCACACACACACATATTATCCCTAATATAGATCCATATAGATGTATATAGAGATAATATATATATATATATATATATATATATATATATATATATATATATATATATATATATATATATATATATATATATATATATATATATATATATATATATATATATATATATATATAGATACATAATTACAAAATTTTAATTAATTTTTTTTTAAATTAAAAATTTTAGTTGAGCATCCATAGTTATGTGCTTAAAGACAAGCTTTCAAATATTAATGTTCATCAAAATTTATTATCAAAATTCATTGTCTAAATACTAGTAAGAGTCAATTTAAAGCATATTGAAATGTATTACCAAAAACATTATCCAAACATTTGCATCAATGCTAGCTTATGTTTCTTGAATCTTGTCACATCAGTAAACAAAGCTTGATGATGATCAAGGGATTCAAGCACATTTCTTTTTGTTTGTATTCGGCGCCAAATGGTGTTTCCCAAAACTTCCACTTTGATATATGTATTGTAAAGCCAACAAATGTAGATTAGTTATGTTCACTTTTTCACCATGTAATTAATCTTTATCATTTAATTACATGTTTAATTATAGTGGTAGATTAGTGTTAGACAAAATCATAAGCATATTATATTGATGTGGTTTTTTACTTTGATTGATACAAGGTTGGGTGTTTTTGGTGGTGTTTATTGTTGTAAGGTTTCTTGCACATACACTTGTTCATATGTTGTGAATTTTTTTTTATGGTTTAATTACATGTTTGAATAGGTTGAAAAACTTGATTGTGAATTTTTTTTAGTGTTATTGACCATATATTCAATAGGCATGTAAGGTAGAGTGTGTAGATGGACAAGATACTTGAATAGAGAGACAAAGAGAGAGAAACATGATCATCGGGACATATATGAGAAGTGCTTAAGCTAAGAGATAAGATAAATGATAAATGGGTGTAAGATAATGTGACGCTGCAATGCAATAAGATGAAATCAAATAAACATTGTATGAATAGCCATATTTAAAAATATTTCAACATATATGTGATGAGATAAGTTTTGTTTGATAAGTTTTATCAAAATCAGGACAAATATCCTTGATTGAGTTTTCCAAATAATTTTTTTTATATTCGATAGATTACAATGAGTTATGAAATATGTAATTTATACAGTTTCAAACAGTTTTATAAAAGTTTTCTTTTTGATATTTGCAATAGATAGTGAAAAAATAAAGTCAGCTACTATAAATCATGGTATAAAATAATTTATAATCTTTAGTAAAGTGCTATGATACATGTATATATTTGTATGTATGTATATATTGTATATGTATATGTATGTGCATACATATGTATGTATATATATGTATGAATATATATAAATTTATACACATGTGTATGCCATTACACATCCATACTATATAGATATATGTATGTGTAATGGCATACATATGTGTATAAATTTATATATATTCATACATATATATACACATATATATACATACATATGTAGACATCCACACATACATACATGTACATACATACATACATATTATAAAGAAAAGACATTGGTGGATTTCAAATAAACAAGTTACAATAGACAAATTGCATGAGAGATAGTTGGGCATCCTAGTGGCAATACAAAATATTGTCAACATTTGAATCAAAATTTGAATGCGAAAGCAAGTAGGAAAAGACACATAACCTAATGTACCATTGTGGTAGGAATAAGATGCTCATTATCAGTTTTTCCATGACAAGTGTGTGAGCATGTGTAAAGTGTGCATGCACTAAGTGTCTTAGACTTATGTGATTAATCAAGGGCATGACATATTATAGTATGAAGCCTAGCTTGTATACAATCCTTACAATACATGAATTATTTTTATATACACCCCAGTCAAGACAATTATAGCATGAGGAACTATTATAATCCATAAGACATACAATTCCAAACATGAATCATATACTATACACCAAATCAATTAGTATATTATTTGAAACTAGGTAAACCCACAAAAGTGGTTTACAATTCCAGTGAGGAAGGAAAAGTTGCAAAAAATGACCCCATGCAAAAAAAATTGGTTTTTGCGGGTTCAAACGAACTTTTGGTTTGAGCAAACTCAAAGGGGGTTTGCTTGAACCCCCCTTCAAGCAAACCCATTAATATTGGGTCCCACATTTCTTGGAAAAATAAGAAAATAAAATGGTTGTGGAAAGGGCATTCGCTTGAACCCCCTTTTTCCCCCCTTCTCCCTTATGGCACAAAAAAACTCCAAAATTTTGCCCTTCGAAGCTCGGGTTGAGGATGAAAATGGAGGAGACTTCACAAACCCAACTGGATGATGTTAGTCCTCGGAACGAGCTATCCAATGAATATAATTTTAATATGTTTTGGTTTTATTATGTATTTGTTTTTATTTTATTAAACATAGGTTTTTCATCGAAAATCAAGCTCTCTATTCTAAACATGTGGAAAAATAGTAGATTATCAAAAAAGAAAAGAAAAATATGAGTGCACTAGATATTGAAGTCCTTGATCCAACAAAAATAATTGAATTTCGATACTTACAAAAAAAGTTACATTGTATACGGTCTGCCTATGTTTGAATTGTAATTGGTTTGACTTCAAAACTTGATTAAGGAAAATATTAAATAAAACACTATGAAACCAATTGGAAGCACTAGATATCATAGTTACAAATCTAAATTTGAAAAAAAGAATTTTATCCTTCATGGAAAAAAAATTATGTTGTATACGGTGAGCGTCACTCCTTAAAAATGGTGTTTATTGAAAAAAACTAGTTTTCAAAGGAGATGGAAAAAGAAGTGAAATCTGATTCCAAAAATTTTGAAAAAAATATATTTAGAATCTACGGACAAAATGCCACAAATCACTAGTTTGCATCATCTTCAAATTCCTCACAGTTTAGCCGCTATAGGTACTCGAAAGTGAAGATTTAGTTTGAAAAAAATATATTTAAAAAATTGAATTTCGATAGTTGCAAAAAAAGTTACATTGTATACGGTCCGCCTATGTCTGAATTGTAATTGGTTTGACTTCAAAACTTGATTAAGGAAAAAATATTTAATAAAACACTATGAAACCAATTGGAAGCACTAGATATTGTAGTTACAAATATAGATTTGAAAAAAATAGAATTTTATCCTTCATGGAAAAAAAATTATGTTGTATACAGTGAGCGTCACTCCTTAAAAATGGTGTTTATTGAAAAAAACTAGTTTTCGAAGGAGATGGAAAAAGAAGTGAAATCTGATTCCAAAAATTTTGAAAAAAATATATTTAGAATCTATGGACAAAATGCCACAAATCACTAGTTTGCATCATCTTCAAATTCCTCAAAGTTTAGTCGCTATAGGTACTCGAAAGTGAAGATTTAGTTAGAAAAAATTATTTCAGTGTCCAATTTGGCCAAAAATTGTAAACCAGTATTGTGGGATCACCCAACTAAAAGAAATAAATTACATGAAATGGTAAGAAACAAACAAAATATTAAGAGAAATATGAGGCCAAGCTAGTTTAGGTAATATTATGAAAGACATGAAGCAACATATAAAGACTCATTTATTTAGGCATATTGCATTTAGTTTATTAGTGCATTAATATCTTGGGTGGTTTCTTTCCCGTATCGGGTTGTTTTACACCCATTGCATTTTTCTTGCCTTTAAAAAGTTGTACAATATGTAATTTATGCATCTCAATTTATTCACTCGTTTTGGTGAAATAGCTTTTGCTTCTCTCGTATCTATGAAGGAATTTTTGTTACAGATGGTGCTCCTAGGAGGTGGATGAAACCAACATGGTATCAGAGCCAACCATTCTTCCCTCCTTCCTTTGAGAGTTTTCATCATAGAGTTTTGAGATTGTCTATTTGCTATAGCTGTTTCGGCGTTTGAAATTTATTAAATTTCAAAGATGTCTCATTTTCAATTTTTCTAAAGAGAAGTTCCTTTTGTCATTGGTGCAATTCTTTATTTGAAGGTAGCGATTCAAATTTGGAGAAGGCTATGTGAGATTCATTGTTGTGGTTATTTGTTGTTCAATGAGACGTTTCATCAAATAGGCATCATTTTCCTATTGAGAGAGGCATTATTGACCTCTAGCAACATGATTTTTTTCACGAGAGGTTGTGTTTTTGTCTCTCTTGTTTGAGATGCATGAAGTGGAGGCGTTCTTTTTGCAATTTTTGCAACCTATTTTTGGCAACGAATACCTTCATTTATGTTGGGAAAAGGTGTCTTGTGCACCTTCCATTATGTATTTAATGTAATTATTATTGGGGCCACTAATGTTGCATGTAACATTGGGACATAAGTTAAGTTGTAAAAATCTAATTATTTAATATTGGGGAACATAATAAATAAAGCACCCAATATTAAATAAGGGGACATGGTTTGTAATATCATAGTTATTGTCACATAGTTTTGTGTAATACCACTTTGTGGTTTTGTGGGACCTTGCTTCTATAAAAGCAACTGCAAAGGTAGTTATTATGAGATGCAATTTTGTGTGATTAACTATGTTTAGCATTTGTGAGGGTTTGAAGCATGGCACAGGATGTGTGGTTGCATGCTTGTTCACATGGATTGCTTAGAGAGAGCTTGTTGCTTCAATGGTGTTCATGGAGACTCAAAAGATATATTGTAATCTTATTGTTGAATAATACATGAGAGATGGATGCTTTTGGAGGCTAGGTTTTTTCCCTCTTGAGGGTTTTCCTGGGGTATATCTTGTGTCATATTTTCATGGGTATGTTGTCTATTCTCTTGCATGTGGATTCTAAATGCTTAGATGCATAGATTTCTTTATGGGTTATGTGGAAATTGTCTTTAATTGGCTGCAAGTTTCCAACAATTTAGAGGGGCATCAAATTGATCAAGAGGGAACTTTTTTTCCAAAGGCATTCAATTTTGTTTTTGGAGACCTATGCATTCTTCTTTTGTTGTCCAGAGGAATTTTTTTGTTTTGTTTGAAGTCTGTGATTAAGTTCTGATGGAGGCACATTTTAGCTGATAAAAGAGGACAACAAAATACAAAAGTCTACAACAATAGATTGTTCCCTGAAAAATAACCATTGGACAATCCTAAATATACCCATCCATAATGCTATTGAAAATCTGCTCCAAACTCGATGAGTCCAGCATGGAAATGTTAACAACATGCCCTAAAAAAACACATAAGCAATGTGAATTTGAGTTGCACAGCACAATTCTTTTCCTCCAATTTTGTAGATTCGATTGCCTTCTAAAAATCGTATTTGATTCGAAGATAGGATGCAATCCTATTTAGATATTTTACATTGATCTAACTTTTAATAGTTGGAAGATTTGATTTTGTAAGATTTTATTTTTATATCTGGAAGATTTCATTTTACATTGATTTGACATTTTACAACTGGAAGATTTGATTTTGTAAGATTTGTTTTTCTTATTGCTAGAAGATTTTTTTTTTATATCTGGAGGTTTTCATTTTAAATGGTTTTAGACTTGCAAACAACTTGCCGCAGTAAAGTGCTTGTATTTTAACAAAGTTTATGGGCATGTGAGAGGTTTCCAACATTCTGAATGATAAAAATAACGATTTAAATGATCTCCAAAGGTGAAAGTTGTTTATACTAGAAGACTATTTAACTTGCCACCGGTATACAACTTGTTGTAAAATGGTTTCACGTTGGCTGTTTGCGGCATGAGAAAAGTTTTTTTTAAAGTGCATCCACACTATATATAGCCTATCGGCTAATAAATCTAAAAAATGAGAGAAATTAAAAATAAATATATCATGGTATATAAATATTTAATAACATTCAATTTATAATAGGTAGTAAAATTTTAATATTTTAGACTTTTTAAAATTAGATTATGTAATCAACATTTATGTGAATATATTTTTCTACTTTATTGAAGGAAAGCAAAAAATTCATTTTCATGAAATCTAGGCTCTAAATGTAACCTCCAATAAACCATTTCCAAAGGTCTTGAGAAAATTCTTTCCACCACAAACTAAGATCTTATAACCTCACACTCCAATTAAAACTTGAAATACAAAGGAACTAGAGTATTATAGAATGTTGCCTGCTAGTACAGGATGTCAAGCCATTGTTTTTAGCATCCAATGTATACATTTTGTTGTTGTAGACATACTTCATTTTACGATGAAGGGTAGAAGGCACCGTATGCATCTCATGAATTCACGACCTTCCCAAAAGAAGATTATATGAAAGATCATGAGGCATAACATGAATAAGGGTTTCTAAGGTAGCCTTTCCAACTGTAATAGGTAAAGTGATCACTCCAAGAAATTGCTTTCCCACATTATCAAACTTGGTAATAGAGAAAGAGGCAGGTTGGATTTTTGATTTATCAACACCAAGCTTATCTAAAAGGTTTTCACTACACACATTTAAGGCTAAGCCATTGTCAACAAGGGTTTGGTTTATCCTTGTGCTATTTTATTGAGCTATGATCATGAAAGCATCATATTGTTTTTGCACTTCCAAAGGAGGGAGCTCACTTTGGTGGAAAATAATGTCATCATTTATTCCTTGAATCATGGTTGCTATGTCATTTGGTTGCACATTAGAAGGGATAGGAACTTGTTGTAAAGCATTTTGAATCATGTTATGATAATGAGGGGAAGTTTTCAGAATAAGGTCTCATAATGATATTTTAGCAGGAGTATTCTTAAGTTGTTCAACAATATTATACTCCTTTCCGCTTTGTGAAGGTAAACAAGGGGCACTAGGCAAGATATGAGTAGGTAATGGGAGGGATGTTGAAGGTGTTTGTCTTGGCTGCAAATTGTTCCTAGTGTTGTATGTATGAGCAACAATATTGTAACTCGGTTGTTACAAAACATTGTTCTTAGGTGGTTCAAAGATAGGGACGAGTTTGTTTTGAACTTGTGGTTTTTTAGAGGGTGGATAAATGATAAGTTTAGGCTTGAGAGAGTACTCCAAGGGTATATAATGTGCATAACCTCAGAAGAATTTTCATGATGTATTAATGAAGGGGAGTCTAATGTCACTTCATCATCTTCATCTAAGGAATTATTATTGTCAATGTTCTCATTTTCTTGCACCATGATATCTTCCCTAGTAGGAGAGTTTGTAGAACTACAAACCGAATGTTCTTGACATTCAAGGATTGGTTTTTCCAAAATGACTTCATCACATGAAAATGAGTTATCAATGGTTGAATTGTCTTGTTCATCAATAGTGGGGATATTAGGAGAAGGATCTATTTGATTGTTATGATTGTTCATGACTTTATCCTTTTTCTCTAAGGTCTCATTCTCTTGTGTTATACCATCTACCCTAGTAGGAGAGCTTGTAAGATGTTCATCACATTCTATGGTTATATTTTGTAAAGTAGCTTCATCACAAGTAGAGGAGGCATCAAGAGAAGGACAACTATGATTTTCATGCTTACGAATTATTGAATGTTTTTGTTCGAATAGGTCTTTCCAAGTGTTAGGAAAATTAGGGAGGAGAGAGATAATATTATCACTTTCAATCTGCATGTCCTAACAAATGTGATTTTCATGATTGTTCATAATTGTATCCTATTTTACTAAAGCCTTCTTACAATTAGGGGATATGTTGAGGGATGGATTTGGACTAAGTAAATTAGTATCAATGATCTCATATTCTTGTGTCATACTATCTTCCAAAGGTGGAAGAGGAGAGGGACAATGAAGACTCCCAATGCTTATATCTTCTTTCACTAAGATACCTTTCTCACAAATAGAGGAGAGGTATCGGGACAAGAACAAGTATGATTGTTATGATTGACTATGCTTTCATCCTCTTGTATCATACTATCCTCACCAATAAGTAATGTAGTATTAAGGATTGTGTCAATGGCTTGATCTGCTTTCTTTTAAATGTTCTCATAACTATGAAAGATAGTAGAAGGATGAATAACATGTTTCTTAATGACCTCATTGTTGTACTCCAAATTGAACTCATAAGAGGGGATGTTGTACTTATGCAATACATTTTTAACCATATCAAAACCACATCTCTTGAAAGAAAACATGCTATCATGGAAAAGTAAATAAAGTGCAATTCAATGACCTAAAGTGAAATGCAATTTTCAGATTTGAAATAAGGTAATTTAAATACTAATTGCACTATGCAATAACTTGAAAGATGAAATGTTGTAAATGAAAATTTGGACTTGAGAAATGCATGAAATGAACCACTTTAAGCTAGATGCATGTAACAAAAACTCAACCAGCTGAAACAGATAACCAATGGTAGCAAACAAAAGCACAAAAATTCAATGTTTAACCCTGAAAACAACAACCTTAAATTTCACAAGGACTAAGATTCCAACAAAGGCATTTTGGTCCTACTAATAGAATTTGGAGGTTCTAGAAACTGGAATAGAAAGCAATAAATAGAGATAGGATTTTGAGCCAAAAACCCTAAGAGGGACTAAGACGTCAGGAAGGGCATTTTTTTCCCAATAGAAGTTTTTTTTCTTCATAAAAATAGCAAATTTTGAGTTGTTTATAGTGTTCACAAGTTGCCTACCCAGGGACCTGATGTTTAGAAACATAAAACTATGTAAATGAATGCAGGAAAAAGTGACTAATGACAAGCAATTGGATGTAAAAGTGAATGTAATTTTTTTTCAATTTTGAATGCAATAACCATGCAATTAAGATGATTGACAATGCACTTTTCAGTTTTTCAATGAGATGAAATGATGCAAGAAAGCAAAAAACCTATATGCTCTTTCAATAATGCAAATGTAAGATACCCTAGATGCAATTTCACTAATGCAAGATGGAATGCAATAATGAATGCAACCTAGATCTAGGACTTTAATGGACTCCAAATCAGAAAATGAATGCTCAAAAATGTTAGGTTCACCAAAATGAGCAATAGGAAAAATATGATGGGGGAAGGCCTGCTTATTTTCCTTAGATCATTCAATAATGTCCTAGGATTCCTAATTGGATTGACTATCAACCTCACAAAGTGAGTCAATTCTCAACAAGGAAGACCTAGGAGGGGGTTCTTTAAGCTTTAAGGGGTTCACCACCAAGCAAAAACTTGGAAAAGACAAATAAGCATTCAACTCACAAAACCTAATAGTACAAGTTAAATGATGAGTGCAAATGATGAAATTATGCAACAAGTTAGGATATGTGTACTTGGGAAGTCTAGAAATGTGATGAGGATTTTGGAAATGCAAAGAAGTTATCAAAAAGTGCTATGGAGGACTAAGACACCCTTCCTATCATATTAGTCTCGTTGCTATTTTTTTAGGGAAGATGCAAAATCTTTGGATACCAGAATAAGATCTGAAAGAATCTCTGCAAAATTCCACCTGGAGGACTAAGATGCCCTTTCTACCATCTTAGTCCCAATCTAAATTTCTGAAATCTCTGAAAGTGATCCTGAGGTTTGATGTCTGCACTTCCTTCTTCTCTGATCTCAAGTTCTGAAACTTTCAGATTTGGCCTATAGTTGAGTTTCCTTGAAGATGACAACTTTGCAATGCAACTTTATAACTTTTCACTTCAAATGATCTTCAAGTCTTCAACCTAAATCTGCAATCACAAATATACAAGGGGGAAAAAACTTGTTGGTTTTTAGTAAATGGGGGTTTGCCTTGGTCAAACCCCTTGTTGGCAATTAAACCTTGAAATGAAATGAAATGGAGGGAAATGATGAATGAACAACATGCAATGTTACAACTCACCAAACTCTTGTGATAAGGTGCTACAAATATGCTTGAAATGGCTACAATGGATGTGGTTCTTGACTCTTGCTTGAAGGATGGAGATATTGCATAAAAAAATTGCTTAAATCATAAACCCTACATCACAAACATGATGCGACAATATCCTTGATGTGATACTTGAATCTTTATGATGGCTCCAATTGCTTGATGAAATGCTCTTGAATGCTTGGATGCTTAGATTGCTTGTTTGGAGAAAATGAGAGAAGGAACCTTGTATTTATACTTATCCATGCTTAACATCCCAAAGTTACACCACACCAAGCTGACATATGAATTCATTAATTAAAGGGAGCTAAATCCTACTAGATTTTGAAATTAAATCCCAAAAATATGTTAAGGGGGACTAAGATGCCCTAGGTGGCGTCTTAGTCCCAAGGCATGAAACTCGGGGCACAGACTCCAAAAAGGGGCCCATTTAAGGAACATTTGAAATCAAGGTCCCAAGACCTTTGGGGGACAAAGACACGCTAGGTGGTGTCTTAGTCCTAACCCAAAAATCAAGGACACTCAAACAAAATCATTAAATGATCATTTATCCACTTATGTTTTTTAGGATTAGTCATGAAAATATATAGTTCATAAGGCTTGTGGATGTAAAATAGGACCAATTAAGACATAAATAAGGATAAAAAAAACAAGACGAGCCAAAACAAGTGTGAAAATGCAAGGGTATGCATTTTCCTACACTACATTAAGCTTAAAAGATTGAAACCCTAATTAACAAATAAGCTAAATGGATGCATCTATGGTATCATGGAAGCCATTAATGGAAGCTTAAGCTAATTATGCAAGTAATTTAAGATAAGATGATGCTAAATAAGTGCTAAATATGAGTGCAAGTGAAAGTGATTTCAACAACACAAGTTTTCTCTAAAAACGGTGGAACCATTTGTCTCCAAATAGTGACCTATTTATAGGAGAGAAAATGAGAAATGAAGGGTTGAGATTAAAAAGGTTAATCAATGGTCAAAAAGGAAGGAAGGATGAAACATGGATCATGGATTCTCATTAATGGATGAGAATCAATGATCACATGGATCAAGGAAAGAATCAAAGGTTCATGTTCTTTCAAACAAACACACTTTTAACTTGCACAAGAAGTTTTGTAATTTTGTTATAAAGAAGAATATTCCTATTTTAAAATTAGCAGAGAAAGATAATATAATTTAGGATATCCTCATGGGTGAGGAAAATTAGATATTTAGCAAATTAAAATAAAGTTTTAATGTGCAAAATGGGAAGGAACATTCCATGGGAAATATTTCCTTGTTAGAGGAATGTGCAAATGATGAATATTCCCTTGAAATATTCCCTTGCAAGTGGGGGATTAGATTTAACTAGGTAACTTGATAATTAAATAAGGTTTTAATTATGCAAATTAGAAGAATTAGGGTATTCATTAAATAATTAATTTACTTAATGAAAAGGGGAAGTTATGTGATATTTAATTAAATAACTTAGAGTTATTTAATTAAATAAGAGGACGTAGGGATTAAATTAAATAATTTGATTTATTTAATTTAATAAGAGGAAATGTTAGCATGAAAGGGGGTGAATTAACCTGATTAGAGCAATTAGATCAATAGATGAATATGATGCAATTAATTAAATAGCTAGGAAAATTTAATTAATTAAGCAAAAAGACAATGGGTTTTAGGATGAAACGGTTTTAGTATAATTGATTCAAGTGCATGATATCATTCAGGACATTTTTAAGTGTCTACATAATCGTACCTAAGTTTTGAAACCTTTGTCAGTCCCTGATAGGGTTATCAATTGCCAAAAAGCTCTACTGGCCATTCTTTTTCAAAATTTCAAAAGGATGTTGGGGTAAAATGAAAGATTAGAAAGCTTGCAAACACCAACCTTATGGAGGAACCACTGATGACTATCTACCACTTCCTAACATTAATTGCAGGTGTTTATAAGTGAATTGGGCTAGATTCAAAGGGCTCATTTTAACTAGTAGTTGGAGAAGAATTCTATGTGAGGTGAAGGAAAAAATGTAGAATTGTCATGAGTGGGAAATTTTAGAGCTTGGAATACAATTTAAAGGTGTAGTGTAGAAAAATGTACACCTTTACATTTTCAATCTATGTTTGGTTCCCTTAATTTTATTGGACTTAACTAAGCCTCTAATTGGCCCAATTATTCATTTAAAAGCCTAATCCCATTTTCTAAAAGGGAAACTTGTATTAAACAATTTAAAACATTAATTAAATTGCCTTATAAATTGAGTGTCCTGGATTTAGGTCCTAGGACCCATTCACCCAAGGGCTGGGTCCTCCTTAAGGTGAGGATCTCAATTTTTAATATGTTTTCGATGTAATTTTTATGATTCAAATTCAAATTACTATTGTTGGCCTTTGATGTTTAATTTTTGGGAAATTAGATAATTACCTATAAATACAAGGCCTTTTTATCAATACAATATCTAGAATGAAGAAGCAACCTAGAATTTTTATGCAAGCATTCCAAGAGAATATTATTGAAACATGTATTTAAGAGAAAATTTATCAGTCTTCTACAACATCATTCAAGATCTCAAGCATCATGTCAAAGTTATTTGCATCTATGCATGTTTTTGGAGCTAACATTGTGATGTAGGTTTCAAGCATCAAGATAAACATCCAATCAAGCCATTTCATGCAAGATCAAGACCTTGGAGAGATGTGTTAGACTTTAGTCCTCCAAGGATCTCCATTCAAGGGTTTGGTGAGTTGAAACATAGCATTGTTCATTCATCATTCCTTCCATTCATGTTTCATTTCATTTCAAGGTTTAAAATTTACTAAAATGGGGTTTGACCAAGGAAAACCCCCATTCACCAAAAATAAACAAATTTTCCATCTCTTTGTATGTGTAGATTTGCAGGTGAAGAAGGATTGAAGATTGATCAAAAGTGCAATTTTGCAAAGTTTTCAAAGAAGTTGTTAAGACACAGAATCTTACTTGCAGAATTTAATTCTGACTTTTTGATAGCGAGATCCAAAGAAATCAAGAGTGCAGATCCAAGAGTACAGGACTACAAAATCAGATTTTGGAACCCTATAGTAGGACCCATTTTCCCTAGGCTGAATCTGTCCCAAGAGGATACTTAGCAACAACTTTTGGTGACTGGTACACATCAACTTACCCTTCTCAGATCTTCCAAAAGTTTGTTGTTTCTATTTTTGTTATGCTTTAAATTGATAATCCAACTTTCACATTGCATAATTGAGTTCATTTACTATTTTTAGTTTTTCACCCCAAAGTGCTATTCAAGTAGATTTTACCCTATCTTGTTGTAAGGAAAATAGCAAGATCTCAATTAAGGTTGACTCACCTAAGGGTTGAAGGGGATCTCTTTTTCCTAATGAAAGTAGAAAGATAGGTCCATCACATATTCAATCATCCCATTTTCAATCCCCCCTATTTTTCTATGTTTCAAAAGGTACAATACTCTTTTGTTGAGCTACATTTTGTTGGAGGATAATTTAATAATACCCTAGTTATGGAGAATTATGCTCGCACAAACAATTCCCATTCTTGGGTACGAACCATTCATATATTCTAGGATTTTATTTAACCATGAAATTAAAGCATCAGGGTTATGAACACTTGTTTGGTTTAACAAACACTATGTCAAAAATTGGAGATATAAAATTAGGGCATGAAAGATTTGGAAAGGAGGACATGACACCCATAACCCAAAGGTTAATCAAAAGTGGGTTACTACAAGCCACGACATTCCTAGTAATTTAGTGTTGGAATGTATAAACCATTAAAACCCTTAGACAAGCGAAGTGAGGAAAAATGACATCCAACTAGTGGTAAAAATTCAAAGGGAAACTTTTGCCTCTTGCTTGAAAATTCTGGAGAGGGAAGCACATGCAGATTTTGATTTTTCTTCTTCCTATTATGTATTTTTAGAGAAGGGAAGTTATAGGAATGTGGTTTTCTACACCAAAGAAAGGAAAATATCAAATACTTAAGAATATGCACAAAAACCATTTCATTGATGAAATATCTGACATAATTGTGCTCCTACATAGATTTCAAGTCATTGAGAGAGTGCATGATTTTGAAGAGTGGATGTATTTCTTTGTGCAAATTATTATCCATGGTGAATAATATTTAGACTAGGTACAACTCGTCAACAATCAGATGCATTCGATGATCACTCAATTCTAGGTTAATAGGTTCTTTTACATGTCCTCTTATTTGCTTTATGCCATTTATTGTAATAGACCTTGGCTTGGACTAAGACCAAATGTAGTTCAAAATCAATATGTATAAATCTTTGACTATTATGACAAATTTCAGTTAGGTCCAAGAGTTATCATCATTTAAGGAGAGAAAATGATACATTTAATATAAGGATGGCTCAAGAAATTCAAGGGGGTATAGGTTTGAGAATCTCTCCTAAGGCCATACAATTAATTTATCCTATTGAAGCTATTTCATACAATTCTAGAGGTTTACATATATTAGGATTGGAGGTTTTGACGGTCTTCCACCCAAGATCCCTAAATATGCAGAAGATAATTTTTTTTGATATAGGTGTAGACAAGTGGCTAAGGTGAAAAAGAGATGTCAAGAAAGGAAGAAGATTGGCGTAAATTTCCCATTGGTCCTGGCTACTTTTCCTGCAACTCTATGTTTGATACTCTCAATATTGAGATGGATCTTGTTAAGGACACATTGCAGTTTTATGATAGAAGGTTCCCTTTTGACAATAAGAACTTTATGAAAAATAATCTACATCTATATCCTAGTTTCAATCATATTCCAGACCTAGAGGATTACATGGCTGATTATGCAGATGAATATGAAGTGCAAAGGAGAAGTTAGATGAGGCTAACCTTGAGATAAATTGTTACATTTAGATTAGATTGGGATATCCAAGGAATAGAGGATGATGAGTTTTATTTTTTAGATCCAATCTTTGTTAATCATATCCAAACTCAACCCGTTATGTCCATGGATTGAAGTATCAAGAAAAATGAGATTATTGAGGCAAAAATTGTAGCAGTATTGAAAAGAATACAAGAGTGGGTGGAAAGGAAGAATGCAGAGAAATAATCACCTCCTCCAAAATCAAAAGATACTCAACCTCAAGAAGAGAGTAGCCAAAGGCCTTCATCCTCAAGTGTGCAAACCTCTCCTACAAAAAAACTATCATTAGGAGGATAGGGTGGTGGTGAAGGTGATCCTTCGGAGAAGAACTTACCAAAAAGGACATGTGGAGAAGATGCTCTAGAGAACCTATGGAAAGAAAAAAAAACAAGTAGCTAAAGAAGAAGAGATGATCAATGTTTCCACTTCCCCTTCTTAAAAAAGTTCCTCTTCTCTTGAATATTCCCCTCCTAGAGATACAAACACCTCTCCTAGGGTAGGTCCTACTCCCCCTTCATCTCCTAAAGATAGGCCATTTGTTACTCCTCCTTTGAGAAGGGTTTTGCAAATTGGTTCTCCTAATTCTAGGCTAGTAACTACACTTGTCACTACTTTATGGCTCGAACAAGCCCTATCCAGGAAAAGAAAAACTATCCAAGTGAACCTCCCAAAGAAGGATCTTCTTGGTCAGCTGTTTCATAGAACCCCAAAGCTCAAGAAGTTAAAGGTGTACAAAGATATAGAGGCCCTGAAGGTTGAAGTGGATAAAGATATCACGTTGAAACAAACATGAGGAGGTCGTGTGGACAACTACCCTCGGTGACTTCAAAAGGATGGTAGAATTAGGCCCTGAAAGATTGGTTAGTGAAAATATCCTCCCAAATATTGTAGAAAATCAATGTGTTATGTGGAAGAAAAGTATAAAATGGAAGGTCTTTATTGTTAAATAAAGTATATAGGAATTTGACAAAGTGTTAAATGAGTGCAACACTATTAGGGATGAAATTCAAAAAAATATCTTGGGAATCGGTCTTCATATTAGAAAAGAAGGTAGCACTAAGGATGAGAATGAAGAATCATTGTTCAGGGGAGTCTCAAAAGGATGATTGATAGTATTTGTGATAAATGACAGTTCAATGTTGAAAGCCTAAGAAAGCTCAGTGGTATTGACTTAGTTTTGTTCCAGTTTACTACACTTGCTACAACTTATGCAGGAAAACTTGAAACGGGTAAAGCAAGCAAAGCTCTTTGGAAACTCATAGCTATAAATATCATCATTCCTCAACATGAAGAGATTCCACCTATCATGAAGGCCTACTATGCATACTGAGCTAGGAACACCACATGAACATCCCAATCAACCAAAGGAATGACAAACAAAGCGCCATCCCAAAATTGATTTTTTTTTTTTAATTATCTTTCAAGGACTTTATGTTATGAATCAAAGACTCTCTTTAATATTGAGCAGTTATTTTAAAGAAGCAGTTATATCTACTTAGTATTTATGTAATTAAGAGGAAGTTGAAACTCTCTTAATAATTTTCCATAATTTTGATATAACATACACAAAATAAATTTTTTTTGTGTCTTTGTACATTTTAGTATGTCATTTAAATGAAAGAAGAATTTTATTTGAATCTATGTGTTTGATTAATTCTTTGAGTTATATTATTTATGTGTGAATGAATAGCTATTTCATTTAGATGATTGATTTCGGTTTTGGTGTTATATTGAGTTGATTGTTTCTTTCACTTATATGGGATGTTATTCTAGTCTATGTACCAAAAGTTATAATTGTTCTTATATTCATTAATTTCAACACTTGAAAGCTTTCTTAGAGTGTTGAAGATATATGCCTTTCCTGCTTTTTGGTAAAAAGCATACATAAGTTTATATTAGTTGTTTTAGGATTTTGTTGAAAATATAAAGAGGGAGTTGTACCTCTTGAAAATTCAGAGAGTAATTGTTTCATATAGAAACAATTAACTCAAATGTTGATAACCGATTGCATCTCATTTGGGCATATATATATATATATGTATATATATATGTATATATTTACATATATATATATACAAATATATATACACATATATATATACATATGTGTGTGTGTGTACATATATATATGTATGTATATATATGTGTGTAAAAAGATATATGCCTTTCCTGCTTTCTGGTAAAAAGCATACACCAGTTTATATTAGTTGTTTTAGGATTTTGTTGAAAATATAAAGAGGGAGTTGTACCTCTTGAAAATTCAGAGAGTAATTGTTTCCTATAAAAACAATTAACTCAAATGTTGATAACCGATTGCATCTCATTTGGGCATATATATATGTATATATATATATGTATGTATGTATATATATATGTATATATATATGTATATGTATGTATATGTATATGTATATATATGTATATGTATACACATATACATACATATACATATATATATACATATACATATACTTATATATGTGTGTGTGTAAATATATATGTGTGTGTGTAAATATATATGTATATATGTATATATATATGTGTGTATATATATATGTATATATATACATATATATATACACATATATATATACATATACATATATATATGTATATATATACATATATATATGTATATATATACATATATATATGTATATGTATATATTTACATATATATATATATGTATGTATATATGTGTGTGTGGTGGTTTGTTCAGTTGGTAAGAAAAATGCCCCAAATATATACACAATTTCATGACTATAAACATGGGTTGTAGGAATTAACTGAAACGACATAAATATATACACAATTCCTTGAATATGAAGGGTGTTAAACCCATAAGAAAATAGAACCTTGAATTTATAAGACCACTTAAAATTAAAATAAACATTCAATTAATCACATAATTATTTTTACACAGTTTCATGAATACAAAGGGGGATTTTTATAGGTAAGCCTTGCATAATGAGAGTATGATATTATACATTCTTTGTTCATTATATGACCTTAAAAAAGGTCATGGGCTCATGAGAATCAAACAATAGATGGATTTCCCATTGATGGGAGAAAGATATGATTACAAAAGTAGAATAGATTCATGAGTACCATTGTCTATAAAATGAAAGGATAAATTATAGCTTGTTGTTACATGAAAGCATGAAGAGTATCCCATAGGCATATCACATGATGGATATAGCAGTTGGCCAAGAGTGATACATGATGAAAAATTATGAAAAGGGTGAAAAAAGCATGGGTAATAAGCCCCTAATCACATAGATTCATGAATAGAAATGAGGTTTTTTGAATAAAACCATAAATAATAAAAATATCGAATTATTCATGGTTTGTTGATTATATCACCGTAAAATGGAATAAGGGTCATGAGAAAGAAACCCTACATGAAATGCACAATGACGGTATAAACAATGGATTACTAGAGTAGAGTAGATTCACAAGTGCCATTGCCTACAAATCGAAAGGAGAAATGATAGCTTGATGTTACCTGAAATCGTAAAGAGTATCTCACAAGCATATCATATGATGGAGATTGTAGTTGGCCAAGAGTGGTTCATGAAGAAAAATGAGAGAATGATGAAAAAGAGTGGGAAACAATCCCCTAATTGAACCTCAATAAGTATTAATTGACTTTATTAAGGAGTTTGTTCCATGTCACAACACACCATTTACGTGGTGATTGGAATAGGGAGCAACACATTGTTGAACTTTTTTACATTAAAATATGATTTTAATACATTAGTAAATGAGCGGTATAAGTTAATTTAGTAAAAATGTAAATGGGCTTATATGATTAGTAATAGGAGCATTTTTATATTTTAGGTGGTGCAAAAAGTGCATGGTTATTGGGGAAATAATGAATATATGTATTAGACATCAGTTCCAAATGACCTCTTTTTGACCTTTGTGCAAATAATGAAGGTCCTTCCATTTTCATTGTAACTACCCACAAGCTAAAACAATAGCTTTAAGCACTTAAGTCACATACAAAGATACCAAAAAAAAAGTGGAAATTTGATGTACTGTAGAGTGCACAAAGTTAGGGTGGGAGGCTATTGGGACATTTCCCTTAAGAAAAACCATTTGAGCTTACTCAGGTTGTGAGGAAGTGTGGCTTCTAAGGCTATGTTTGGGCAGACCGAGGTGAGATTCTCACACATTTTTCTATCTAATCTTCTTAATAGTTTTTTTTTATGGTCAATTCTTATTGTGACATTATTTGTGGGTTTTTGTTTTAGATTCATTTGCAAAAAGTAACTCTTCTTAAACATTATTAATTGTAAAAATATGGTTGGGGTAATATGATAGATAACTTCATATTTCAAGAAGTGGGTCCAACTACAAACCACTCAAAATTAATAGAAGATAAAGATAATGTTTCATTGGAGGAATATGGAGACAAGAGGGGGTTAGGGAACATGAAGGAATATGGAAAGGAACCCCGCACAAGAAGGTTAGTAACATATGTTTTATTGTATTTCATAAGGAAAACAGTTCTTCAATCATTTATAACAAGGAGGGTTTTAGAGGCACCCTTGCACTCTTAAAAAAAAGGATTCATGTAAGTCAAAGAATCAATCACAATAGAAACTAACAACATTTATAAATGTCAAGTAATACAGAAGGATTTTACAAAAAATGCAAGCCAAACTAGTAAGAAAGTTAAAATGGTTGGCAAGTAATAAATTTGTCACAATCCTAGCAAGCTAGCAATATTTATTTGAGTAGTAGTTCCTACTTTGAGGAAACACATGGACAAATAAAAAATCTTATAGAAGGAAAAGAAAACCATAAAAAATGGTTAGATATATCTAAGGAAGAGTGCATGTGGATGAAAGAAAATGACAAGTGGATGAATAAGCGAGATATTAACATGAAAGAGTGCACAAACACTAATGGGGAGATCAATAAATATGCATGGGAAAAGTCAAAGTAATCATGTGGACAAGACAACTTGGGAGGAAAAGAGAATACTATTTCAAGCATTTAAATCCTTCATATGACCATACACAAAAGATCTATATAAGAGTGGAAATAAAACGTAAAATGAAAATATTAATGGCTCACCTAAGGATTGGTTTACAATAGCTTAGGTGTGAAATTGAAAGGTGGACAATGCCTAAAGAAGAATGGGAAAATAAAATATGTTGTTTTTGTACTTTGGAGCTAGTGGAAATGGAATGACACTACATCATGGATTGTCTAACTTACATAGATATTTGGACCAATTACATTGAGATTTTGAATGGACTTCTTGAATAACTTGTTTGAATAAGAAAGGATAACAAAATTTGTAGATTATCTGACCAAGATCCACAATAAAAGATCTAAGATCCAAAAGGAAAAGGAGATCAAGAAGGCATTTTGTAGGCAACTTCCTTGTTTGGAATTTTGTGCTTAGTGGTGTGGTTGGTTATTCAATGATCCCATAAACTATTTGGTTTAATGGACATCATTATAAAACCTTCATTCTTTAAACCACTATCAAAGCCACATATGAATGATTTTTATGGTAAGTCGCTACCATCACATGATTAAATAAACATGTAAAGCTCCAAGCTCTTTTATTCCTACACATTGCCAATGAATGAAAGTCAACAATACCAAAATTATAGAATATATATGGCATGTGAGGTCACAAATTCAAATTCGAACATGGCACGTGTGCCATTAAAGGAACCCAAAAGGACTTGGTTATCCCTTACCTATTTAAATAATTCATATCATCACTATGATAGTGTAATACAAAATAAATGATAAAACCACCTTAAAAATTATTGACAATGTCTCCACGTCTTGCATTAGCTATTTAATTACCCTTAAGAAATCACATTTTTAACCAATCAAATTCATGATAATTTATTTCAAAAATATTTTTAGTTATAAAATTTGTGTATTTTACAAAAAAAAAACTAATAAAAAAAAAAATTCTAATTTATTATCAAACACATTTATTAATAACCAATTAAATTAATACTCATTACAATAGTATTACCTAACAAACAGTACTAATAACTTTTAAGTAAATAAAATAACTTAAGATTTACTCAAGAGTTTTGATTAATTGGGAAAAACAGGTTTTGAAGGGACCTGAAACCCTTTACAACAAAGCTACAAAATGCTGCTAAGAAAACTAAACATTCAACCACCAACAACAACCCAACCAACAAAAAACTGAGCGTTGTGGGAGCAGAAGATAGACAACAAACAGCTAGCAACTCCCACCAGCAAAACAACAACAAACTAACCAACCAGAGACCAAAAAGGAATAGCTATAGAAAGAAACAAGAAAAAAAGAAACTAATGAAGGCCACTCAGAGTATTGGCCAATTCAACTTGCTGGGACTTATGTTTTTCAACCATTTCCAGTAGTTCCTTTTTTTCAGCATCAAACACTTTTTTCCACTCTGTCGAATCTCTCCCAACCAACACCTTGTCATCATACTTAAGGGATTTTTTCCCTTACCCTTAGCCACTTGGTCCTTCTCCATGAGTTGCAAGAAAAAGACCAGTACTTCTCTAAGCTGGCTGATTTTCTTAAACAAGACCTCTAGGGCTTTAGCGTTGTTCTTAACCGAAACATGGCTTACCTACAACAAATTTCTCAAATCATTATTTAGACTTGAAACTTTAGCCTCAAGGGCTTTCAATCTATCCTCACATTGTTCCTTGAACTCGTGAGTATGTTCCAGATCCACAAGTCTGTCTATGAGAATATTTGACGCATAAATTATTTTATTTTATTTTTAAATTATTTTTTAGATAGATGTATTTAAGATATCTATACTAGTTTACAATTATTTTATTTACTTACTAATATACTATATATGTTATAAATAGGATTGAGCTTACATTTATCATGGTTGAAAATTTGTACAATTTTAGTGATTATCATTTTCTAATTATAATGGCTACCAAAAATTAATGTTGACATTAGGACTCACAATCTACTAATGCTGCAATAATATAATTGTGAGGGATAAAACTTCCACTTTTAATCTATATTATTTATAATTAATATAATAATACCATATAAAAAAAACCATATAAATATAATTTAAATAATATATTGATTGACATAATTCATTATATTAATAAAAGGTTGAATGATTAATGTTTTCCTTTGTAATCACGCTTGCTTATTTGATTGTTAATCTTTATATCTACTAATCAATTGTATATTATAATTTTTTTTTTTGTTTATATGTATCATTGAACATACCAATTAAAATTTATATGTATATCACTAATTTAAACCTACACAATTTTTCCGCTAAAATATGTAAAACAATAATTTTGTAGAATTCTAATGGCTAAAAAATTTGAACTCTTATTACAAACTTCACAAGAATAAAAAAAATGAAATAGGCAATGATTAAATTGTATATACATGTGAATAGGTGGAATTAGATAAGAAGCTTTATTGAGAGGTTGAAGGGTGAACAACATAGATCTCTCCACATATCATGTTGGCCACACTTGTTAAAAGAGAATGAAAAGAATCTAAAATACCTATACTTCCCTAAATTAAGTATACAAGTTGAATTCACAAGAGTAGGAGGATGAATAAGGCAAAGAGAACATTAGGGCTCACCATGATTTGCAAGTGACCACAATGTAAGCGCCACCAAAGCATCTAGAATATTCCCACCATATAAAAACCAAAGGGCTAGCAATTAAACAAAGGTGGGAACTAATTTAATGGCAATGACCAATAGGAGGATACTAGGCCTCCCCGTTCGCCACTGTGCACCAAGAGGTGAAGCGGGTCACTAAAATTATTTTATTTCACTTAGCATTTTTTATTATTTATATTTGTAGAGAGATTTTTATTTAAGAGAGTTTTATTTTATTTTACTTTAAAAATTATTTTGTTTAAAGAATTATTCTACTTTATTAAATTGTTTTTTATTTGTTCGTGATATAAAAAGCAGCAAAAACAAGGGTGTTGTCCCATCAATACAAGGCACCAAAGGCCATCCAGAGTAAGCACATTAACAACACAGTGACAACAAAGAGAACCAAGCCATCACCCACGACAAATCATATCAAAAACCAAAAAGCAACAGTAACCGTAGGATAAACAGAGTCCTTCATGCAAGCATGAAATGGGGTAGACAAGTCCAAAGACCCCCAGGGGTCAAACCAGTTAAACAACATTAACATACAAAAAGTCATAGATAAAAACAAGAACAAAAAGACCCAAAGGCCTAATTATTTTCCTCCTTGCAAGGTTTATCCTGAATAGCAGTCGCCCAATCCACCGTGAGGAACTGGAGTAGCTCCTTGAAACTAGCATCATCTTCACCATCGTCTACAGACTTGTCCTTCTGCAACAAGCATACACTGGTAGCCGACCTGTTCATGATCCTCAGGGCAAAGTGAGACACCTCCTAAACCTTTTTTTCCATCCTCTCCATTCTCCCTTTCAGCTTGCCAACTTCTTCCCAAGCCTGCTTTTTTTCATTGTGATCTTCCTACAAGGGGGCTTTTCCCTTATCCGCATTAGAGGGCCGAGGGTTAATTTCCATTACATTGGCACTGGAAGGGCCCTTCTTCAAGCTTTCAGACACATGGGACACACTACTCACCAAGATAGACTAGCCTTCCCCACCCACCACCTTTTCCTCCTGGCTTTCACCGTCACTCCCATTTTCATTATCCAAATTCGAAGCCTCCTTAAGACTTCCCACCTTGTCCTGCTTAAGAACCAATTTATGAGATCTACGGGGGGTGTTAGCTCTTCAATGATCTCAATGTCAGAATCAATTTGATGGAGGCAAAATTTAGTTTTTTTAGAGGCTCTAGCCTTAGGTCACGAGGTAGGGACAAGATGCTTTTTTTCCTTACCCGTAACCCCCGAACCCTTCGTAGGGGACGTGCCATGGGGAAGGGCTTTCAAGGTAGGATTTTTTAGGCATTTTTCTTACTCGAGCCTAGTGTGTCCAGAATGCTAGCAGAGGGGGGAGTAGAGGAAACCGGGGTTTCGTCAAGAGCAGGGAGAGATGAGACTTCTTGCATAGTGATAGGCCGAGCAGGGAAAAGCACCATATGGAAATGATAGAGCCTAGACATAAGGCCTTGGTGAAGGATAGTATAATTCTTTCCAAAAATTGAGGCTTCATTAAACTCCGCCACAATGCTATCAAGAGCATGAAACAGGAAAAAAGGAATGGAGATATGTAGATGATTCCTAAGGTGGTTGAGGAAATTAAAGTGGTAATAGTAGTAGACCCCATACATTCCTTCTAGTGTGAAATAATTCGTGATCACCAAACAAACTCTATCCCACGGCTTCAACAGTGCCTCACAGTCAAAGCCACCCCACAACTTGATAGGTTTCTCCTCGCCATGAAAGAACCGGTTCAGACTAATTTGGTCTGACACCTTTGTAGTTTTCTTCCATGTTCAACCACTATTCAGAAGCCTTGCAACTCTAGCAGTAACCTCCTTAGAGACTTCCAAGGAAATTCCACTGATGGTGACCCTGCCATCATTCTAAGAGGTGACAAACTTATTAGACAAGCCCTCATCGTGACTAGTCATGGCCTCCATATACTATGCAAGTCTGCCCTCTTTGCAGATGTGCCAAACAGTGGCATCCGCCTTCCACTCGTCACACCTATCTGGCTCCACACGCACTCTGTCCCCACCCATAGAGCCCACACCAAAGTCGCCAACCTCTAGAATAGGAAAACTAGGGCAGAAGAGTTGGTAGTCAATTCTAGGAGCATCGAAAGGGAAAAGGTTGATGAAAAGTGACTAGAAAAGTCAAAAATAAAGGAAATGAATGCCACATCTTGCAACCTACACAAAGGTATCAGCTCCCTCATGCGAATTTCCCACAACACGTAAGGGCATGATATCGGCGTAATACTTAGCTGTCTCAAAAAATCTCATGAAATCTGCTAACTTAAAAAGTTGAACACAAAAATTTAGGGAGTTCAAAAAATGATGACTCCATTGGTTAGTAGGGGTAGAAAGATTCGCCATAACATCAGCCCACAGGAAGCCGTACAAATCGTCAGACAAACACATGAAATCCATCACCTCACATAACAACCAATTATTCAAAATCATGCTCCCACCAAAATTACTAACCAAAGTTAGTAGGAGCCCAGCTAAAATAAGTAAGCACCTTCTAGGACTCAACATTTAGATGTTTGAGATCTTCCCTTAAACACACTAGAGCCGAGGGGGGAAAAAAATCATCTTTTCGCCAACACCGAAGCCCTTCAATATCAAGACCTACCGCCGCCATGCTGTCAGTAGTCGCATTCCCCTCTCTAAAGACATGCTAGATAGAATAGTCTTGAAGACCATTTAGGAGAGAGAAAATGTCCTCCATAATACCTTTTAGAGACCACCCCACCTTCATCTTTCCTTTAGTGGCTTCCACAATTAGCATCGAGTCACCTTCGATTTCCATAGTCTTAACGCCGAGTGACAACACAATCTTAAGACCCCAAAAGAGAGCCATGCCTTCAACCTGGTTGCTAGTATGATCTTTCAATCTCCCAGCATAGGTAGCCACCAGGCAGTCAGTATGATCCCTGATAATACCTCTTGTGACTGTCATCCCTCCCCTAGCCGCCCCATCAAAGTTAAGCTTAACCCAGGGCGGCTTAGGGGTTCTCCATCTAGTATGCTTCCTGATGATCATTTTGGAGTTATCAAATCTCTGGACCTCATTAGGCAAATTCCAAATGGTAGCTATGCTTCTATCCCAAGTAGTCGGGGGATTACTAGACACCTTCCATTTGCATGTTGAAATATTATCTAGGAGAAGCTTATTAAATATGTAATAAACATTAAATTTTTATTAGATTTATTTTTATTTGTTAGATTTATTTTTATTTTTAATATATTTTAAATATGTAATAAAAGTTAAATTTTTAACTATAATTTATAAACTTAATAATATTAACAATTATATACTTTTAGTTTTATAAAACAATAAATTATTCATAATTTTTTAATTATTAAATTATTTAAATTAATATAACATTTTAAATATTATATCAAATATTTTGTTAGGTGGGGACCTCACTCTTCCCTCACTTGGTGCAATAATATAATGAACAATGAAATATCCCATGGATTGTATTATCAATCAATCAATATAGTCAAAATAATTGAAGTTTAATTTAACAATATAAATTTATCAATCATAACTTTAATTACAATGTATTATATTCAATATATGATATAGTCATTAAATTTTTTACAATTTATTGTTAATTTTTGTTCATATAACTTGTGTTTTATGTACTAATATTAAGACATTAAATATAAGTATTTTCAATATTTTACTAGTTTCTTTGTGACTAATTTTTATTTCTCTAAATTTGTAACAACACTCACATCACTTATAGGAACAACATGACTCTATATGTTGCCCTTATTAGCTTGATTTGGGATAGTAATGTAAACAATGCATATAAAATGAGTAAAATTTTAAATAATTCTAAATAAAAATAAAATTATTTAAAAGAAATATTAAGTATTTATATTAATTACACCACAAGGCATTATATAGTTGCATGAAGGACTCCAAATTGGCTATGAACATAAAACTAAAGTATAGCCAACATATATATGAAAAAAAAATCTAAAATATTTTAAAATAACTCTTAATAAACAAATTAAAATATTTTTCAAATCTACTTAAAGCAAAATAAAATAACATTTAAGCAAATAGAAATAAAATAAAATAAAATTTAAATTAATAAAATCTCTTAAATAAACAAAACAAAACAAATCATCATATCCATCCTAAAATTCCAAAACATTTCAAAAAAAATTGTGGAAGTATTCAAGTCCAATTTTGTTAACATTTAAACTACGATTTGAAGCACATTTATGCTATATTTGATATTATAACATATTGTTCTTTTTTTAAGAAAAGTAGAAATTAAGACATTAGTTTAGAATTAATCTTCTTGATCACTTTAAAAGAGTAAGAAATTACATATAAAGATATGATGATACATAAATATTATTTTGAATAGATTATTGTTATAATATATTTGAAAGGTTTTGTTATTTTCAAAAAGCATGAACCATCAAATCTTAGTCACTTAGAATCTATTAATTTTCAATGTCACATTTCCATAGGTCATGACCAATCTACCTATAATTCAAATTGAAATTCATGGTGGTAATATGTACAAGAAGAGTTGACATAATTTATCATAAAAAAATTGTAGGGTTCAATTTCACACTCATACATATCAATTTTATAATCATGAGAAAGAATTATAATAGTAAAAAGTAATTTTCTTAATCCAAAAATATTTGATTTATAAATCTTATTTTTTAAAAATATTAATGAGTCATATGATAGTATGTTACACAATAAAGTCAACATCAAATCTAAATATCTTTTGATAAATCTTAAATTAAATTACTTTTTATTATAATTTAATTGCATTATGTATAATTTATGTAGAAAATATTTTTGTAGTAGTGGTGGAGATATTGCAAAAGGAGGTCGCGTATGATGATGGGTGGATCAAAAGGGCGTAGTTTGGAAAAAATCACCCACCCCTTCTTCTTCTTTGTTAGGGGCTCACAATTGATCATCCACAATAATTTTATCAAATAACTTAGGCGAAATAGCCCAAAACGACTGAATATTAGTTTAGTAAGAAGGAAGAGGCAAAGTCACATGCTGCGCCAAACCTGCAACCCATCTTGCAAGTTTTTTTTATTGAAAAATGCTAATTACAAATAAAGAATGCAGTTAAAACAGCAAAAAAAGGATCACTGGACCAACAACAACCTACAAGAACTATCTATATCAGCAACTAGGCTACAACAAGCATAATGCAAAAGCAGATTACAAAAATAGTGTCCAACTTGGCAATAAAATGTTGAATCCAACCATCTTGCAAGTTGTATTGTCAATGTCTATCTTATTTAATGGATAAGATGTGTATTGTGATGGAGGGTTGTGCACCTCTCACATGTTGAATTGAGGAGAGTATGAAATTTCGGGAGTAGTTGATATCTACACGTCATCATCATTAGGAAAGAGGGGCGACTCCCTACCTCCTTCAATCTTTAAAAAATCTAAACACACCGACCTCAACTTTCATGTCTCATCCCACCATCATCTTGCTTAAAAAATTGGTGTCTTCAACACTCTACCATTTTGAGTCCATCACATCTATGTTAAAGACCATACTGATCTAGAGTTGTCCCACTTCTATTAAGTTTTCAAGATCAATGGTTATCACAATTAGCACATCTTTAGAACTTTCAAGCTTAAAAAAAATTGAGCTACACCCTCCCCTAAGGCCTTTAATAAGATCTCTAAAATTATTTGCAAACAGGGTATTTTTTGTGCCTTCAAACCCATCTCCACTAGTAGGAAGCTTATCCCTTCTACTAAATGCCCCTTACCACCGTTTCTCCACTTTTGAGTGTACATGATTGATTTCTCTTATGGTACCCCATTTATTGAAGAAATGGGATAAATCAATCCTAATAGAGCAACCCTACCACACCAAATACCACATTTTACTCAAGAATACCCAAGTTGTGGTCAAAGAAGAATTTTTTTTCAATGTAAATTTCAAGAGGCCATTACCATGAAGAACCCTACCACCAACTTCTCAATAAAGAAAAAGGATGACACATAAGCCTAGTTTGGAAACTCCTTTTGAACTCCCTCCACTTGAACCCTCCTCCCTAGTGTCTTCTCTCTTTCCTTCTCCCAACACTTGCCTTATCTGCTGCTTCCCCATTCATAGGACCGTTTTATCTTAGCCCCCCTTTTTCCACCTTTCTTTTCCCCTAGCCTTAGATTCTCTCTATCCCACCCTTACCCCCTCTTCTTCTTATCAATCCACTCTTCATTCCCTCCCTAAGCATACCTCTACCACTAGGCGACCATCTCGGCCACCACCTTCCCTAGAGTCAAGCTGAAGAATTTGTCACTCCTATCCAATAGGAGCACTTTGCTAATTAAATCACACAAGTATAGTGCCACACCAAGCACTAATATAGACACTTGTTTATGTCCAAGGACATCCCCCTGGTCAACACATCTGTGGTCTCAAACAACCTCTCCAAAAATACTCTTCATTCCCTCCCCAACCACCCACACACCCCTAATCGACAATCATGGAATTTGACACATGTCCTCTAGTGTGACCATCATCTCCCCTATAGGGAGATGAAAGGTTCTATTGTTAGACCTCCATCACTTGGTTATAGTTGTCAATATTGGTTGATGTGCTCGAATCGCTAGTATTCACGCTACATGAGCTAATCTGCATTCATCTAGGAAGACCCAATCATCCTTGTCAAATTGGGTGATAAACTATACTATTGTTGATCATCTCTCTCGTGTCCATAGGCTTTCCATGACCTACACCCATCGAGTTAGGCATTCCAATTTTTCATTCTTTTCATTTTTCATCTATTTTTCTTTTCTCTTCTGGAAGATCTACCCTTTGGGTGCATCTTCCTATCCTCCCGTGGATCTTCCCTTTACATGCATCCACTTATCCTTCAAAATTTTTTCCTATTTAAGGTGCATCTTCCCATTTTTCATGGATCCACTCTTTGGGTGTATCCACCTATCCTTTAATGGATTCACTTGTTTAAGGTGCATCTACCCTTCCTCCACAGATCTTCCCTTTGGGCACATTCACCTATCCTCCAACAGATCTACCTATTTACGTTGCATCCACCCATCCTTCGATAGACTTGCATGTCTATGGCACATCTACCCCTTTGCTCATCCACCTTAGTTTAGGCACATCCAATTGAATTGTGATTCATCCACCCTATCGGGTTGGGCGGATATATTCCCTTAGATGTGTTTAACTTGTCATAAATGCAAAAAATTGAATGTACAACTTAAATTTGAGTGGACTTACTTGGCCTCCTTGATTTCCCCATTGTGCTAGTGCCCTCACTTGGTTCACACGATGAATGGTTGCTCCATGTGCCATTTTATCTCTTGTACTTTTCTCACTCCTTTGCTTGATCGCTTAGGTGATTAGGTTCAAATGAATAGTAATTATCCCCTAATTACTATTTTTGCTTACCCTAATCATTGTTTTCACTCCCATTTCTTTCCTATACCTATGTTTTCTTTTGTTCCTTCACCATGCTTCCTCATTTTCCCTTTTGTTATGTCTCTTTTCCATCTTTCAAGAGGTCGCTCAGGCCCCTTTTTCTCGAACATCCTCTTGAGGGGGCATCACTCCCTCCACATCTCTTGTTCTTTTATCTCCTCCACGTTGGAGTATTTTTCATCTTGTCCTTTTGTCGAGTCGGCTATATTTTTATTTTCTTCAAAACATCATTATTTCAACATTATTTTGAAGAGGGGTAAAATGTAGACACTTAAAATTGACCACTTGCATTTGATCAATTATATCCCATATTCATCTAATTCTCCATCATTCGTATTAATTAAATAATATTATATTATTTAATTAATATCTCTTTTTTATCCCCTAATTCTTCTTAAGACCTAAAGTAATTAATTAATTTAATTACTTATCATACCCTTCACCCCTTTCTTCCCCTAAATTAAATAATTATTTCCATTTATTTAAATTAGCTATCACATCTCCTCACATGAATTAAATAAAATTATTTAATTCTCCATTTTCTCTCTCCAAATGTCCCATCCTCCATATTTTTGCACTTGTCCACTAGAATCATGGCTTAAATCCTCATCACTCACCTAATCCCTCCCCTAATCATTTGCACATTCCTAATCCCTTTCCATTTATTGCCTATCCACCTAGCCACCTTTCTCATTGATATTTCCCCTTTTGGGAAAGATCCCATGTCCTTTAAGCACATGGGTCTTTGTTTCAAAAGTACCTAAATGAATTTTAAATTTCTTTATTCCTTTATTCCCATCCTTGTCATACATTGGGAATGTAGGACAAGAAAATCCTTTATGAATTTGATCCTCCTCATCTTCCCATAATACCTTTTAAGGTACCATCTCGCTTTCAAGCCCTCACATTGTGACACTTGTCACAATCCTAGGGTTTGAGAGATAATCTCCCTCACAACTCCCCCCATGATGCCACTTGGAAACATCTCATGAGGTGACATCTCTCAACCATTCCTAGCCTTTGATCTTCACCCAATCAATCCTAGCCCTCCATCCATTATTCCTCTCCTCATATGCCCAAAACTTAGTCATTTTTAGCATCAATGCAATCTTGAGCAATTTATTAGTGTTATGCTATCGAATTATTTTTGACCACACATCCAAACCAATCATCTTGGGGCAATCTACGTAACAAGAGTTTCAACATACTATTTTTTCATTGAAATCCATGGAGGTTTGAGTTCTTTTTCTTCCCTATCTTGATTGTTGCTTTGCATCTTGCATTATTTTTTCTTTTATTGTTTTAATCATTCACTTTGAACACGATTTTCCTTGCACATAAGTCCATTCTTCCAATTCTAATGTCTTGGTATTCTATGAATTTGTGGTTGCTTGGGTGTCTATTTGTGCCAATATAGTTTATCCCATTATTGTAATTTCACTAATGAATATTTTTGTTGTGCTAGGGAAGCTAACTTATTTAACATGATCACCTCTTCTTGTGAAAAAAAACCAGTTTATTTCTTTTGTTGTTGTCTAATGGCTTGCTTAATGCTATCCACTACTTTATCATGTTTTTTTTTCTAGGTCAAAAGTGGTTATACTATTCTTCTAACTTTGAGTCTTCACTTATCTCTTTGTTTATTTTATTCTTATTTTTACTAGTATTAGTCCTTGGTTGGGTGAGTAGTACTACATCTTTTTTATTATCTTATTTTTTATTTTTCTAAAATCTTATCTCTTGATAGTATTCTTCCCCAAAATATTCCTCATTGGATGTATTTGACAACTAGATGTTTTCTCATTGACATCATCTAGCCTTGCAGACAAATCCTCCTAATAACCCTTGCACCCATGTTCAGCCCCTGAAGATCATCACTTTTGGATATGGGTGGAGCATTCTTAAAATATTATTGAGCCCATTCACAATTGTATAAATCATGGTATTCATTACTGCATAATACACAATTCTTCATTTTTTGGACCAACATTATGTGGCATAGTGACTAGACTTACCACATTTGAAATAATTTGTATCATATCTTCTACAGTTGCCCCTTCTGCATCTTTGACCTACTCTATAGTTTAACTATTTATTATCCTCCTGATAATTTCACGGAGGGGTATTTTGTAATGTGTTGGAACTTTTTTTATTCCTCCATGGGGGTTGTCTATATCATGTATCATGTGTATATAAGGGTTTCTCTACAAGTCCCTTGACATAGGCCATATTATGATATATATCTCTATCATATCCTAGGTATAACAAACATGTAGGGTATGGATGATCATATGAATTTCTTATGTGGAATGCCTTAGATAGATAGTTATCTATCTTATCGTCATCCCATTCTTTGTGTAACCCACAATATACTGATTGGAGTTTTTGTGATACTGTTTGGAGCTCTAATTTGATTGTTGCTACCCTCTTTTCTCCCTATGCCTTTAGGAAACCATTTCTAAAATGAACTTTTTTTGAACAATAAGAGCACTAGATGTTGTTTTTTACCCTATTAGCATCTTGTCTTGCAATCATGTCCTAGTGCAAGGTAAGTTGCTTGACTGCCAACTGTAATTTCTCTATTATTTTTTTTTCATTTCCTTTATCTGCTTTCCTCCATGGTTACGCCTCAATTTAGTAGGCCGTGGTTACAAAATCTAGATATTTTTTGAATATCCTCTCATCTAATGCTACTCTAATGCCTTTTTGTAGTTTGGAAATGAACCATTCCACCTTTTGCTTCCCTGTCAATGGTTCCTCTAATTTTTGGGACACTTATTTAAATCTTCTGTTAGAGTCTTTTATTCATTCTCCTCTCCTTTGTACTAATTTCCTCATCTTTCTCACATTCTCTTATAGTATTTTTAGAGTGTCATATTTTGTTAAGAAGTCCTTCTTTACTTCTTCCCAATCCTTATCATGTTTTGGGTAAGTCATGTTGCAAATATAGTTGTCATTGCACCAAAAGATTGGCTTGTTAATTCCTGATACAACCACCAAAGTTAATGAATCCACAAGAGGTGGTTAAGCCATGTCATGAAGCCAAGCACTGAGCTGCACAACACAAGGAGACCAAGGGCACACACCTTGCAAAAATCCCCCAACACAAGTGAGGGGTTTGAACCCGTGACCCAAGCTTTGATAACAATTATTGCGTAGACGATTGTCATTGCACCAAATGATTGACTTGTTAATGCCCAATACAACCGCCAAAGTTAATGAATCCACAAGAGGTGATTAAGACATGTCACAAACCCAAGTGCTATGTTGCACAACACAAGGAGAGCAAGGACACACTCTTTGCAACAAGTTAGTCTTATATCAATCTAATGTATCCTTCATTAAGGATGCCAAAAATTCCAATAGCTTAATCTTATCAAGTCGTCAATGTCCTTTCTTTTCCATAGATATTCCAAAAGGAATATATGCTCTACAACTTTTGTAGTGTCTTTCTCAAATACCAAAAGCTTGATTGATGAGTCCATTGTATGTGTAGCTTCTTCTTTTTTCAGTTTGCAGATTGGGAGTGTCTTTCTTTTGTTGAACTTTACAATTATTACTATTGTGAGCTTATGCTCTCTACCCTTGTCTCTTTCTAACTTAATCTCAAAATACTTTGTTCCCAAAATTTCTACCAAATATTCTACTTATTTCTCTTGTGGATTATCTTCTTTTTTCTATGACGTCCCTTCAATGATATCCTTCTTGTTTTATAGGGCACATGGGATGGGTCCTAGTTTGACGGTTGCGACTTTTCATAACATTAGTTCATTTGTGGTGATGTTCTTTTATTTTTTTAATAACAATTCACAACTTAATGTTGGCAATTCTTTTCCTAAGTTAAACATGACATTTTTATCTTTTTCTATCTCTTCTCTTCTAAAATTCCTTACATTTCTACCAACTAATTATTCTAGATACTCTTATTAAATGGATATGATTTTCTTTAAAGTTTCTTAGAAATCAAGGAATATGTCATCCAACTTGATCGTGATATTTGATATATTTGGTCTGATTGTTAAATTTTTTGGGAGATGTAGTAGAGATGGAGCCTCTATGATTCCATAGTCCTCTAGTAATGCAATTTTAGAGTTTTCATAATTCTTTATGCTCTTTTATAACTCTACCAAAGTTTGGCCTACTTTCTCCCAATGTGGATTTAATCTTTTAGAAGTTTTCCATTTTTTCTTTCCCTTTCTCTCTTTCGACAAAATCCTCCTTGACACAGTCAGTAGAACCCATATTGGCATGCTCATCCTTTCTCCTCTCTACATTCTCCAATCTTCTATGGTATCTCTCTCCCCTTTCAATGTTTTATCTCTATCTTTTTTCTTCAATTTAATTTCCTCCTTAATCTTTCTTGAATTCTTCTTGTGCTATGAGTTTTTTTGGTTTGGTGTTACATTACTCATTTATCTTTTCCCATGGTAGTTATTTTGTAACATCCTTTTATAGGTCACATCCTTTTAGGGATTCATTTTAGGAGATCCCCCTTTTGTGCTTAACCCCCTCTCATGAGGCTGACACCAAGGATATCAATAGTGTTGCAATTAAAATTTTCATCTCTCCTAACTTTCATATCTGGATTAATATTTTAATTTTCTCCTGCTTTCCTCAATACAACCTAACTAGGGTCCCAACAAAGGAACCAATGTTAGCCTTGAGATAAATAAGTATCTACACATCTTGGAGGTTTGAGCCCCAAGTAATTTTTGTGTTGTATTTATATCATAGAATCAACCATACAAGAGGAGCAAGGAGTTAGTTCAAATAGTGCATGAACTAGTTAGCATAATGAAATATATAGAAAATTGCTTACCATAAATAATAACACAGATCAAATATAAGTCTGGATATATATATATGGTTTTTCATCATCTACATATGATAGGGGTCTTACCCTCTTTACGATCCATTTA
This sequence comes from Sequoia sempervirens, assembly GCA_007258455.2. Lineage (NCBI taxonomy): Eukaryota > Viridiplantae > Streptophyta > Pinopsida > Cupressales > Cupressaceae > Sequoia > Sequoia sempervirens. The sequence goes on from VDFB02252616.1 coordinate 33,187,998, forward strand.
CAACCCTTCTACTATTTCCTATTCTATCTTTCTCTCTTCTTCTCTCTTACTTTCTACTTTCTTACTTCTCACTACTTCCTCTGTTACATTATATATTCTCCTATACACATATCTACTTGGTTGGGCATGTCCCTTACATTCCACTACTATCCCAAAAGGTTTCCTTTCAACTAGAAGCTCCACAACTTCTTTGTGAAGGTTTGTGGTAGTATCTACATTATTTTTCTAGATGCTAGCTGGTTCCCTAGCAACAATCCCTAAAGTAACAAAGAAATAATAACAAGTTATCATGATAAAATATTAAGGTCCATAATAGATTATGTAGAAGATTGGCCTATTATAGTCTACAAGATTAATTTACCTCAAAAAACAAAGACATCTATTTTTCTTGTTTCCTATTTAAACAAAATGATTGGTCAATAGATCCTTGCATACAAAAATTTGTCCAAGCTAGATGAAGAAGGAAGAGTCATCTTGGAATATTTCATTCTTCAAACATGCATAAAGAAGTTGAGGACTAAGACAATCATGTATATTATCTCATTTAGTGCAATAATTTTCTAGTAAAAAATGCTACATGGGAAGATGAATATTTTATGTAGAAGCATCTTCAATTGATGAACATTGAGGATAATGCTTCTCTATAAAGGGGACATGTTACACCCTTAACACAATAACTATACTAGGGCATGTGTAACCAAATTATGACTTATGTGATCTATTAATTAGTCTTATTTATTATTTTGAGAAGACATAGGTGATATAATTACATACCAAAGTTAGCTTGAGTGGTATCCAAGGCATAAGTATGGTATAGATGTAGGAGGAAGTTAGCATTATTTGATCATCATATTATAAATTATGTTCTTCCTTGAGACTTTGGGAGACTTTCTCCTTGAATTGGTTTATTAGTGTTAAGTATTATAAATTATTCACAACACACTTCCTATTATATTATTCACTTGTGCAAGTTATTTTATTACAAATAATATGGATTAACACTAATGTATTAACCAAAAAACTTACAATCACATGAAATGATGAGTGGAAAAGAAAAGCTAGATGTTCATACATTTATAAAAAATGTAAAGGAGGTGGAAGAAAAAATTTGAAGATATGCCACTGAATCCACTCACCATTATTATGTCTAAATAAGCCTATCAAAACAAGCTAAACTAGGTGTAGGAAAATACCTAATAAACTAATAAAAATGAATAAAACCCTACACCTACACTACAACAAATCCCTGTGATTTGCTCCATTTTTTGCTCTATTTTTTTGCTTCCACCCACTATTTGAATGTATTTTTTGGCAATTTTTTGAAAACGTTGGCACTATTTATTAGGATGGCTCCATTTTTGGAATTTATTGCGCTAATCAGTACAAGTCAACGCTAATTTAGGTGCTAAGTAGTGCCTAAAGTAATGCTACCTTTAATGTTGATATTAGCTTCGAGTGTAGTGCCGCCTTGAGCGCCACCTTTAGCTTCAAGTTTAGCTTCGAGTTTACCACCACATTTAGCTCTGACTTTAGCTTCAGGTTTAGCACCGATTTAGACACCCCTATGTCGAAGAGACTTATTTATATGTCTCATTGATGATGTAAAATAGTGAAATTTCAACAAGATACAAGCATATCGAGGAGAGAATCCCTTATGTCACATCAACAAGGTATATCTACAAGTGCTCAACAAAACACAACTCTTGGATATAACGAAGTAATGTCGATGAGACATTGAGATATCGTTAAGACAGATAAGATTGTCTCATCAACACTCTTCAAGTAATGATGAAAAGCATACACCGCTATACCATAGAGTGGTATACATTGCAACCCCACAACAAGAAGCCTTGAGCAAGGTGGTAGTACGGTAAATAGTAGAAGGGAAGGGAAAAACACTTCTATACTGCAGCGATAATCAGAAGTCTCCCTAACATGGAAAAGTTACACCAATATATAAAGAAATACCACTAAAGGAAAATATCAATGAGATAGTGGCATATCGGCAAGAGATATTAACTTGTCTCATTGAAACCAGCAACCAACATCATAGGAACATAAGATATAATGTTGATGAGACATTGAGATATCAGTAAGACAAATAAGATTGTCTCATCGACACTCTTCAAGTAATGATCAAAAGCATACATCATTATATCACCGAGAAGGTGAGCAACATATGTGGTAGAGTGGTATACACCACAACCCCACAACAAGAAGCCTTGAGCAAGGTAGTAGTGTAGTAATTGTGGCATCATTACAATAAGAGACAGTGGTAGTATGGTAATCGTGGCATCATTACAATTTACAACAATAAATACAAAAAATCACATCAATTTCCAAAATTAAATGCTATTAAATTATTAAGAGCTTCCAAAACTAATACGACTAAATACTGTGCCATCCAAAGATAAGTGAGTTTTCCCAATATCACACTAAATTGCAATGCAATAGCATGGAACGAACTAAGGATATGAGAAGAAGTCCTGCAAGCATGAAATATTTAGGTAAGTGCATAAAAAATCTCTGAAAGAGCTTTGTTAATATAAAAAATCTATCAAGGTTATGTCATCTAAAGCCATAGTAGAGAAAATTGAAACATGCTTCCTAAAAGAAAACTGATAGGGATAGGGTTGGATTAAGACAATCACTATCTCAATGCTCCAGGTCTCACCTTGATGAATCCCTTTGGTGTCACTCTCCACCACTCAACCTATAGGTCCTATACTATTTAGGCACCCCTGGTTCTTCTGGCCAACCCTGCTATCATTTCAAGTCCATCAACCAAGCCAAACTTGGTGCTCTTCCTCTCATTCACTTCCTAGCCCTTAATACTCTTAAAGACTAGCTATCCTCCAATGCTTCCTAATCTTGTTGCAGGGGTGTGAAATATCTCCCATGGCATGAAAACCATCTCACAAGGATTCTTTGTTGACCTTCCATCAACATTTCTCCATCGCTTACCCAAGAACCCTGTTTTAGGGTTTGAGAAGGGCTACTAGCCTTGAGCCCCTTTTAGGCCTCCTCACCCTAGAAAACTGGTTGGTACTCCTCTCCTTCAAAGGTTTGTGCCAAAATTTCTTCTGACACCCTGGCTCAATTTCCAAGCTCTAAAATATTTTTAGGGTTTAGGACCCTCTCTGTCTGTACACAGGCATAACTTAGATTTCTCAAGAACTAGGGTTTTCTAGGCCATTTTCTTGGTTTGTTTGCTTCTTTTAGCCTCCAAATGATCAAATAAGGACTCTGCCTTCTTTCCCAACCTTTATGAAGGCTCCTGCAACCACTACACACTTTGCATTATTAAACATTCATCACCCCTGCCATGTTAGGACTATGCATTGACTGTCTTTTCCAAGTCGGGCACTAACAGTCTCGCCTCAGAAAAGAATTTGAGCATGCTTTCATAACTCCTAATGTCTTATACCACTAAAATATGTATAGACATGGAGCCTGGCCACATTCCCAACAAGTCCATACTTCCTGGTACGGAGGGAATGCAGCCTAAAACTCCATTTTTACACAGTTTTCCAGTCAAGACAATAGATAAAAGAAAACACAAAATTTACAAGAGTAGTTGAAAATGATTGACTAACTAGCTATTGTGCCAAAAAAATACTTCCATAGGCTTCACTACATGCTAATCAAACCCACAAAATGCCTCTTTCAATTCAATTAACAGCTGTTACAGAAACAAGAACAGAAAGAACAGAAAATGCACACTAAATTACTATTTTCTCCTTATTCTCATGAAACTACAAATGTTCCAAAATATTCCAACCTCTCAAACAGGTCGAGAGATCCCTTTTAAAAGGCTTGGAAACAGTTAGGTTTCCTTTATCAAGCCTAAGAATGACCAAAAGATTAGTGTTGTAAAACACAATGTGTTTTGCAACCTTGGTCTATTGTTTAGAAAACAACCAAAAATAGGCTTCCAAAGCTTATTCAACTTTCACCACTTCTAACCTAAGAAGAAAAGATCCTCAACCACAAAAAATATGGTCCACAAGACCTTACACAACACAACAAAATTAAACTTCAACCAAAAACTTCAATAAAGCTTGAACTTTGCCAGGTGCTCCTGCACCATTCTCCCCCTCTTGCCCAAACAACTAAGGAGAGGAAGGAGAGACCAATGATAGGTCAATACCAAACTTCTTGAACTAATCTTCCTATATCCAAGTGGCTTCTGATTCTGGTTTGTTCTTCCACTTGATAAGGTGCTCCATGTACACCTTATGTCTTGTAGCTTTCTGCACTCTTGACTACAAGGTCTTCTCTGCCTGAAGCTTGTCTTGTTGAGGAAAGGTCACATTACTGATGTCCTTGAATATTTCCTTGCTATTTTGATCCTCATCATTGATTGATCCCTTGTACTTGATCAAATCAGCAACATTGAAAACTGGAGAGATGCCCAAGTCTGATGGTAATTCCACCTTATATGCATTCTTGCAATATTTGGCCAACACCTTGCATGGACCCACTCTTTTCATCTATAACTTGGTTGCCATTCCCTTTTGTAATCTGGATTTGTTGAGGTGGACCATAACATAGTTCCCATCTTGAAACTGCACTTCTTTCCTTGACAAATCCACTTTTTCCTTCAACTTTTGGGTTGCTGCTGTAACTATTTTCTTGACCTGCTCATGAATCTCTTTCATTGTCTGAGTGAAGTCCTCTGCATGTCCACTCCTGTTCTCCATAGATCCAAGGTCTCCGAGTTCACAAATGCCTCTTGGGTGCATCCCATACACAACCTCAAAAGGACTTTTCCCTGTAGTTCTATTGACACTGTCATTATAGGCATATTCAACTTGGGAGATCACCATATCCCATGTCTGTCCATATTCTTTAGTTAAGCACCTCAGAAGATTACCAAGCACCCTGTTAACCACCTCTATTTGACCATTGGTCTGAGGATGGTAAGCTGATCCAAAAGATAGGTTTGTACCCAATTTGCTCCATAGAGTCTTCCAAAAATGACTCATGAACTTCACATCTCTGTCTGAAACAATGCTTAGAGGCAAGCCATGGATCCTAACAACTTCCTTGAAGAAAAGATGAGATATGTAGCTTGCATCATGAGTAGTTTTGTAGGGAATAAAATGGCTCATCTTGCTAAATCTGTCTACCACTACATAGACACTGTCAAAACCAGTCTTGGTCTTAGGGAGACCTACCACAAAATCCATGCTCACACACTCCCATGGTCTGTTAGGAATGGGCAGGGGTTGATATAAACCAGCATTGCTAGCTCCTCCCTTAGCTTTCATACACACAACACACTATTCCACATATCTCCTAACATCTCTTGGTAACTTAGGCCAGTAATAGAACCTTTGTACTAGCTCTAAGGTCTTATTGATGCCAAAATTCCCACTAAGACTGCCATTATGCTTTTCTTGAATCAAATTTTCCCTCATTGACCCTCTTGGAACACATAACTGGTTACCCTTAAATAACAGTCCATTTTGCAGTGTATACTCAGAATATTGGCTATGAAAATGGTTCTCAAAATCAAAGCATACCTTGTAGGCTTCTGAGAAGTCTTCATCTACACCATAGAGGTCTTTGAAACTCTCTAATCCAATGCTTTTCAGCTGTATCTCCTGCACTGTTAGCAACCTTCTGCTTAATGCATCTGCAACCTTGTTCATTTGCCCTTTCTTGTGCTTGATGGTAAAAGTAAAAGCTTGGATGTATTCCATCCATTTCAAATGCCTATTACTTAACTTCTCTTGGGTGTTGATGTAACTAAGTGTCTGGTTATCAATGAAGACCACAAACTCTTTGGGTAACAAATAATGCCTCCACTTCCTAAGGGACTGCACTAAAGCATATAATTCTAGATCATAGGTAGAGTACTTTTGCTTGGATTCATTGAGCTTTTCACTAAAGAAGGCTACAGGCCTACCTTCTTGACTAAGTACTCCTATTGCTACTCCACTTGCATCACACTCAACTGTGAACAACTTGTCAAAACTAGGCAATAACAGAATTGGTTGAGTTGCCACTTCTTGTTTCAATTTTTCAAACCCTTTATTAGCCTCTTGAGTCCACTTAAACTTTGTTTTCAGACCACCTTTGATGGTATGTAGGACTGGTGCACATATGCCACTGAAATTCCTTATGAATTTTCTATAGAATTGAGCTAAACCATGAAAACTCCTTACCTTTGTTGCTGTGGTTGGTGTAGGCCAGTTTAGGATGGCTTCCACCTTGCTTGGATCCATCTTCAAGGTTCCTTTGGATACTACAAAACATAGATACACCAGTTCTTGTTTGAATAACTCACACTTCTCAAGGTTGATTGCCACCTTCTCTTCTTGCAACCTTTTAAGAACCATCTCCACATGCTTGAGGTGTTCTTCTGTTGTCTTACTAAAAATCAGTATGTCATCAGGATAGACTACTACAAAGATCCCTGTGAAATCCTTAAGCACCTCATTCATTAGTCTCATGAACGTGCTAGGGGCATTTGAGAGGCCAAATGGAATCACTTTCGACTCATATAACCCATCATTTGTCTTAAAAGCTATCTTCCACTCATCTCCATCCTTGATTCTGATATGATGGTAGCCACTCTTGAGGTCCAACTTAGTGAAATACTGTGCTCCTCCAAGGCAATCCATTAAATCTTCAATTCTAGGAATGGGGAACCTATAACTATTGGTGATCCTATTGATTGCTCTAGAATCAGTACAAAGTCTCCACTTACCTCCTTTCTTGGTTTCCAAAACCACTGGTACTGCACAAGGGCTGATGCTCTTTTGAATCAATCCTTGATCCAAAAATTCTTGCACTTGCCTAGCCACCTCTTGGTTCTGCTCAGGTGTAAGCTTGTATGCTGCTTTTTTAGGTAATGAGGCTCCAGGTATGAAGTCAATTTGATGACTTATTGCTCTCTTTGGAGGTAAAGTTGCAGGTGTACCATCACTCACTATGCTCTTGTACTTATCAAGTAACCTTTGGACTGCTTCTGGTAAGACTGTCCTTTCAGCCTTGGCTTCTTCTTTAGACTGCATTAAAACCACATACCCTTCATTCACTTGGTGTAGGTCCTTAAGGAACTCCTTTCCACTACTCAACATGATGTTTGGTACCTTTGACTGTCCCTCATCTTCCTCTGTCAATGACTGCAGCTTGAAGGTTCTTCCATCCTTCTTGAATGAGATGGCGTTCTCTTTCCCATCATAAATGGCACTTCTGTCATATTTCCATGGTCTACCCAGTAGTAGATGACATGCATCCATGGGTAATAAATCACAAACCAGCTTGTCTTTATAGCCTCCAATTGAAAATTCCACCGTTACTTGCTCATTAACCAAAACACTTTGCCCTTTATTCAGCCATGTGACCTTGTAGGGGTTATTGTGGGGTACCTTCTCCAATTTTAGCTTTGCTACCACCTCCTCTGAGATTATATTGTGTATTGAGCCTGAGTCCACTATGACCTTGCATACTTTACCAAGTATCTTACATCTTACTTTGAAAAGAGCTCTTCTTTGCTTAGGTTCCTCTTTAACTGGTTGTCTGATCAAAACCCTGTTAAACATCAGATTCTCTCCTACCTCAAAATCTATATGACTGATCTCAGATGCTTTAGGACTCATGGTGTCCTCTTGTGCATAGGTCACTCTCTTTTCATTGCTAGAAGAGGATGCTTTCTCCGGGCACCTATAAGCAGGGTGACCTAGTTGACTACAGTGATAACACTTCATGTTTGCAAAATAATAACTGCTCCTGCCTACTCCTCTTCCTCTGTTTGAACCTCCTTGAGGTCCTCTTCCCCTGTTAAATCCTCCTCTTGAAGATGTTTCACCTCCATGCTCAGCAAGTTTTGATTCTCCTTGATTTCTTTGATCATTGCCTCTACCTTGGTAACCTCCACACTGTCCTCTTTGATCTTTGCCTTTGCCTCTACCCTTAGGAGATTGATCTTGCTTCCTCTTATTCCTTTCCTCAATCTTGATAGCCAACTGATAACATTGATGTACTGTTTTAGGACACAAAAGACCCATCTCTTCTTGGCAGTTCCACTTCAACCCATTTAGGTATCTAGCCACTTTGAGGCTCTCATCCTCTGTTACATTAGATCTCAAGCAAAGCTTTTGAAACTCTTCAGTATAAGTGTTTACATCCTAGTCTTTCTACCTTAGGCTTTGCCTCTTCTTTTGAAGTTGGATCTCATAATCATCTGGCTTATAGGCTTCTTTTTCCCTTTCAGTCTGAACAAACTTCCACCATGTCAAGGCTGATCCTCTCAATCTTGACTTAGCAACCTTCACCTTCTATGCTTCAGTGACTCCATCACACTCAAAGTGATTCTCCATGCCTTCTATCCAATCCATGACCAAATCAGGACCCATTTTTCCACTAAACAGTGGTATGCCCTCAAGTCCTTTTCCACTCAAGGCTTTCAATGCCTTCAAGAAAGGCTCCTCCTCCAAAACAGGGTCAGGTGCAGGGACCTTGTCCTCCTCTACAACCTCTTCTTCCTTTGGTACCTTTCCTTCCAACCTTGCATTGTTCAATGCTCTCTCAAGTTGATCTATTCTTTCTTTTAACAACTTGTCCTCTTCTCATCCTTCAACCATCTTGGCTAATTGTGCATTTGTCACCATGGTGGGAGTTTCACTTGACTCAACTTCTGACATATAAGCTACTTCCCCAAATCTTTTGCTGCTCTGATACCAATCTGATAGGGACAGGGTTGGATTAAGACAATCACTATCTCAATGCTTCGGGTCTCACCTTGATGAATCCCTTTGGTGTCACTCTCCACCACTCAACCTATAGGTCCTATACTATTTAGGCACCCCTGGTTCTTCTAGCCAACCCTGCTATCATTTCAAGTCCATCAACCAAGCCAAACTTGGTGCTCTTCCTCTCATTCACTCCCTAGCCCTTAATACTCTTAAAGACTAGCTATCCTCCAATGCTTCCTAATCTTGTTGCAAGGGTGTGAAATATCTCCCATGGCATGAAAACCATCTCACAAGGATTCTTTGTTGACCTTCCATCAACATTTCTCCATCGCTTACCCAAGAACCCTATTTTAGGGTTTGAGAAGGGCTACTAGCCTTGAGCCCCTTTTAGGCCTCCTCACCTTAGAAAACTGGTTGGTACTCCTCTCCTTCAAAGGTTTGTGCCAAAATTTCTTTTGACACACTCAATTTCCAAGCTCTAAAATATTTTTAGGGTTTAGGACCCTCTTTGTCCGTACACAGGCATAACTCAGATTTCTCAAGAAGTAGGGTTTTCTAGGCCATTTTCTTGGTCTGTTTGCTTCTTTTAGCCTCCAAATGATTAGATAAGGACTTTGCCTTCTTTCCCAACGTTTATGAAGGCTCCTGCAACCACTACACACTTTTCATTATTAAAAATTCATCACCACTGCCACGTTAGGACTGTGCATTGACTGTCTTTTCCAAGCCAGGCACTAACAGTCTCGCCTAGGAAAAGACTTTGAGCATGCTTTCATAACTCCTAATGTCTTCTACCACTAAAATATGTACAAACATGTAGCATAGCCACATTCCCAACAAGTCCATACCTTCTGGTGTGGAGGGAATGCAGCCTAAAACTCCATTTTTACACAGTTTTCCAGTCAAGACAATAGATAAAAGAAAACACAAAATTTACTAGAGTAGTTGAAAATGATTGACTAACTAGCTATTGTGCCAAAACAATACTTCCATAGGCTTCACTACATGCTAATCAAACCCACAAAATGCCTCTTTCAATTCATTTAACAGCTGTTACAGAAACAAGAACAAAAAGAACAGAAAATGCACACTAAATTATTGTTTTCTCCTTATTCTCATGAAACTACAAACGTTCCAAAATCTTCCAACCTCTCAAACAGGTTGAGATCTCCCTTTTAAAAGGCATGGAAATAGTTAGGTTTCCTTTATCGAGCCTAAGAACGACCAAAAGATTAGTGTTGTAAAACATAGTGTGTTTTGCAACCTTGGTCTATTGTTTAGAAAACAACCAAAAATAGGCTTCCAAAGCTTATTCAACTTTCACCACTTCTAACCTAAGAAGCAAAGATCCTCAACCACAAACAAGATGGTCCACAAGACCTTACACAACACAACAAAATTAAACTTCAACCAAAAACTTCAATAAAGCTTGAACTTTGCCAGGTGCTCCTGCACCAAAAACAATCAAAAGTAAAAGAAAGTTGGCCTAAAATTAAAGATGAAGAACCTAAAGTAGAGAAGAAAGCACTCCATTCTAAAACAAAATAATCAAAATTAAAAGAAAGTTATCCTAAAATTAAAGATGAAGAACCTAAGGTAAAGAAGAGACCACTCCATCAGTCCATATTAGATATACTTCCAAGGTCTACTAAAGAGGGTAATAAGAAGTTTCTCGTGGACACCGCATAAAGTTGTAGGGATGCCCTCTTTTCCAAATTTGGATGGGACCTATTTTGGTATTTTTATAGTAAGAGAAATGAGAAGATTCTAGTGTCAAATTCTTGGATGTTGGATATAGCAAGGTTGATTGTCCCAAATGTGTTTGTTGATGTAGAATTTATCAAACTACTATCCAAACACTATCACTCAGCTACCAAAATAGTAGGGTTTCCAAATGGCACAATATTGGTAGAAGTAACTAGAAAAGCCATCATTAAGTGTTTTGGCTTAAACAAGCAAGCTCTAACCAAGATAAACCTGTAGAAAAGCGAGGAGGATTATGCTAGGTTAAAAAAGACTTATAGAAGTGATGAGGTACCCCTATATATGAAAAGAGGCATTGGTAATAGAACATTCCCCATCTCTACTACCACTACTAAACCATTTAATGTGACAGATTTTTAGTATTACTTTGTGAATACATATTTAGCTCTTTGCCAATTGTTGGGGATAGATGCTCAAGATAAAATGCCAATAGGCCTAATGATGATGGCCATGAGAATTCAAAACCCTGAAACTAATATTGAATATGACTTTGCTTCATACCTTGAGAAGGCATTAGATGATGGATTCTCCCAAGTTATAGAGTATAGAGCATCGATTACATTCAGACACTATTCCCTACTGTGTCATCTGATATTGTACTAGAATAGGGACCAGTGGACTAAAAGAATGGACTTGGCTATAGTAGATGACCAAGGGAATCCCATACCTATCTAGAAATGGTGCTATATTTGCGACAATCGGTGCAATAATTCAAGCTTTGTTGTATTCTACTAAGACTTTGTACACATAATCCTTCAAGTTCTTGGGTATGAAATACCAATAAATATTATCAACCAAAATGATGCAACTAGTGAGACCTTTGGCTTTAAGACCAAAGCAGGGTCAGACACACAATTTTGGAGATTAGTTTTTCCTCTCGGAAGTTACAATAAGAAGAGTTTATGGATGCCCTGTTGCTCCACACATACTACCAAAATTTGTGCCCCTCATATTAGCATTTCTTGAATTTATGTGGAAAATGATGTGGATGGAGAAAGATGTAATGCACAAGCAGAAGAAAGGCACTTTCCTACCAAACCAAACCAAGTGTGAAGATTGGACTGTAGGCTCAAACACACTAGAGGAGTTATAGTATTATTTGAAGACAATATATGCATTGAAATCTGGTATAGAAAGAGCTTTTGACCCTAAAAATCATATGAAAAACATAAGGAACAATCTTACCAAAATGACAGTGCCACACCAAATGGATTTTGAAGAAGATGTCATAAGGAATTGCATTACTTAAAATGATGTATTTATTAGAAGGAGAAAATGGGAATATATGAAGAAGCTTGAAGAAAGGATGAAGCAAAGGTCCAAGGATTTCATAGGACACTTTGTTGAGGAAAAGGACCCCATCAAGAGGATAGAATTGATAATTGGTAGATTTGAAGACTTGTACAAAAAGAAGGAAGCATATCTTGAAGAACATGATAGTGGTGCAACTGCAGAGCATACCCTAGGTGAAACCTCTGAGCCTCACATGGAGTAGTTACCTCCCAAAAGACAAAAGATAGGAAGCATTGAACAATTAGTACCTTATGAGGATATTGAAGAGGTGGGCGATACTAAGGAAGTGACTACAGTACTGCAGTCATTGAAAGGTGATATTGAAGTTGATCAACCCATCCTTGAGACTAGTGCCCATAAACATGAGGAAAGGATGGGTGACGTAGAAAAAACAAGTACAAAGGTACATGAAGATGAAAGGGAAATTACAGCCAGAATATTCATAGAAGATGATGAATTCATTAAGACTCCCAAGTTTAAGGATTTCTGGATGAAGGTGAAGATAAAATAATTTCAAGAGAGGATGGAATCAGCTGAAGCAGGAATTGAAGAATCAAATAAAAATGAAATGGTAGCACAGACTTTCTAGGAATTAAGAGTTGACAACATTGACATTAGCCCCCAAAAGGCTAGAGAAATGGTCTTGAAGAGCAATATGCTCATTTTCCTTGGCTTGGAATTAAAGAAAATGTTTCTGCTTGATCAAGTGTGAGCTTAGGAAGATCCAATGCTAGTTGTAGAATTTGACTCCGATGAAGGTGTGAGTGGAACCAGGTATAACCCAAAGATTGAAAACCTAGCCATATGGATCAAATAGAAAAATAAATAGAAGCCAAAATTATTGGATGTAATTCAAGGGATGAAAGGGGTAGCGATGGTAAGGGCAATACAAGATACAACCCCTTTGGAGGAAACCACAATGACCATGTATTCGGCCATGTTCACTCGAGCAACTGTTAATGGATTAGAATACAGATTAAAGGAGTATGAAAAGGAACAAAGGTTCCTAAATGATGAAGTTAATAAACTATTCATGGAGAATGTCAAATTGAAAGAATAATTAAGAGCAGGACCCTCACAAAGCAAGGAGATGGTGTTATACATGCCTTTTATTGCTCCAATGGATATTGTGAAGAACATTTTTGTAGAACAGGTAAAAACTCGAGAGAAGGAAGTGGATGATGTAAAGAAGGCCAACAATCAAACCCAGGATGAAGTGAAAAGATGAATTTGTGAAGTTATGGAAAATATTCTTGAGCTCATGATAACATTAGTTATGGATAAATTGGAGAATGTGCATGATAGTTATAAAACACTTTAGTAGGAAATGGATCAAATAAAGAAACATATGCTTGTATTAGATCCTTTGTTCAAAAGGTGATAGCCTATTCACCACACTTTGGCTAAGTTATGAAAAGTTCTACAAAGAAGTCCTGATGAACCTATAGCATTAAAGCCAACTGAACAAACTGTGAAGATGATTATTGATGAATTTCAGTATGTACAAGGGTTTGATAAAAAGATTGTAACATGAATGGATTTATTCCATACCTGGAAATAGTGGTATATACCTTAAATCGTGAGAGATGGTTATCAGTTGAAGGACTTGGATAAGTGGAAGAAAAAATTCATTCAGCTTGTTCATAAGTGCATAACTCATATACATGAGGATGATGATACTAGTCTTCCCAAGCTAAATCAAATCATGGATGGGTTGATTGTTATTGATGCAGGATACCTAAACTTTGTCAATGATACAAAGGCATTACTAGATAGTCGATGGAAAACTCATCTTGCAAACATGCAAAAGATCTAGGAATATAAGTGGCCATAAGATTTTATGGTGTATCAGTGGGAGGAAAAGTATTTGGTTTTAGAAGAATAGGACACTGAGGTGAGAGAATTTGGATGTTCATCATGGAGAGGAAGACTTTTCCAGATCAATGATCATGGGTCTTCTATGTTGAATAATGGAACCCTATGTCAAAATGTCTTAATTCTTGTTATTTCCTTAATTATTCTAATTAAATAGTTGTTGGTTTCAGAAGAATAAGACACTAAGGTGAGAGCATTTGGACATTCATCATGGAGAGGAAGAATTTTCCAGATAAATGATCATGGGTCTTCTACGTTGAATAATGGAACCATATGTCAAAATGTCTTAAGTCTTGTTATTTCATTAATTATGCTAATTAAATAGTTGTTAGTAAAAGAAGTAGTTATGAAAGGTCATTTCTTTTTGTAAAAGGCCTGTAGCTTGTTGCTTCCTATATAAATAGGAAACCAAGGCCTAGTTTTAATTATCATCATCATATATCATTTCCATTTTGAAGACTTATGTTATTAATATATATCAATTGAAGCAATATAATGGAGAACATCTTATTATCAGAGATTCTCCATGAATGTGTTATCATTATGTATTTTTCTTATGTTTTCCATACTTATTTCTTCTTATATTTGAATGAATATCACTTATTGAGCCTCAATACTGAGCTTATGTGAATGAATATGTTGATACAATAAAGCATTTATTGTGGATGTTGGTAGAGTTGCTAATTTTTTTGAAAATTTGAGCTTATTTTTCCTTGTTATCTGTTCAACATAAAAATGGTAACTATTTAAAAATAATAAAGTTAACAAAGTTGCTTATTTAAATAATTGTGAGTTACATGCATTAATATTTTATTAACTTTTGTGTCTTCATGAACATATGTTGATACAAAATGAATGGAAGAAGCATCCAAGTGATCCTAATTTTTTCTGCCAACAATTCATACCAAAGATTGAACAATTTAAGGATATTGCAATAGGTAATTAAGGATATGATGATGATGATGATATATTCTTGTACTTGTATATTCTATGAAACATTCCTTATTTTCTATGAAACAGTGTATATATTCTTGTACTTATAAATATTCTTTTGCTGTTATGTCTATTAAATAAAACAGAGTTTGAATAAAAAATGATTCACCCTTTTTTGTAAGTGAGTATGTGAATTATTGTTTAAGGAAAAATATTATAGTGTTTACATTTTCAGTTTACTAGTTTCAAATCTTCATTTTCTATGTATATAAAATTGTATGTGCTCTTTATCTCGAATGACATAAAAAGTAATATCATCAGAATCAGGGTTTTCAATTTTAGCACCATCATTGTCCACACTTTTCATATCCTATTCACTTTTAAGTACAATCATCAAAATTTTATTTTTGTTTCTTGTCCCAATTAATCTTGATTCCTTTCAGCACAATACAGTAGATTGCATGTTAATGTTACCAATTTTTACTGCATGCTCAATTGGAAAAGCTAATTAAATGGATTTATCTCATAATGGAGGTTCAGTTAATTTCTACATATGCTTAAATTGTTGTTTTCACTAGGTTTATTGAGTTCCAGTTATGCAATTGTTTCAGAGAATAGAGTTTCAAAGTGAACTCAATGCTTTGCAACATAAGTGAAATACAAAAAGGAATATACAAATGATAAAGCATAACAATTGCTTTTATTTATTTCACGATGCTTATACATTATAGTTTTCATTTGTTTGCAAATACAAATGATGGTACAAATTTACATTTTTGATGCATTTCTTTCAAAATGGAAATGAAGGAAGAAACTAAAGGATGCACACAAACTGTGGAGATAGCTAATTCCATTCATTGCGAAAATAAATTCTACAATTAAAGGTGGAAAAGAATAAAGAAGAAAATAACATAAGACATATCCATCATTGCCTCTGTTATGATCTTCAGTTGATATGCTTGCAACTTTCTCCATCCTACTTCTGATCCTAAGTGTACCTGCAAAAAATTGGGAAAGTCTTGTTAGAGCTTTGGATATGAGTTATACTACATGCTCTACCAACATAAATATAATTCATTCCTTGAAATGCATGGAATCAACTAAAAGAAAAGTGTAGATATAAGAGCCTGAAAATGGAATGTCACATCATTATTTTTATGCTAACATTGTTTGTTTCCATGTGCAGGTATAGAAAAAGTTATGTAGCTGATCATATTGTGAAGACAAAAGCATGTGGAGTAAAACAGGCTCCCACAAGAGTAGAGCTCGACATGCTACCCCTTAAACATGGAAGTTGAGCAATTGAATTTTCCTTGGGTGAAATCGAGCTGCATAGGATGGAGATAAGCTATTCTTTTTGCTTTTAAAGCAAAATAGGCCTATTTTTAGAAGCCTTTTAGATTGACATCTTGGAAAGTTTGAGTTTTCTACTTTTATTACACATTATGGAGCAGATTTGGATGCTTTTTTATGGGCTTTCTTGTTGAGCTCGGATTAGGGTTTGGAGTTATATTGAAGAAAAAATTTAAGTTTTTCTTAGTCCAAATTATTGTTTCTTGCTCTGACACACATTTGAAGAGTTTGTAAACATTTTGTACTTAGTTTAGATAGATACACTCTTTCAGTTTCAATAAAGCAGTAGAGTTCTTCCCATTTCTTGTCTCATTTTTGTAATGGAAATCTGATGTCTTGTTGTTATGAATCTTTGTCTAGAATTACATGGTTTCAAGTTGCATGTTGTGTTTATTTCTTTTAAATCTTATGCAAATCACTGATGAAAACATGTGCCAATGAGATTGTGATGGCTATTGTGATAGAGAAATTGTTGTGAGTGATAAAGTCTATATTTTCATAAGTTCTAGTGAATCATTTGTTAGTTTTAAAATTTTAATTTTAGTTATCCTTCTTCTTTCTACCTTAGAGAATCATTTATAATAGGATTATCATTCAAAGAACTAGCTCACTCTGGAGATTCCTTCTTCGTTTAGATCACCCACATCTGAAGAAGGCTTCCATGTGTCAACAGATAGTTAAGTTTTTGAAAATTTAACATAAGGTGCATATCTAATTGATAACAATTTTTGGCACACTCGGTGGGACCTTGAAAGTTTGTTTTAGAGGAAAACATCAAGATTTTAAGCTATTGTTTTATTATGCACAATAGAGTTTCAACCTTTGGAGGTGGAAAACAACATATCTGGAAACTTCATTCTTTGATTTTCAAGCAGATCTAGTGTGAATAGCACACAAAAGTGCACATACTGAAGGGTCGGGGGTTGCTTCAATATTTTCAGCCTTTGGAGGAAAAATCATCAAACACCATGGTGACTTTGAGAAGCTTTTTCTGGTTTCAAAATGATCAAGTGCTAGTATGCTCGTAAAAGATTATGATTTTTTGCTTGTTTTTTGCCTTTGAATGAACAAGCATGTCAATATTTCATGATAATATGTCATACCATCTACCATATCATGAAAATCCTGCTTATCCATCTTCATATCAATCATATCAGCATAATCATGCTACTGGTTTTGACTCCATAACTTCTCAAAACTAGCATACCCAGTATAATTACCACCCACTTGCCCCTGCTCAGCTGTCATATGCTCAAAGTCAGCCCCAAAATATTGAAGACTTAAGTTTCAGAGATACAAGGCTAAACTATGAAAGGAAAATGAGTGAAATAGAAAAAAAAAAAGGAATCAGTTAAATCGACAGGAGGAGATTGCAAGCCTAAAGAGTGAGTTGCTTGAATTCATGACGCAAATGGAAGAGATCAAGAGACAACATGAATATAATCAACAATAGAAAGAGATGGCTTCTCAGACCTATCTCTATGAGAAAGAGTTGGAAGCATAAAGGCACAAAGTTCAAGCAACCCCTATAGTTCTATATCAGCCTACTCAAGAGGAAACTTATGAGAATCAATTTTTGAGTTTTAGACAAAGTGAACCTCCTTATACTTCTAAAGTTGAGATCCTAAGTTTTAGGCAGGATAGAGTCTTAAGCTTTTCAAGTCAACCTCTCAATCTTGAGGTACCAAGAATCCAAATCTTTCATCCTCTCTGAAATGAACCTATTCCTGAGCAATTTCAGCCCTTAATCCTTCAAGAGAAGTTTCAGGAAAAGACCATTTGTTCCTCAATAGTTCAAAAATTTCCCCAAGTTTCTCCACTTGATGAACCCAAGGATGAACCCTTTGATCAAAATACCCTACTCTACATAGAGGAATTTAGGAAGATAAATCCATTGCATTCAACTTTGAAAGTTTACCGCTTGCAATAATAAAATATTGAGTGAATAAAGGCTTCTCCTGATGTGTCTTTCCATGTTTTCACTAATGGGTCTCCTTGTTGTGTTGAAGAAGAGGGAAATGTTTCGGTGCTCGTTTCAAAAGATCAGTCAAGGTAGCCAGATGAGCAGCAAGAAGAGGTCAAAGTGTGTGATGAATTTTTGGTTGAGTAGAGTGAGTGTGATGTTGATGCTATGGA
Source organism: Sequoia sempervirens (assembly GCA_007258455.2). Lineage (NCBI taxonomy): Eukaryota > Viridiplantae > Streptophyta > Pinopsida > Cupressales > Cupressaceae > Sequoia > Sequoia sempervirens. The sequence continues at coordinate 33,206,060 of VDFB02252616.1, forward strand.
CCAGCAAAAGGAGTGCAAGTGTGAACCTCTTGAAGAGTCAGCAGGGCTTGACAAGAACTATCATGAGGTAAAAAACAATCCTCTTTTACTAAAAGGCCAAGAAGAATGTGATAAAGATTCATTTTGGGGTGGTCTTGATGTTTTGGTTGCAAGTCTGGACAATATTGAAGAAGAGGGTTAGATTAATTTGTTTGATGAGTTTCCCACCTCTGAGCTTGAAAGTGAAAATGGCAAAAATGGGACAAATTCTAGTCACCATAGTGATGGGAACCACTCAGATGAGGTGCTGGCCCAAGAACAAAAATGTGAGAACAACCTTGAATCAAATGACCAAGAGCTTGAGGAGGATCTTTTCCAAGTTGACATTGAGCTTTTCTACTCACACTTAGAGTATATGCCAACATCTTTGGGGGAAGGTTATCCTGAACAACAAAAGCAAGAGGTGGAGGTGGCTGAATTCTCAAATGAATCATTGGTTATGGAGTAGCCAAACCAATAGAATGATCTTGACTAGTCGAAGAAGCTGCCTTTTTGTTGCACAGAGGAGCTTGAAGTTGATGTACCAAATGAGGGTTAGTTGGAGGAAGCTATCTCATTGTTTGAACTGTTCCCTTCCTTCATTGAAGAAAAGAGTCCTAATTCAGAAGGCTTCCCATTAAATATTGATGAAGGGTTTGAGTCCATATCCACTGCTTCTAAAATCCATCCAAGAATGGATAGTTTTGATGAGTTATTAACCACTCTAACAAAGGAATGTGGCCCACTAACCGTGGAGGAGGATTCAGCATGGAAAGCCATCATGTAAGGTGAAGCTGATGCTGTTGTTGCTAATCATTCAAGTTACTTTCTTTCCAGTCCAAATCCTTCAAGGGGATGCCCTATTAGGCACCTAGCTCGGTTGAAAATGAGCAAGGAGGAGCAACCCCATGACAATACTGATCTTGAGCATCAAGGGAGGTATCATCTCGAGCATAACCAGTTCATTTTCTCACTTGATCATTACTGGTTCACAAGTCAACAAAAGTGGGTAAGCGGTTACTTTTTCCTCCTTGGAAGGGTGTTGCAACAAACTATTGAATATATTTATTTTTCTCCACATCTTTTGGTGGATTCCCAAGCTGATTGAGCATTGTAGATTGCAAAGGAAGGGCATTTACTTTTTTGAATCAATTAATGGCTTTGTTTAAACAAATTTTGCCTCATTTAGTGTAGGGTAGAGTAGTTGCTGCAAATAAGTGCTTTACACACACTTATTTTTAGTAGTTTTGCTTTCCCTAAGCACTGTTGCATATGCTTTGGTTGGCCATCAGGGCCTGTTAGTTGCTTTCAGTTCTATTTGGTTTTTTTTTGCTGCTATTTGGAGAGTTGTTTGAATTTCTAAGTTTCATGAAGGGGCAGATTTGACTATGCGCCCAATGGAGTATTAAAGACAACCGATTTAATGCTTAGTAGACAAGAATTTAGCGGAAATCATCAAAATGTTACCAATTTTTACTACATGCTCAATTGACAGAGCTAATTAAATGGATTTATCTCATAATGGAGGTTCAGTTAATTTTTGCATATGCTTAAATTGTTGTTTGCACTAGGTTTATCAAGTTCCAGTTATGTAATTGTTTTAGAGAACAAAATTTTAGAGTGAACTCAGTGCTTGCAGTATAAGTGAAATATAGAAAGGAATATACAAATGATAAAGCATAACAATTGCTTTTATTTATTTCACAATGCTTATACATTACAGTTTTCATTTGTTTGAAAATACAAATGATGGTACAAATTTGCATTTTTGATGCATTTATTTTAGAATGGAAATGGAGGAAGAAACTAAAGGATCCACACAAGCTGTGGAGATAGCTGATTCCATTCATTGTGAAAATAAATTCTACAATTGAAGGTGCAAAAGAATTAAGAAGCAAATAACATAAGACATATCCATCATTGCCTGTGTTATGATCTTCAATTGATATGCTTGCAGCTTGCTCCATCTTGCTTTTGATCCTGATTGTACCTACAGAAATTTGGGAAAGTCCTGTTAGAGCTCCGGATATGAGTTATACTACATACTCTACCAATAGAAATATAATTCATTTGTCGAAAAGCATGGAATCAACGAAAATAAAAGTGCAGAAATAAGAGCCTAAAAATGGAATGTCACAACATTATTTTTATGCTAACATTGTTTGTTTCCATGTGCAGGTATAGGAAAAGTTATGTAGCTAATCATCTCTTGAAGACAAAATCATGTGGAGTAAAATGGGATCCCACAAGGGTAGAGCTTGATATGCTACCCCTTAAACATGAAAGTTGGGTGATTGGCTTTTCCTTGGGCGAAATCGAGCTGCATAGGATGGAGATAAGCTATTCTTTTTGCTTTTAAAGCAAAATAGGCCTATTTTTAGGATCCTTTTGGATTGACATCTTGGAAAGTGTGAGTTTTCCACTTTTATTACACATTATGGAGTAGATTTGGATGCTTTTTTTTGGGCTTTCTTCTTGAGCTCAGATTAGGGTTTGGAGTTATATATTGAAGAAAAAATTTAAGTTTTTCTTAGTCCAGATTATTTTTACTTGCTTTGACACACATTTGAAGAGCTTGTAAATATTTTGTACTCAGTTCAAACAAATAGACTCTTTCAGTTTCAATAAAGCAATAGAGTTCTTCCCATTTCTTGTCTTAGTTTTGTAATGGAAATCTAATGTCTTTGTGTTTTAAATTTGAATCCTTATGTCTTGTTGTTATGAATCTTTGTCCAGAATTACATGGTTTCAGGTTGCATGTTGTGTTTATTTCTTTTAAATCTTCATGCAAATCATTGATGAAAACATGTGCCAGTGAGATTGTAAGGGCTATTGTGATAGACAAATTGTTGTGAGTGATAAAGTCTAGATTTTCATACGTTCTAGTGAATCATCTGTTAGTTTTAAAATTTTAATTTTAGTTATCCTTCTTCCTTTTACCTTAGAGAATCATTTAGAATAGAATTATCATTCGGTGAACCAACTCACTTTGGAGATTCCTTCTTTGTTTAGATCACCCACATCTAAAGAAGGTTTCCATGTGTCAACAAATAGTTAAGTTTCTGAAAATTTAACGTAAGGGGTATATCTGATTGATAACAGCTAAATTTCAAATATTTTCTTTGCGTTTTTTTGTATATATTATTTTCTCAATGTATCATTATGTAACAACAATTTCACTTCTGAGATATACAATAAAAATAAATGGAAGCACATGTTTTCTTTGTCAAGGGAAATGTATGGTGAATACCCTATGTCTTTCTAATAAGTGTGCAAGCGAAATAAGATATAACTAATTGAATATGATTTTCTACTATACAATTTTTTTTTATGTGCTTTTTACTTTTTGCATGTGGATTACCCTCAGAAAGAGACTACTTATCTTTTCTTAAATGAAGACTTTACATTTCCTGTCTACCTTTTTTATACAATAATTGCTATAAAACATAATTTTGACAACATATTTTATAAAACATTAGTCCACACTCATTTATTATTCTTTGGTTTTATGTCCTTAAGAACATCCTTAGGGAGACCTTGTTCTTCCCTCTTCTTTCGTGCAAGAGTGCGTTTTAAGAAGGGGTAATCAATCAATAACTCATCCCCAATGGTAAGTTCCATAATAGCCTCAACCATTATCAATCTATCAACCTCTCTTTCCATATCTCCATCTTTGTCATTTATAACCTCAACAAATTGACAATTCGATCTTACAGTAGGGTCCCTTCCCTTACTACTATTTATAAATCGTGCAATATTTTGTGTGTGTATGTAAGCCCATCTATATACATTAGATGACCTCTATTCATTTATTTTCCACTTTCCAATTGGAGACGATGTCTATACATATTGGAATTTAGACCATATGCTAACATGTTAGGCTTATATTCTGCTAGCCTTCTCCATTCACCACTGTAATATGATGGACCATAATATGGCATTAATCTCCTAGTGGTTTGTTCTGAATTGTTTCTATGTTTGTATCCCACATGTACATTTTGGATAATCAAGAGGCCTATATTTTCTCCATGAATATTGGAGGGTAGTATCATGTAGTTGTATCCCCAAAATTGAAACACCTCGTACACTCTAGGTAGTCATTGATCACTAGGCCAAGTGCAATATAGTCGATGATCAAATGTCTATTTGTAAATTGATCTCAAACTTACGGGAAAGTCATCATCTCCATCACATTTATTCTCATAGGGTATGTAGTCCACCTTCCCCTTGTCTTTAAGAAAATTATGCATCTTCACACTTGTTCTTGTTCTGTTACTTGTTTTCGTCAATTCCTCATCTTCCAATTTGGTATTTTGGCACATATTTTTGTTAGATTTATCATCTGATAAATGATAATTTCCCTCTAGGATGGAAGTCGGTGATCCAAGAAACTTTAAACCAAGAAATTTATCCAGCAAGTATCCATTAAAAAGAAAATAGTTATTTAAATAATATAAAACAATGTTTGAACGAAGTATACATGTTATTTATATCAAATTGGAAAATTCCTCACCACAATTCCTATTGGATTTGAATCAATTGTAGGAGGCATACTATCGACTGGAAGCTCATCATATATGTAATGTCTTTGTACAATCGCTCATTTGAATTGTTTCTTTCCACAACATACAAAACATCCACAAACAACAATTTTCTCAAATTATTCATCCCATGTACTATAGTCCTGACCTACCTCTTCTTCAGTGCAATCATTTGTTGTGTCTATAGTATCCATTGTCATATCCTCTTCCACCCACTGTCATCTACGTGATTTAACAGTTTTAGGTCCACGTCCATGTACATATCTTGTTCTTTTGCTAGTTAAATGCTTAGGCTCTGCATTTGCTCCAATCTCCATCTAAAATAATCAACATGAATTAATTTATGTCAAGATTGGATAATACATTATAAATTTCAATAATACTATGAAAAAAGATGGGCATATCACAAAATGCCATCAGATCATTTTTTCCTAAGTTAAGTCAAAATTTGAGTACCTGATGTCTCGCTTCATTTGTTGTGTCCTCATTTGATATGACATGATCTGTTGCCATGGCCTCATCTCTCCCCTATAATACACAACATAGTAAATAATGTTTAGTACACCAATTATATCATTTCAACGAATATGCTATCCAACACAAAGCCTCACTTTAGTCATATATTTGACATATTGATATCATGTTTTGGCTATCCTAATTTTCAAACTTTTCCCTTGATCATAGAATCACATTTAATCACCATTCATGTGCATTTTCAACCAATAAGTTTGACCTCAGAGGCCTCATAGAAAAAAAAATGACTTTATCTCCTCTACATTGTAGCATTTGTGAATTCATAAACACCTTCCTCCTTTGGTTGAGGTTGCTTTCTCTTCTTATCTCTATTGTATCTATAGATTTTGTTGTCTTGTCTATTTCCACCCACTTTCCTCTTAGCGATTTAATATTTCTATGCCATAGATGTCCTCTCTCCATGGCCTCCTCTATGAATAAAAATTCTGCCACAAAAGCTTTCACCGCACTACCACCAAAAAGGAAGAAGCAACTTCTAGGACCATGGTAAAAACCACTCTACGACACCGAGCTAATGAAGGAGCTGCGAGACATTGGTGGTGATTGCACTACCACACACTAATGGTAGAAGACTTGTGGGACTGCGAGAGTCACCGCAACACTGCCAGAAACAGAAGGAAGACTCGCATGCTGCCACATAAGCTTTCACCACACTAATGTCGAGAAGGATGAAGCACCATGTGGGATTGTGGTAAAAACCGCTCTACTACATCGAGCCGATGAAGGAGCCATGGGACAACGGTGGTCACAAAAACAAGGCAGGAGTTGGAATTATTTCCAACACTCTGGATCCTATGATACACAACAATGAAAATAGTCACTATACAACAATGATAGGCACTAAATTAGGTGCACTTGATACCACCTTATAAGTCCCTAATAGATTACATTAACAAGCAAAAGTTAGCACTAAAGCTAGTGTTAACTAACACTGACTAAAGTGTTGACTAATGAATCAAAATAAAAAATTAAAACTTTCCCGCATGAAGGAAGAAATAAAATGACAAGAAAGGGAAAAATGTCATGCAAAGGAAGAGAGTAGGGCGCTACCAACATCTGATGATAAATTTGATTTAGTTTGTGACACCATAGGTAAGGTTACAACTTTCTTTTTCTTGCTTGAATTTGTGATTGTTTATTGCTCTTTGTATTTCATTTGAATTTGTGATTGTTTACTGGTTCGTGGCCTAACCATTCCAGGCAACCTCTAAATTATCCCATCATTATAAATTGTAAAACCTTTGAGAAACCAACAAAAAAATTTACCCTACCCATTTGAGCTTTGGTTCAAAATTTTATAGCACGAAGCGAGGATGCCTTCGTATTCTTTCCATAACCTGGGTATCAAGGAAATAGTGAACTTCTTAGCAAATCTAGGAATTGGGTTGGTCACTGTTGACCAATTGCTGAAAATATATGTAGAAACCACTTGGTTTTGCCTAGCCATGCCATAGTCACCAATGCCATAAAAAATTTGTGCAAGATTGCACTATGAAAAAGTTTTCATGATAAGGTTATCAACACTAAGCAAACTGAGTGAACATATTTTCCATAGGTTATCAACACTAAACAAACCCAACAAACATATTTTCCCACAAAACAAAACTTTGATACCACAAACTAGATGAAAACTTTCATACCTAACAATGTGTACTTTGTTTGCCTCCATAGACTGGATGAAAATAACTTTCCCTAGGTTGCCTCAAAATTTCAAGCAATGGAGGGAAGTGAGCATTGTTAGCAAACTTTGGCCACAATGAGGTAATTCATTGTCAATTTATAGATTTGTAAATGTTTCCATTGTTTTTTGAATTTTACTTTTTAGTTTTTTATTTCTGAATTTAAAAGAAGAAATTTAATTTAAAAATATATATATATATATGGACATGACACTAACAAATATAAAGAGGAATTGGCTTCCATACTGGGGGTAGAGGTAGTGAACAAATTGGTTAACGTGGATTGGACAACACTTGCCAAATACATAGAAAAATAATCTATTAACGCCCCTCAAACATTACAAACAAATCAATTGTGTCAAAGGGAATCAATTGATCCCCCAACCAGTCTTGGATCGAGCCAAAGATCTAGGAGGAAATCAGTGACAGTAAACTCTAAGAATGTGGAACAGGGAGTAGAGACTTCCACTCCTGGGACAAAAACTTCTTCCACCATGCCATGTTTTCAATCTTACATTGGTAGCTACAATACAAAGATAGAATACAAGGTGGTTCTAGGAGAAGTCTGAATGATGGATGCTGGGAAAACATTTGTGAATAGGTTGAAGGAATCATGCCTTCAGTGGTTCAAAGACCATTTGCATTTTCCATTCTCAAAGATACCCGTGCACCTGAAAAATGCAGTTATCCATGACATGGAAATTGATTTTGGCAGAGGTTGGTTTGTAAAGAAGATAAAGCTACGAATGTCTCAAAATTGCAAGAGATTTTGGTGCAACCAAATAGAGAAGATAAAAAAAATCCCTCCTGAGCTAAGGCAGAAAAAAAGGCCAATTGATGTAAGTGTGAAAGTATGGAGAGAGCTTGTAAAAGCATATGAGAAGTCTGATGCACAGAGGAAGTCTAGTGAGGAGAGTATGCAAGTATTTGAATTTGCTCATAAGATTATATCAAATTTATTAAATGATGTGCATAGTTAAATTGAATTAGTATATGTTATAGGACAAGGCCTCCAAGGCTGGGCTTGAGAAACTTTGTGCCACATATTGCAGTGGCTAGAAAGGTTTACATGCCTTGATCTGTACATTTGTAAGTATATTTAATATGTTAAATGATATATTTTTTTATTTTGTTGGAAAAAGTAAATGATTACATATTAATTAGTTTAAGTAGTCCATGTGCCATGTTTTGATAGGAGGAGAAATATGGCCACCATCCAAAGCAATTTGAAAAGAATATGTTACAAAACAAAAAGTGGAACAATTTTGTAATTTGGATGGAGAACGAGGTATCAATAGTTGAGTTTCAATAACTTAGTTGGATATTATTGTGTTAATATGTCAATTTGCATGTCTTGTGTTAAGTTGTTTATTGATGCATAGGATGAGTAAATAGAGCTCAAATCTTATGATTACAAGATGACCGTTTATGTGCATGAATAAATAGTAGAAGGATGTAGATGAACTCAATTCATTTGACTTTATGCCTCTTGGCAGTAATTCCTCTTAAATATCTAATATCATGTGTCTGAGACTTCCCTATAGCTTTTACCTTTTGTTGCCACCTTTCCTCTTCACTGTGAGACTCGTCTCCTTTTTCCTTATCTACATTTCTAGCTTTGCCTTCTAATTCATCCCATGTTTTACCTTCCTCCTCTTTAGAATCTTCTTCTTCTTCATCCTCCTCTGACTCCACAAGAGATTCATCTCTTGAACCTTCCTCATCTGATTCTAACTCCTCTTCTACATAAGAGTGTTCATATCCTTGATTTGATTCTTCTGAATTATTAGAATCAGAATCAGTAGCTTCCATATTCAAAAATTCCCAACCAACATCTTCAATAAATTTATTTGGATCATTAGTAATACTCTTCAAAATTGGCCGCTAGTTCAAGTTCATTTTGCTTTCATAATACTTTATATCCATGGAGTTCAACCATTCCTTGATGCCATCAAGCGAAGATTGAGGAATGTCGTACATGCAAAGTACATCCCACTTGATGTATTTGAAAATAATAGCCATATCAAATGCCTTTTTCCCAAGTCCTACTCTCTCAAGGTTAATAATCTCAATCTCACTAATAGTGATTAATAAGAAAGGTAATTCCACCAACTCTACCAAAATTTTTACCGTAGGAACAATAAAAGTAGAGGCTTTGAAAGGAACTCCATGAAAACCAAGCTCTCTAAATGGTATGTAAAACTCTAGTTCAAAATATTTTAGATGAGACTGTTCCCATAGCTCTCTTACTCGCTTTGACAAATCCTTGAAACTTTGTATTGATTTTATTTTCCTGTTCCTCTCTTGCTGTTCCTCCTCAATTTCATCAGGATCATACATTAACCTTCTTGCCCCTCCTAAATTTTGGACCACATCCATTACCTCCACATAAAACTGGACATCCTTGGTCTTCTTAGTTCCCACGCCATGATATGGTTATGCAAATGAAAATGAAGCAAAGTAATAATCTCCTTCTCCACTAATGTTTTGATACATGATATCAACTCTCTCTTCTGCTCTCATGGTTGAATACCAAAATCTAGTATGGTGGACCTCTAGAGTTCTAGTTATCTTTCTTGCTCTTCCACCAAATGCAGGCCTAATCCACGCATCTGCCAACCTAATTGACTTTGTTTTTGAAAGCTGAAGTTTCTCCTGCATCACCAGTGTAGCTCTCTCTACCTTTTCAAACTCTTTCATTGCTACAGATCGTCTCTAGGATTTAATCATTTGTACCACATGGTTGATGTGCTTTGAATCCTTGCATCTAAATGAAATTTCCTTAACATAAATACAACTAGGGAATTTCAATGTTTCCATTGTAGTTGGCATTAAAGCCGGTACCTGCAACACTGAAAATTATCCTTATATAAGAATTCCCTCCATCTTGTTGGCTTGTAATACTCTTGATGGTGGCTACATGAAATCTGACTTTGATTCCTCTTCTACATCAGAGCATTCATATCCTTGATCTGACTCTTCTGAATTATCATAATTAGAATCCCTAGCTTCCATATTAAAAAATTCCCAACCACCATCTTCAAAATTTTTATCTAGATTATCAGTAATACTCTTCAAAATTGGCCGCTAGTTCAAGTTCATTCTGCTTTCATAATACTTTATATCCATGGAGTTCAACCATTCCTTGATGCCATCAAGGGAAGATTGAGGAATGGCGTCAATGCGGAGTACGTCCCGCTTGAAGTCTTTGGAAATATTAGCCATATCAAATTCCTTTTTCCCAAGTCCTAATCTCTCAAGGTTAACAATCTCAATCTCACTAATAGTGATTACTAAGAAAGGTAATTCCACCAACTCTACGAAACAGTTTACCATAGGAACAATAAAAGTAGAGAATTTGAAAGGAACTCCATCAAAACCAAGCTCTCTAAATGGTATATCAAACTCTAGTTTAAAATATTTTAGATGAGGCTGCTCCCATAGCTCTCTTACTTGCTTGACAAATCCTTGAAACTCTGTACTGATTTTATTTTTCCTGTCCCTCTCTTATTGTTCTTCCTCAATTTCATTAGGATCATACATTGATCTCCTTGCCCCTCCTAAATTTTGGACCACATCCATTACCACCACATAAAACTGGACATCCTTGGTCTTCTTAGTTCCCACACCGTGATATGGTTATGCAAATAAAAATGAAACAAAGTAATCATCTCCTTCTCCACTGGTTGGAAGAATGCATGCTTAATGTTTTGATACATGATATCAGCTCTCTCTTCTGCTCTCATGGTTGGATACTAAAATCCAGTATGGTGGGCCTCTAGAGTTCTAGTCATCTTTGGTCCTCCTCCACCAAATGTTGGCTTGATCCACATGTCTACCAGCCTAATTGACTTTGTCTTTGAAAGCTAAAGTTTCTCTTGAGTCACCAGTGTAGCTCTCTCTTCATTTTTAGACTCTTTCATTGCTACAGATTGTCTCTGGGATTTAATCATCTGTACCACATGGTTGATGTGCTTTGAATCTTTACATCTAAAGGAAATTTCCTTAACATAAATACTGCTAGGGAATTTCAATGTTGCCATTGTAGTTGGCATTAAAGCTGGTACCTACAACATTGAAAATTATCCTTATATAAGAATTCCCTCCATCTTGTTGGCTTGTAACACTCTTGATGGTGGCTACATGAAATATGATTCTAATTCCTCTTCTACATCAGAGGTTCATATCCTTGATCTGACTCTTCTGAATTATCAGAATCAAAATCACTAACTTCCATATTCAAAAATTCCCAACCACCATCTTCAAAAAATTTATCTGGATCATCAATAATACTCTTCAAAATTGGTTGTCAGTTCAAGTTCATTCTACTTTCATAATAATTTATATCCATGGAGTTCAACCATTCCTTGATGCCATCAAGTGAAGATTGAGGAATGGCGTCAATGCGGAGTACATCCTACTTAAAGTCTTAGAAAATAATAGCTCCATATCAAATGCCTTTTTCCCAAGTCATACTCTCTCAAGGTTAACAATCTCAATCTCACTAATAGTGATTAATAAGAAAGGCAATTCCACCAACTCTACCAAATAGTTTACCAGAGGAACAATAAAAGTAGAGGCTTTGAAAGGAACTCCATGAAAACCAAGCTTTCTAAATGGTATATCAAACTCTAGTTCAAAATATTTTAGATGAGGCTACTCCCACAACTCTCTTACTCGCTTGAAAAATCTTTGAAACTCTGTATTGATTTTATTTTTACTATCCCTCTCTTGCCATTCTTCCTCAATTTCATCAGGATCATACATTGACCTTCTTGCCCCTCCTAAAGTTTGGACCACATCCTTGGTATTCTTGGTTCCCAAGCCGTGATATGGTTATGCAAATGAAAATGAAGCAAGGTAATCATCTCCTTCTCTACTGGCTGGAAGAATGCATGCTTAATGTTTTGATACATGATGTCAGCTTTTTCTTTTGCTCTCATGGTTGAATACTAAAATCCATTATGGTGGGCCTCTAGAGTTCCAGTCATCTTTCTTCCTCTTCCACCAAATGTTGGCTTGATCCACAAGTCTGTGAACCTAATTGGCTTTCTTTTTGAAAGCTGAAATTTCTCCTTTGTCACCAGTATTAGCTATAATTTTTTTGAAATTTTATTATGGTATGTGCACTTTGATATGATGTAACATGATTATGATTTCATCTCATATGTTGTAATATTATATATATAATAGAAAAATAAATTATTTCATGAAATAAATAATAAATTTTCATTCTAAATGTTTTTTTTGTAGAACACGGGTCTTCCAGAAGATCAAGATGATCCTCATCATGATATAGATCCACAAAATATTGGTTTTTCCAATACAGATCACATGGCAAAGGATGATGATGACACAGATGTGAAAGACACCGAGGCTGATGAACATGATGATGACAACAATGATGATGATGATGATCACGATGGTGATGACGATGATGAGACAGTTGGTGGTAGTAACTAGTGACATTCATGATCATATAGATTGCATCATGGATCATTGTTGATATATCGTTATGATGACTCTTTTCATGGTTACTATCATATGTATCATTTTCACGGCCTACAGTACTATATTATGGAGTTGTATCATATTGACATGTATCATTTTCACTATATCATTTGGACATGTATCATCTTGACTTGTATCAATTTGAGTTACATAATTTATCAATTTTATTTATATCATTTGTACATGTATCATTTTCACTTATGTCGACTGTTGGACATGTTTTTGATGTACTGGCATATTTGACTTTCACTTGTTTTAGTTATATATGATGACGCTCTTATTAGTATTGACTTATCAATTTATATATATTAAAAGTGGTTGATGATTTTTGGATGGATATTTATTACATATGATGATTTTAATTTACTACTTAGGATGGATGTTGTCAAATTCAATTAAATTATAGATATTTGACACACTTGTTTTAATTATAGATGATGATCATGTTACAATAATAGTTTAGGCAGTGATGAAAGGTAAAATTAATGCTTGGAACCTCTAGAACGTAATGTGGAAGTGAATGTCTTATCTAAATAGGCTTTAAATTTTGGTGAAATAGGGGAATTTAGGTTGGAGGATTTTAGATTTGTTAAGTTAGCAGACTTAGGTGAAAACACAAGAGAGGATAATGCCTTAAATGAACAAGGTGGTGAAGTGAGTGGAGTAGGTTTAACATGACAAGCAAAGGAACGGGTGGCAAAAAGTAGTGAAGTGGTACTTTGTTAATAGTAGTGTGGTGAAGTAGTACTTCATTAATAGCAAGCCCTCAATTAAGATGTGTTAATTGCATTTGGAAAGGGTCGAGAAAAAAAAAAAACTTTGGTGGTGGCGGCGCTGGTTGTAAAGAGAAATGGAAGACAATTTCACCTTCCAGTTAGGAAGATTCTTGGGCCCGTTTTATGGAGAGCCATTCAAAAAGTGACTGTAGGGCGTTTTCCTTGTTGATGACGATCGGCTAGTGCAATGTGTAAAAATGATTTGTGGTAGGGATTTTAGCTCTCTTAAATATAGATACCAAACCAACATGGACTTTTACTCAATTGCAACATGGGGCTTGGATTTAGGTGAAGCAGTGGAAATGGTGAGGATGGTGATGCAGAAAATTATGCATAAATATTTTTTGGTAGGCATGGAGTCCATTCTCGAATGGGCAGTTCTGGGTTTAGGTTTAGATTATTTTGAAGGACTAGTAGATGATGAAATTGAGGAGCTCTATGGGAGACTAGGGATCAAACCCTTTATTTCTTGGCTCGAAGGAAAATACAAAGCTTGTTGCCATGAGGAAGCACATTTGGAATGGAAAGCATTGAAACTCTTCATCGAAGCAAAGGTGGAGATGCAGGATTGGAAGCAAAAAGGAAGCGCCAAAAGAAGAATTCAGGGAAGCAGCAATAGAAGAAGCCATTGGGTCCGGGTGGAGCTCGTTAAGACTAGTCGTGTTTTTCTATGTCTAATTTTTAATTCTCCCTCTGGTTTTGTTGTATTAAAGAATGTAACTATGAACACTGTTAATGGTGGTTAATTATTTTTTGTAAGGATTTTACCGGTAAACAGTTACAAGGGTTACGAGGTTTATTTAATGTTTTACTCTACACGTTAAGGTGTCTTTGGTTTTTGTCATTTGTTGTGGAATTTTGGTGGGTAATGACACTGAACAATAGATGTACTTTTTTATCTTTACAAGCAATACAAAAATTTTGTGTTATTGACCCAAAAAAAATAATTTTGTTATTTAATCATGAGTTAAATAATTAAATTACTTAGTCTATAATCATGTGAGTTATTTAAGAGGCGCGCTATAATTAACTAATTAAATTGAAATAAAACATATTAAATTAATAAATGGAAGCAAAACAAGAAGCATTTTTAGAAGCTAAAAAGGAAACAACAATGAAATCCAAACTAGAAGCAATCTTGGAAGAGAAATTGGAAGCAAAACCGGAAGCAAACGTGGAAGCAAAATTGGAAGCAAAATTGAAAGCAAACTTGGAAGCAAAACTAGAAGCAAAACCAGAAGCAAAACCAGAAGCAAACCTGGAAGAAAAAACAAAAGCAAAAAAATAAGCAAACTTGGAAGCAAAACCAAAAGCAAAACTGGAAGCAAAACTGGAAGCAAAACTGGAAGCAAAATGGGAAGCAAAACCGGAAGCAAAAGTGGAAGCAAACTTGGAAGCAAAATTGGAAGCAAACTTGGAAGCAAAATTGGAAGCAAAACTAGAAGCAAAACTGGAAGAAAAATCGGAAGCAAAACCGAAAGCAAACTTGGAGCAAAACTGGAAGCAAAACTGGAAGGAAAACCAGAAGCAAAACTAGAAACAAAAATGGGAGTAGACATAGAAACAAAACTGGAAGCCAAATTGGGCGCTAATTTAGGCACTATTTTCGATGCTATTTCCTAGTGCTATTTTAGGCACTAATGGGGGCGCTGTGATTTTTTAGCACTAAGTACAACACTAACTCCAATGTAACATCCGACACCAAAGTTGGTGCAAAAGTTGGCACCGAGATGACCATGCCTATTTGCACCAGCCGAATTTCCCAATTTGTGAACTGAAATACACTAAAATCCAATGCTATTTTCTTGTTTTGTTGTAGTGCTACACCCCCTTAATTGCAACTTAGGTGACTAAAGATATGAGTCTTATAAAATACAAATTGATGAGGTATCCATTACATAATATTCATGATAGAGAAGAACCACCTAAGAAAAAAGAGGTAAATTGTACCCCTAAATAGAGAGATAAAATACCCCCTCAAAGTAGAGAATGAAAGAGAGAGGACTAGGTATCCCTCTCAAAATAGAATACATTCTTGGTATCCCTCCAAGATTAATGAGTCGACATAGTACGAAGAGATTATAGGTGTAAAAGGTCTTGTAACAAGTGTTGAAGTAGGTCTCTTCACATTAAACAATGCATCTCCCTTCTTGAAGAAAGAAATTAAATAGCATATTTTCTAATTTTTCACTCTAATGGTGGAAAGAGTATAGGAAATAAAAATAAATTCTTTATAAAATGATTAGGTATCTCTAGGTTATTTCTTAGATGTTTCAATTTTTTATTACAAGTCTTAGGCCTAGAAGATGACAACAAGAAATCATGAAAATGATACAATAGGAGATTTTATAAGTAACCTCTTTACATGCAAGGAGATAACATCCCCTATGATGAAAGAGAAATAAAAATGGGTCCCCATAAAAATTCCATATATAAGGTACCCATATACAAAGATGCTCCCTAAAAGAAAGGAAGAGAGAAACACCCAAAAGAAAGAGTAAGAAGACATATCTAGATGATATTCAACGAGGCTTCTCCTAATACATGATATGTGTCAATCAATTAAATCAAGTAAACATCAAGAATTAAAATGGATTCTAACATTGATATGAGAATTGAACCAAGAAACTAGTACTCTTATAGAAGGTGTCAACATGAATGTCAATGAAGATGAATCATAGTGTTGAGGAATTACAAGTTGTGTCACCATGTAAGTATGTAGAGGTAGAGATTGAACATCTATAGAAGAAGATGGAACTCTATCAATATTGTCATAAATGAGAAGAAATCACCCACAATAATGTCCCCAAGATCTAAAAGGTGAGAGTCCCCCAAATGAACTAATTTTTTTGGTAGGTAGACCTCCTAATGGGGTGTATTCTATACACATGAATAATCCTACTATAGAGAATCATTGTAAGCTCTTGAAGAAGCAATTATAAACTCTAATAAAGTAACAAATGATGGAAAATATCCTCAACAAGAGTAGTCTTATTATCATCCACATGTGAAAGGTTTTCCAAGGAAGCATCACTCTCAAATGGAAATTCATGATCTCCTTATAACTATCAAATGATAGTCTAAGTAGTGAAGGGGCACTTAAGATGCTTGATTTGATGCAAAATATCCTCAGAAACTATTAGACATATTAGTCCATGGACCATTTCATTGTTTTTGACCATTTAATCTTTAGTTTATAGTTACATGGATCAAGAATGAGTCCAAAGAGATAGGGTAGTCAAGCCTTCTTAGGGAAATGATTATTTCTCCCTTCTATATAGGACAAATAGTTCTATAAATATATCTCGACAAAAAAGAAAAGAAAAACAATGATGGTCTCCCCTATGTTAAAGAATAATATTTATTTAGGATTACATTTAATATTTAGTACTCCTAAATAACTTTACAAGACTTAAATTTATAAAGTTTATCATTATAATATAAAATTGGGCGCAATTCATAAAGTTGGTTTTATAAATTATTTATTTATTTATTAAGTTTATAACCAAAAGTTTATAAGTTGAAAGGTTGTGACCTTTCACCAATCCCTTAGATTACTTTAAATATATGTAATCATAAAAAATTATTGCACACTATAAATGCGTGGTATTTATATTAGTATGTGTTGATGGGTGTTTTTGCACCTTCTCAACATAGGAAACCAACAAGTATGCTACATCTCTTGAAAGGTAAAAATCTACAAACAAGTTAAAAGTTACTACCCCAAGGTCTCTCGGGTGTCAGGTCATGACAATGCTTGGAATGTCTTGGTTGGTTAATGTGATTTGTTGGTAATCATATGGAAGCCTTACGTATTGCTAAGGTGGAAGGGAATTGGATCCTTGAAATTGAGTTTCTAAGATTCTAGAAGTAAAATGCAATTGCTGCAAGTTCAAAACAAAAATTTGAACTCCATGTGTAACATCATATTATACTTTATAATGATGTTGGAACTTTTCCTAAATTACTATTCCAAAGAAAAGTCAAGAGGGAAAAGGAAGGAGGAAGTTCCTATACTTACAACTATTGATGAATAGTGATAATGGATGATGCTCTAGTGGACAACCTTCCTATAACTGAGTTCCACTTAACCAAGACACACAATATCATGAAACTACTGCTATCTTCTAAGGTCTATATATTTTTCAACTATTCATTCACCACAAATCATAAATGAAAAATGAAACCTAAGTGTAACAATGCATTTATGTTCAGACTAGATTTACACTACTGTTTATCATCAATAACCAATAAAAAGCATGAACATGGAAAGCATCAATACAATAGCATTCTTCAAAATCAGTGAACAACATCAACTAAAATAATAAAGCTACTTGAAAACACTTATAACAAGTTAAAGCAATCTAAATCTACCAAACATGAGGAGAAGAATCATGTAACATGAGAAAAACTCAAGAATCCACCAAAAGCAATGAAGTTCTATTAAATTTTTTGCATCATGTCATTACAACAACACAACTCTCTCTTTGAAAATGAGAGGAGACCCCCTATTTATAGTTTTCCAAAGCCCAAATGAATGGCTAGGATTAATTTACATTGTATGGCCCAGATTCATTACAAGCTAGGGTTTCACCTACCCCCAAAATTTACTAATATAAATTACACCTTTGTCATTTTCCCTATTTTGTCCTATAGTGCCTTGACATTGTAGCACTTTCGTCCTATAGTGACCTAGCGATTAGCTGCAGCTATATTGCTAGGAACTCATCATCTATTATAGGCTTTCCCTTGCTTTTCTGAACATTGGAATACTCCACAAATTTTCCAATCGACACTTGAAGCTTGTCCCATTCAAAGATATTAGATTGGAGATTCTAAAAGTTAAGTTTTTTGAACCTCTTCGTAATCTGCTCCCAATACTTTGTGTATTTAGGCATGTCCCTGATGATCTATTCATATTGGATGAATGCCCTTGTAGAAAAATTCATGAATTCTAGTGACAATAGATTAGATGCCCCTTTTTTCATCTTGTGGAAGAGTGGCTTGGTCTTTTGAGGGTCTAATTCTAGGGAAGGCATTTCATAGTCAGTCAACATCTTGAGATAGTCTTCATTGTTTTTCTGATGCTTCGTAACCCATTGGAGGTTGAGCTCAACATCCTACAAGAATCCCTTCAATACCTCCTTCTGATGATTGAGGCCCATTTTCCAGATCTCTACGAGCCAGTGGTCATCTTTAGCAAGCACCAGTTCCTTTTCCCATGGCCATTCTGGTAGCTTAAGGATTCTCTCAATCTTAGGATATGTAATCCTATAGAGCTCAATGAATCTATGACATGTATTTTCCATGTCAGTAAGCTGCTTTTACAAATCTCAAATTTTTTTTATCATCCAGGTAGCATGTCACATGCCCATGTCACCATTGTACAACACCCACCAGAACCAATCTATAGTAGCCTTGGTCCATTTCTTCATTTTCTCCATCTTATTGAGCTCATCCTGGGAGAGTAGCTAGGGTGTAGAGGATGTGGTTGGAGCTTCCTTAGTGGATTCCCATTGTTGAATGTAGGCGGTGAGGTCCACCAATTGTGCTTTCAGCTCTTCCTTAGAAGATTGGTCTTTATTCATCTGCTAAATGATTGTCACCACTAATCCCTAAAGGTGATCAATCTTTTGTTCTCTTATGGCGAGACCCAAGTCAATGGTGGAAATATTGTAACTGACCCCTTATCCTTTATCCATTATTGAGTGGCAATTTGCACAGTCCTCGATCTAGATGCATCAACTGTTATATGGGATCGAACCCTCAATTTCTTTTCTTTTCTCATTTTTGTTTGTGCTCATCCCAAGATAGCTTCAAGCCACATGTTTGGATCGATGAGGATAGGGGTTTTCTTCTGTAGCTTCCTTTACAACCAATCAGGCATTTGAGACTCCCCTTTTGGTGATTCATGATCACCTTCCACTCTTTGCTCAAGTAAGAGCTACTTCTCCTCATGACCTGAGACTTCTTGCTCTGTTCTTTCTTCATCATCATCTGAGTCCTGAATCAATATAGCCCTTTCTCTATCTAGCTCAGTAGTGGCTATGTCCTCCTCAGTGATTCCCTTCGTTTGTGGTTCCTTTTCCACCTCTTGCTCGAGCCCCCTGTGATGTTCTAGCTCAAGGATCCTTTTTGGCTCTTCTTCTTCTTCAGGCTTATCTTTATCTTCTCTTTTTGCTTCAACCTCTTTCTCTTCTTCTTTCTTAGGAGTTATTTCCTCTTCTTGAACAGGGCCTTTGTCTTGGCCAATCAATGGAGGCTCCTCTGACATTTCCATTTTATCATCAATGTTTTCCTTTTCCTCATGGGGGTTGCTTTTTCAAGTTCAACTCTTTCTATGACATCTTTGAGCTATTAGGAAAACTCTTCTTCAAACTCTTGATCAAAGGTTTTGATAATGTATCTTTCATTGAGTGCTTATGTGTCTTCCTTTGAAGATTGTGACTCCTCCTCTTCATAGGCTACTTCATCTATAGTTACATTTACTCTCACTTTAGGGTGCTCATAATAATCATCCTTATAAGTATCCTTGTACTAATTAGATATTCCCTTGGTGGCCTCTCTCTGGCACCTCTCCATTTCTTCTGATATTTGCATTGTGGCCTCCACTTTTTAGGGTTTTATTAGAGGAGCGATAGGGAGGCCAGCTACAACTTGAGCCATTACAGCTTGTATAATAGGATTCATTAATACCCTAGAAAGTTCAATGGGTATATTTTGCATATGCCTTTCAAAACCTTCTGGTAGGGTGAGAGAGGGCATAGTAATTATGGTAGTTGAGGGAATTGTAGTAGACATAGACAATGAGGAGGATGAAAGAAAAGAGGTTGTGCAAAAGAGGAATCCCACACCTAAATTCGGGTTGTCAGTGAGGTGGAAGCAAGGTGGACAAAGATGTCCACGATAGGCAGGGATAAAACAGGCATTGCTTGAAATGCAAGAGGCAGAGTAGTAGCAATAGTGGAAGCATGTAGGAGTAGGAGCAACAGGTGGTGACCATAGATGCTCAGCCTTTCCCTCCCCTTCATGTTGAGGGTCCTCCTCAATAGTGGGAATCTCAGTAAACCCTCATGAATTATTTTCCTTTTTAGATGACTCCCCCTCTCTATCCTTCCTTGAGTAGACCCTAGGATTTGGCTGTTGTTCATATAATTCTTTCCTCTTTCTTGATCATGTCATCAAAGGAGATTCTGGGGTTTCCTCAGCTGGAGTGACAGTTGTCCTACTCTTGGTCTCACTCTCGATTTCATCCTCGAGTTCACCAATGGTTAGCATAACTCCTTGGAGCTTGAGTTGAGTGATTTGGGCATCAACCCATTGCATCGTTCTATTCTCCATTGGCTTAGTAACAATATCAAGGTCATTGACCTCTTCCTCAATCCAGTCTATCAATGGTAGTGGCAAGTTAGCTACAACATCAAAACTTGAATCCAACATGGTGTCTTCATCCTCCACCATCTAGTCAAGCGCCAGAAACAAATTGATTGATTTTAAAAACATGGCAGTCATATGCATGGAGTGTTGCATGTGCACCTCTTTGTTGTCAACACAATTGGCCTAGAATTCTTCGATGTGGGGTCAGTGAGTGAAATTTTTACTGACCATTTTCTTCAATTTTCCATATGGATCCAACCCTAGCCAAACTATGTGATGATCTAAATTGTACTCTATAATTTCCTTCTCAAAGTATTCTATGCACTAGGCCATGGGGATAGTGTACATGCCTTGATTGAAGGTGAGAGGGTAGGGGATCCCTGCCCAGTGTTTATCACTCAGTAGAGTATGAGCATTATGTAGTTGCCATGAAACCTCCAATAGAATCATTTGGTCATTAGGGTACTGGGGCAACTTTTAGGGTCTCTTAGAGAAGCCCTCTGTTATGATATAAGTGAATTTCAAGAATTGTATAAAAAGATACCTGAATCTATGGATGAACGCATGAGCACTGTGCAAAGCTCTTCTTTTGAAATCCCCTCTAAGAAGTTGAATGATATGCTCAATAAAGGCATCATTCACTCTGTGATAATCTTTCTTGAAGTTCTTGTACTGTAGTTGTGGATACCTATCATACACCTTCACCTTCCTTCCTAGAGTTTGAATTTGAGCAACAAATAGGCCTTTGTAGGGGAATGATACCGCCAAGAGGTACACTAAGTAGGAAGTCATAAAACTACGACATCTCTTTATGACCAAGAACTAATTATGCAAATTGTCACTGATCATTTTTTGCCGAGTGAAACTTTGTTTTCCTTTTGATGATCTCCTTGATAAAATAGAACATCCATTCTTGGAAATAGGAAACAGTGGGGATACCTATCACCTTGCTCAAGAGAGTCACCAAATCATGATAGTCCTCATATAAATCACTCCAGAACAATTCCTGGGGTACTTTGGTAGCACTGCCCCTCTTTTCCTTCAACCAATATTGGTTGATTAGCTTTTTCCATTCTAATAGGTTGGCCTTCCACATGTTTTTTGCGTACTCCTTTGTTGTCTCTTCCATTGGGTTGAAGGTAGAAATATGAAATGTTTTTCCTATGGACTTGGTAGACAAATCTACCAATACTCTACCCTCATGGTCAATGATTTTTCAGCTGCCCCCATGGTAAGCTTCCCTACATGCCATTAATAGTTCTGGGGCCACTAGAGTAGGAGGAAAGCTGAATTCCTTGGATAAGCTAATCTTTCATATTTTTCTGGCATTATCAATGGTTGGGTTGATTATGACCCTTTGCCAGAATTCATCTATGTCAATGTGCTTGAGATTGGTATCTGTGATTGTGTCCCAATTAGAAGTGACTTTGGAGCTAATATCCACCCCTTGGAAATGGTATTTCATTTGTTCTTTGTCTTCTTTTCCCCTTGGTACCTTAGTCGATGTCTTCCCCTTTTCCTTCTTTGTGGGCCCTCCCAATGGTCCCATAGTTGATTCCATAAATTTTGGAAACATAAATGCAACAAGCATATTCATATAAAAAGAAAGAAAAGCGTTAGTAAAATCCTACAAAAACAAGGGTCAGACCAAGCAATCCATCATCAAAGATCATAATATTCATTAAAACTCATTATTTAACACTTGTTTGGACCAATCAAGGGAATGCAAGCCTAGGGATGTGGGTTTCCCTAGGTTGGCAGCCATCAGAAGCAACTTAGAACAAAACGACGCCAGGGGCACAGTGACCCACAGGTGGCCACCCACATCTAGACTTTCACACTTTAATTTTAGGGGTCATTCAAGGCTTTGAGGAGGTTGAAACATTGGGTAGCTAGCCATGAAGTCACTTGAAAGCATCTGATTGGTTGTTTTAGTCATGCGAGCATAAGGCATGTGGAGGTAGGCACCATCAAGGCCATTTATAGCTCTGTTATTCAACAACAACATTCAAGAGGAGGAAACCCACTAAGGGAATCCTGCATGGTAGGACCTACAGGAGGTTTCGACGGTCTGTGGTTATTCCTCAAGGTTAGGCCATTTGAAAGGTTACGGGCTAGGACTCGTGGAACACTGCTAAGGGATGGCCATTCACAAATGGCAGAGAAAGGATGACGCCCTGCAATCGGCGACCCACATAGGTGGTTCTGTAAAAGGGCCTCGACGAAAGATCATTTTGTTAGCAAGAACTCAGACGACGATAAAATGATTGGGCCTTGCAAGGCAGGGGGAAGCTTAAGTAAAATTGTTTACAAATGATAACCACATGACGGCGGGCCGCAAGTGATGGCTCACAAAGAACTATCTGCAAGTCGGTTTACTTGGTCATTTTGATAAAAGCTCGAGGGGAAATAACATGGTTGGGGTGCACAAGGTGGATGGACAAAGAGCGTGGGCCATTTCACAAATGTCGATGAGAGTGAGGTGGTCCGAAAATGGAAACTGCATGGCTTGGCCTGCAAAAAGGTTTGAACTTGGCATTTTCTTTAAGTAGGCCTTCAGAGAGCAATAGGCACTGCGAGATCCATAGTGCGGGGGGTCAAATAGACTCGGCTACAAATAGAGGGCGCCAAGACAACGACAACGAGGCAGTGGAAGTCTGCAAAGCATGCCCTGCAGAGAGAACTTCAATGTTTGGTAGGTTTAACGTACATGAAACTGGCGGGATTGGTGGGGTGGAGTGCCAGGGTTGGATTGTCGTTGAGGAACTACAGTCAAGGAAGTGCCGCCTGCACGTGGAAGTTTGTAAGAGTGGACCAGCAAGGGCCCTCAGGTTCATCAATTTTCACTTGGAGTTTAAGGGTTTGAACACTGACAAAGAGAGGTTCGCAGGTTGCAAGGGCATGAATGCCTTGATGAAGAACAGTGGCCGGGAGCTGAAGTTCCATAGTGTCAAAATGGACCGATTTTAGATGATTTCCTAGGTTTTCAAGAAATGTTTCGGTGTGGGTTTCAATGTTTTAATTGGTGCCAAGAAGAGCCTAAGGTTTTCTTCTTAAGGTCTTAGCAAACTTTCAAAAACAACTTAATGAATGTAGCTAGGGTGGTGGTAGATAACTTACCTGATAATCTCGAAGAAACTGTTGAAGAATTTGATGAATGCAAGTTTTGAGAATGGCCAAAGGGTTGCGCGAGTGTGAAGGCGGCGACGACTTGCTAGAGATTTAACAAGTTTCTAATCAATGGAATGAAAATGATAGGTCAAAAGACCTATTTATAGGAAATTTGATATTAATGACCCACATTAATTTCTCGTACAATGGCAGGTGGGGTAGTTGGTCATGGTTTTTGAAAGAATTGGCGGTGGCAAAGTCAGAGCCTGTAGTGCGGAAGGGAGCTAGATGATCACCATCAATGGGGTTACAAATGGCATGGCAACAAACGATGTGAGACCCGCCATGTAGGCAGATGTCCCAGGTCAGCTGCCAGTGAAACAATGAAGGTGAAACAAAATCCCGCTAGGGGAAACATGCAAGGATGGACCCACAACAAGAGAAGGATGTAAACTTTAAAAGCAAAGGGAAAACTGCTAATAGAGGCCTGCAAAAGCAAAAGGCTTAGAAATTTCTTGGGTGGTGAATTTCGGTCACCTCAAGATGATAACTTTAGGACTCCTTGACCACTTGGAACTCAAAATAGGGGACACACAAAATGAGGAAAAGGAAAAAAAATGACTAGGAAAAGATAGAAAAGAGAGGGTCCCCATTCCAAATGGGGCATGTGTGCTATAGGCACAACAAATGGTGACTCTTTTCAGAGAACATTCTTGAGTGTTCTAAGGATAAAGATTCATTTAGAACCTAGAATCTCTGGTTTCGTAGACCAAAAGCCAGTTTCCATTGGGTGAACTAAGAGACTTGAAGGAGGACGTGTTCCTTAGTTGAATCAAATCACAAAGTATCCTAGAAGTGTGTGCATGGTGAGTTCATTTCCTTTCCTTAGAAACTATAATGAACAAGTTTTAATCAACCAAAGCAAGCTATGTAAACTGTCTAACCCCAAAAGTAACCTAGACATTGCTCCGTAGCCAGTCAGGCGTCCATAGCCTCGACAGAGTTGTCGTTGTGACCTGACGAACATTTCTCTATTGCCAGCCAAGCATTCATAGCCCCGATAGAGTTGCTCGCACACCCACATAGTTGCTTAATTTTAACATTCCTTTTCTTTTCTTTCTTTTCTAATATTTTCTTTGGTGGCACTCTTTATTTTACTCAACTGTGTAAGCATCAAAGCTTAATGTGGGTTTGGAATCGTAGTGGTCACTGGAGCAAACTTAGGATTTTTCACCCACTAAGACCTCATAATAGCCATCGTACAGTTCTTCAAAAATAATTTAATATGCGCTTTGTGCATGATTTGAGATAAATGTGAAAGGATTCGACCAAGAGTCTTGTTCTAGGTCAACTCAGAGTTCAAATAAGGAAACCACTCCACAAAAATGATCAAAAATCAATAGTTGAGAATGAATACTTATCCATAGAACACGTAAAAGTGAGCAACAAATTGAACCATTCATCAAACCAAGCACGACCACCGCATCAAGCATAGAGGAAAACCCTCAACAAAACAAAAGTGGCTAGGGAGGCGAGCAAAAACAAAGCAAAGATGCAACAATGAAACAAAAGAGACCTAATATAACCTATATACAAAGAAAATCTCATGAGCTCAGGGGAGGAAATAATGCTTGAGATGTTTCAATTGACAGGTAATGGGATATCTTCTCCAGTTAAAGTCTTGAGGTGAAGGGCATTATCTCCTAGAATATTGGAGATCTAAAAGGAGCTAAGCCAGCGCTTGTCAAAATTTTCATGTCCCCCTTTCTTTTCATTTTGCCTTGTCCCAACAAAGGACTAAATCAACAATCCTAAAGGCCTTGACTTTGGCTTGATGATCAAACCATCTTTTAACTACGCCCTGGTTTTTGGAAAAGTTTTCAATTGCGTGGTCACAAAATTCTACTAGACATAGTAGCTTGGCTAAACAAGCTTCCTTATGGTCCCCCTCTTCATAGTAAGTGTTGAGGAATTGAAGGGTGGGAATCTTCAAGTGGGCGGGAAAGATGGGCTCCAAACCATAAACAAGGTGGAACGGGGAATCACCCAGAGAAGCCTTATGGAAGATACGATTTTCCCAAAGGGAAAAGCATAGCTAGGTGTGCCAATCTTTGGGGTTCCTGTAGGTTGTTGCCTTGGGGATAATAGTTGGAAAAGAAATTGAGGGAAATTTCGTAATTAAAGGCCCAACTAGCAAATTTGAGCAAGGTAAAGGCGAGGCCATTGTCACACATGAGAGCATAAGGGAAACCAAAATGATTCAAAATAAAGCTTTCAAGGAAATTAACGAATTCAGTAGTGCACTACCTACATGCTATTGCCTATGTCCATCTAGTACAATAATAAGATGTGGTTAGAATCTACCTGTGGCCCATTGAGGAAGGAGGGCTTACTAGGCTGATGAAGTTGAGACCCCATTGAGAAAACGACATTACCTCTAGGACAGGTTGCAACAAGACAACATTTCATTCTCTAGTTGTAGCAGTCTGGCACATGTGACAAGTTCAAACATGGTTGTGGGCATCCTTAAACATCATTGGCCAATAGTACTCATCCCGCAAGATTTGGTGAGCAATTGAAGGGCCAAATCAATGGCCAATGTCGAACTTATCATGAAACTCTTTCAATATGTGTGTTGCTTCCTCTTTCCCGAGGCATCTGAGGTAAATGCCCTCATGATTCCTCTTGTATAATATAGACCCCTGTAGCATGTAGTTGTTGATTTTTAGTCAGAGAGCACACTTTTGGACTCCCTACAGCCAGGCGGGCACTTGTTATTCAACAGGTAGTAGACAATGTCATCATACCACTCACCAAGGGAGATGTCTTCCAGTTGGTACTGTTGTACAATGAGTTTAAGTCCTGCCTCGACCAGTGTTTCAACTATTGTCTAGGTGAGAGCCTATGCTTGGACCAACTTCATGGGTTGTATCTCTATGTCATTTTGTTGTAGCAATGTGACCCATTTTTCTCTTCTTTATCTTAGCTCATTCTACATAAGCAAGGTCTTTACTATCGAATCAGGCACAATTGCAAACACCTTATTCTGCAAGATATAATGTCTAAATTTCTCTACTCCTTTGACCAAGGCATATGCCTGACTTTAAATGTTGTGATATCTTAACTCAACATCTTTCAACAGAGTGTTCATAAAAGCAATAGGGTGTTCTCTCCCTTTGGTGTCTTTCTGAGTCAATATGCTAGCACAAGAATGATCTAAAGTGAACGAATAGATGTAGAACGACTTTAGGTAGTCCAGGATAACTAGCACTAGTGCATCAACAATCACTTTCTGGATTTCCTCAAAGGCATGCTTTGCCTCTAGAGTTCATTCAACTTTGGCACCTTGCTTCAACATGGAATTGAGTGGCTTGACTATCTCAACGAAGCCAGTAATGAATTTTCTAACAAAATTTATCTTTCCAAAGAAATACTTTAGTTCCCTCTTTCTTCTTGGGAGCTAAATCTTTAGAATTGCTTGAATGCATTTAGGATCTATCCATATTCCCTTCTATAAGATCACATGCCCGAGCAACTTGTCTTCCATAACTCTAAAGATGCACTTCTTCAGATTCAAAGATATACCAAATTCTCTACACTTCTAGAAGACTTTATATAAATTAGAAACATGATCACCTATTTCTTTTGAAAACACAACAATATCATCCATGTAGATGATGATGCACTTTCCAATCAAATATTTAAAGGCAATATCCATTGTATGTTGGAATGTTGCGCCAACATTTATCAATCTGAATGGCATTCTCTTGTATGTGAATATTCCCCACTTGGTGGTGAATGTTGTCTTATGCATGTCCTCATACTATACCATCACTTGATTGTACCCTAAGTACCCATCTAAGAAGGACATCATTTGAGATCCGTTGACTATCTACAACTTCTCATATAGTGAAGGCATGGGATAGTTGTCTTTCTCTAAAGCTCTATTCAAGTTGTGAAAATCTATGCATAACTTGATTTCTCTATTCTTTTTCCTAACCAGGACCAAATTAGCCACCCATGTGGAGTTCCTAACTGGAAATATGATTATTGCGGACAACAATTTTTGAACTTCCTTGTAGATGATGGGCTCCAGTAATGCATTGATAGGGCATTGTTGTTGCTAAAATGGTCTCATGTCTGGCTTGAGAGGGATGGTGTGTGTAATGATCAAGGTGTCATAGGTCTTTAAATCCGCATAGCTCTAGGCAACCACATCATGGTACTTGCGTAGGGCATCAATGATTCCTTTATTTTCTTCTAGCATGCACATCTTGCTAGTGAACACATTCTTGACTTCTTTTTCAGTCCCTAGGTTGTGGGCATCACATTGATTATCAATGGAGGCCTTCTTTGCTTGTTGATCCTAGTCCTTTATCTGATCCAAATCAAATATTCTTTCAAGTTGAACCATGCCTCATGGAATCGTGTTCGTCTTAAGGTTGATGACTCCCTCTATGTCCAACTTAGCCTCTTCAGGCTCGACCTCATCAATTATCTAAGTTGCAAACACATCAGCGCTGGTGATGAAATCTAATATGTGCTTATCATCATTGAATACTTAGAAATTGGCAACATTTTTTGGCATCGACAGAATGGAGGTAAACTCAATAGTGAACTATCTCAAGCTAGACAAGGAAAGGGGTTGAAGGGTGTTGGCTTCCTATGCTAAGGCATTGGCTATATGATTCTTGGAGTGGGGAATCAATTGGATATTAAATTCATCCAAGCCTTCTATGAGGTCTCATACTCTATGCCTGTATTTTGCTAGTCTCTTATCATGGCAGTAATATACTTTTCAGACTTGCTTTACCACTAACTCCAAGTTAGCAAAGACTTGCAACATTTTGACCTTTTTCCTTAGAGCCATTAAAACACCATGCATTAATGATTCATACTCCACTATGTTGTTCGTGCAATAAAAATGGATCCTATGAGTAGCAAAGGATGTCTTACCTATGGGGTTAATGAGTTGGAGTCCAACTCCTGCTCCTTTCTTGGACTTAGAACCATCAAAGCACAGCATCCAAAACTTAGAGGATTCTTTAGCTCTAGGAAGAACCATGCACACATCTTTCCTTGGCTGCACGTTGGTACCATCAACTTCAGGTGAAGGCACAAATTCAACATTGCTAGGGTTAGGATGTCCCATGGGGAGTTCCCTTATGGGTGTGATTTTCCCTCTGATTGGTTCAACTGTTGATTAACAAAGGCAACATTCAAATTCTGAGTGGGCGGCATTGTGTACCCAACGCCAACTAGGTAACAGGAGCTCTTGAAAGTACATTCTCATTCCTAAGCTAAGTTGATCTTGCACACATTTTTTAATAAATTCTTAGAATCCATCCAATAACCCCAAATTTCCATTTTCATGAGATTCCTCATTATCTGATTCAACCAACATTTTTGTGCTCTGCGGTGTGTAGATTAAGTCATCCAAAGGGCTGCACAACACAAGGAGGACTTCCTTAGTCACCTCCTCTTCTTGAGACATAGATTCCTCTTGATAGGCCATGGGATAGTAATTTCCCAACTTTGTTTCAACAAACAATACCTCATTTGTATTGTTATACTCCATGATCATAAACTTCATGCGTGGCTCTCGGTCAATACAGATCTAGTTTGGCAGCCCTTTCCATGGCAGACATAGGTGAGAAAATTTGGTTGTGACATACATGTTTAATGCTCGAGTGAAGTCTCTTCCTAGTAATATGTCATACGTGTCCAGGATATCAACAACTTGAATGCCAATGACTTGCTGGGCCCTTGAGTCAGTAGCGACTTGCATAGGTATTCGGTTGATTTCACCAACTATATTCACCTTTGTTTTATCTAGTTGGATCACCTTTTGTTGGGAAGGGGTAGGGACTATCCCCAAAGCTTTGCACACAGCAAGAGGCCTGACATTGGATGAGGCTCCTAAATCGAGTAGGAAATTATGCAAATTCTTCTTGAATATCCTGATGGTTGTCAAGAAAGGGAGGTTTCCAAATTTCCTTGGAATAGACTCATGGGCGCATCTACTTGGACTACTTGAGCCTTGTCCTTGTCATTAGTTTTTTCGTGGGTCTATGCTTGATTTTATTCCTTAGGCTGTTGTTTTTTTTTCAACTAATTTGATGGCAGATTCATCTTCTTCCCTAAGATTTCCTTAATCATAGGCTCATTCTATGAATCCTCAAAGGAGACCCTTTTGGTAGGTACTTCTTGCGTGGTTTTGGATGGAGCAGTCTCATTAATCATCCTAAAAAGGGGATTCCTAACTATTGGGACTTTAAGCAACTCAAAGGATGACAAACTTATTTTGACCTTCTTAAATTCTTTAGCTAAATATTCATCCATTTGCTCAATTTCAGCCTCAAAGGATTTATCTTGAGAGGAACTAGCGGGTTAATTTTGACTCTGGTTTTGCCACCTATTCTTGTTGAAATATTGAGTGGGCACATGAGGGTAAACTGGGTTATTACTAGCATTTGATTCAGGTGGAGTGCTAAAGTTATTGGGTGGAATAGAAGTGGTAAAAGGACCTCCACCAACCTGTCTATTTCTCAAGTAATAAGGGGTTGTCCTTTGGTGGAACAATTGTACCTCATCCTCACGTGGCTCTTCCTCATCTAATGGACCATTATCTACTAAATCAAAGAGTTGGGATAAGGGAATTTCATTACTCACCTCTTTTGCTTAGTCATCCTTTGTCACAACAGTGTCTTTCTTGAGCACGTTGTTTTCACTTCATGGGAAGGGAGCTTGATTGACCACAAGCACAAAAGAGTCGCATGGTTTAGATGGAATTATGTCTCTGCAATCGGCATCATCCACAACATTATGAAAATCTACTTGAAATTTTTTTGCGGCTGTCTGGAACTCAAGGCAATCTAATTCAGAGTGCTTGTTCATTTTGTGGATCCAACACCATCTAGACAAGGCTAGCTCGGTTAGGTATACCCCACTTGCTGTTTTATTTGTGTTGGCTAGCTGGTCAAGAGGAGTAGGAATTCCTCCATTGTTTGGTCTTGTATTCCATGTCTAGTTCTATATATGTGAAGGCCTCCTTTTGAAGGCTTGATTACAATTTTGACCTCTCTCATAATTTTGTCTGGAAGAGGCACCCACATCACGATTGCCTCTATTATCCCGATTGTGGTTGGCCTGAATGCTTAGTGGGGAAGCTTGCAATTGGTTTTTCTGATTCCTTAAATGGTTCATCTCTATGGAAATTTTTTTTATCATCTTTTTCAATTCATATATTCGATCTTTCTTTGCATTGTTCTTCGACGGTGCTTGATTTTGGAGGAAGATCGGCTACACTGGTAGTTGGTTTTTTTGAACGGGTGGAAACTTGGACCCTTGTAGATATGCCGAAAATTGAGGTTGTTGAGGGTAAACCTATTGTTGCGATGATTGTAAGTAATGAGGCATTGGGGGCACCTAATTCAATGGTTGTCTTGGATGAGGAACCATGGGCAGTTGTGGAACTTGATTCATAATGGGCGTCTGATGTGCCAAGGCTTGGTTGATTCCTTGTATTTGCATTGGGTGAGCAGCTAGCCCCAAGGAAGGAAATGGACTAGCAACATTTTTTCCCAAGTATGTGCTTGTTGTGATCACCTTAGCATAAGCTTCCACCAAACTGGTAGGTGGTGGATGCATTCTCTTTACCAGTGTGGGCGTGAGGCTATCTAAGGCAACATAATAGACCAATTGAGTTGAAGGATCATCAACCATTCACGAAGCTTGCAATCTCATATATGCATGATGAAATCAACCATTGAAGGAGTTGATTGGTTTGTTGAATTCTCTTTGAACAACCATAAATTGTTGATATAGTTCGAAAGGGTTGACTGGGATCTTGTACTTCTGTAGGAAGGCATTCTTCAAGAGATCCCAAGTGTCGATGGACCCCATTGGCAAGTTGATGTACCAATGAAAGGCCTCTTCTGCCAAGGAGTAAGGGAAGAGTTGACACGCCACATCTACTTGATCTATTTGCATGTCTTTCAATGTTATTTGAAAGATCTTGATATGTTCTTCCACTGTCCTCTGCAGATCACAAAGATGGAACTTCATGGAAAAGCCCATTGGGTTCTTTGGAATATCATGGTAAACTTGGAAGGATAAGGGAGAAGGATTATTTCCCAACCAAGCCATGAATGGAGGTAGAGGATGTGCTTGTTGCACAGTAGTAGCCTAGGGCTGTAGAGGAACAACAGTGCTTGGGGCATCTCCTTGGACTTGATGGGCTGGGGCAACACCTTGGCTAGAGGAAGTAAATAGATGGAAGGCTACTTGGGGTTGCTGAGAAGAGGGGGTGGGTGTTGGAGAGGAAGGAGAAGTGTGGAGTGGATGGGTGGAAGGAAGAGGTGAAGTGGATGGAGTGGATGAGGCTGATGAAGATGCTCCCCCTCTTTTGACTCTCTTAGCCTTGGTAGGGGGAGGTAGTTCTTGGAATTCCCCTTTGTTGGGTGTAGATCTTAATATTCTTTGAAACCTCTCAAGGGAGAAGGAGCCAATTTGATCCAGCTTAACAAAATGGATGCCCTCCTTCTAGAGCGAGTTCTGTTGATGGGTTTTTTTGCACCTTCTCAAAACAAACAACACACAAGTATGCTACCTCTCTTGAAAGGTAGAAATATGCAAACAAGTTACAAGTTACTGCCTAAAGGTCTCTTGGGTGTCAGGTCATGACAATCCTTGGAATGTATCGCTTGGTTAATGTGATTTGCTGGTAATCATAGGGCAGCCTTATGTATTGCTAAGTTGGAAGTGAATTGGATCCTTGAAATGGAGTTTCTAAGATTTTGGAAGTAAAATGCAATTGCTGCAAGTTCAAAACAACAATATGAAATCCATGTGTAACATCATATTAGACTTTATAATGATGTTGGAACTTTACCTAGATTACTATTCCAAAGAAAATTCAAAAGGGAAAAGGAAGGAGGAAGTTCCTTAACCTGCAGCTACCGATGAACAATGATAATGGAGGATGCTACAGTGGACAACCTTCCTATAACTGAGTTCCACTTAACCAAGACACACAGTATCATGAAACTACTGCTATCTTCTAAGGTCTACAAATTTTTTAATTGTTCATTCACCACAAATCATAAATGAAAGATGAAACTTAAGTGCAACAATGCATTTATGTTTAGACTAGCTTTATACTTACTATTTACCATCAATAACCAACAAAAAGCATGAACATGGAAAGCATCAACACAATAGCATTCTTCAAAATCAGTGAACATTATCAACTAAAATACTAAAGCTACTTGAAAACACTTAGAACAACAAGTTAAAGCAATCTAAATCTACCAAACATGAGGAGAAGAATCATGTAACATGAGAGAAAATCAAGAATCCACCAAAAGCAATGAATTTCTATTAAAATTTTTGCAATATGTCATTAGAACAACTCAACTCTCTCTTTGAAAATGAGAGGAGACCCCCCATTTATAGTTTTCTAAAGCCCGGATGAATGGCTAGGATTACTTTACATTGTATGGTCCTGATTCATTACAAGCTAGGGTTTCACCTACCCCCAAGATTTAGTAATATAAATTACACCTTTGTCATTTTCCCTATTTTGTCCTATAGTGCCCTGACATTGTAGCACTTTCGTCCTGTAGTGACTTGCCCATTAACTGCAGCTATATTGCCAAGAACACATCATCTATTATAGGCTTTCCCTTGCTCTTCTAAACATTGGCATACTCCACAAATTTTCCAATCAATGCCTAAAGCTTGTCCCATTCAAGGATATCGGATTAGAGATTCTAAAAGTTAAGTTTTTTGAACCTCTCTATGATCTGCTCCCAACACTTCATGTATTTTGGCATGTCCTTGATGACCTGTTCTGATTGGACGAATGCCCTTGCAAAAAAATCCATGAAGTATGGTGACAATACATCAGTTGTCCCTTGTTTCATCCTCTTATGGAAGAGTGGCTTGATCTTTTCAGGGTCTAATTCTAGGGAAGGCTTGTTAAAATCATATAGCATATCTTGAGATAGTCTTCATTGTCTATACAATGCTTTGTAACCCATTGGAGGTCGAGATCAACATCCTGCAAGACTCCCTTCAATACCTCCCTCCGATGATCGAGGCCCATTTTCTAGATCTCTACAAGCTAGTGGTCATCTTTAACAAGCACCAGTTCCTTTTCCCATGTCCCTTTTGATAGCTTAAGGATGATCTTGATCTTAGGATACGTAATCCTATAGAGATTAGTGAATCGATGACATTTCTTTTATGTGTCAGTAAGCTGCTTTTGCAGATCTTAGAACTTTTTTATCATCTGGGCAGTGTGTTGTATGCCCATGTCATCATTGTACAACACCCACCAGAACCAATCTATAGTAGCCTTGATCTAGTTCTTCATTTTCTCCATCTTATTGAGCTCATCCTAGGAGAGCAGTTGGGGTGCGAAAGACGTGGTTGGAGCTTCCTCAGTGGATGCCCATTGTTGAATGTAGGCAGTGATGTCTGCCACTTGTGCTTTCAACTCTTCCTTGGAAGATTGGTCTTTATTCATCTGTTGGACGATTATCACCACTAATCCCTAAAGGTGATCAATCTTTTGTTCTCTTGTGGTGGGACCCAAGTCAACGACAAAAATATTGTAATTGAACCCTTCTCCTTTATCCATTATTGGGGTGGAAATTTGCACGGTCCTCGATCCAGATGCATCAATTGTTATATGTGATTGGACCCTCGGTTTCTTTTCTTTTCTCATTTGTGTTTTTTCTCATGCCAAGATAGCTTCTATAGTTTCCTTTGCAGCCAATCAGGCATTTGAGACTCCCCTTTTGGTGATTCATGATCACCTTCCACTCTTTGCTCGAGTAAGAGCTACTTCTCCTCATGATTTAGGACTTCTTGCTCTGTTCTTTCTTCTTCTTCATTTGAGTCCTGAATCAGTATAGCCCTTTCTCTATCTAGCTTAGTAGTGGCTACGTCCTCCTCAGTGACACCCTCTGTCTGTGGTGCCTTTTCCACCTCTTGCTCTAGCTCCCTGTGATGTTCCAGCTCGGGGCTCCTTTTTGGCTCTTCTTCTTTTTCAAGCTTATCTTTATCTTCTCTGTCTACTTCAACCTCTTTCTCTTCTTCTTTTTTCTTAGGAGGTATTGCTCTTCCTAAACAAGGCCTTTGTCTTGCCCAATCAATGGAGGCTCCTCTGACAGTTCCATTTTATCATCAATTTTGTCCTTTTCCTCAAAGGGCTGCTTTTCAGGTTTGACTTTTTCTCTCACATCTTTGAGTTGTTGGGATAGCTCTTCTTTGAAATCTTGATAAGAGGTTTCAATAATGTATCTTTCATTGAATGCCTTTGTGTCTTCCTCCAAAGATTGTGACTCCTTTTCCTCTTCATAGGCTACTTCATCTATAGTCACATTTACTCCACCTTCAGGGTGTTCATAATAATCATCCTTAAAAGGATCCTTAGACTCCTTAGATATTCCCTTAGCAACCTCACTCTAGCATCTCTATATTTCTTCTAATATTTGCATTGTGGCCTCTATTTTTTGGGGGCTCTATTAGAGGAGGGACAGGCAGGCTAGCTACAACTCAGGCAATTGCAGCTTGTACAATAGGATTCATTAATACCCCATAAATTTCAATGGCTATCTTTTGCATATGCCTTGCAAAAGCTTCTAGTAGGGTGAGAGAGGGCATAATAGTTGTGGAAGTTGAGGGAATTGCAATAGAGGTAGACAATGAGGAGGATGAAAGTGGAGAGGTTGTAGCAGAGGAGGAATCCCACATCTAAATTGGGGCTATCAGTGAGGCTGAAGCAAGGTGGATAGAGATGTCCATGGCAAGCAGGGATGAAATAGGCAGTGCCTGAAATGTAGGAGGTAGAGTAGTAGTAATAGTGGTAGCACTAGTGGGAGTAGGAGCAGTAGGTGGTGACTGTGGGTGCTCGGCCTCTTCCTCTCATTCATGTTGAGGGTCCTCCTCAATAGTGGGCATCTCAATAAACCCTCTTGAATTCTTTGCCTCTTTGGAGGACTCCCCCTTTGTAGCCTTCCTTGAGTAGACCCTAGGCTTAGGCTATCGTTCTGATACTTCTTTCCTCTTTCTTGATCATGTCACCGGATGTTATTTTGGGGTTTCCTTAGCTAGAGCGACAACTGTCCCACTGTCAGTCTCACTCTTGTTTTCATCTTCGAGTTCACTAAAGGTTAGCATAACTCTTTGTAGCTTGAGTTGAGTGATTTGGGCATCAACCCATTTCTTCATTTTCTTCTCCACTGGCTTAGTAACAATATCAAGGTCATTAACCTCTTCCTCACTCTAGTCTATTAGTGGTAGTGGCAAGTTAGCCACAACATCAAACCTTGAATCCAACATGGTGTCTTCATCCTCCACAATTTGGTTGGGCACTGGAAATAGATTGATTGATTTTACAAATTGGGCAGTCATACACATGTAGTGTCGCATGTGCACCTCCTTATCCTCAACACAATTGGGCCATAAGTCTTCGATGTGGGGTCGGTGAGTGAAATTTTTATCAACCATTTTCTTCAATTTTCCATATGGATCCAACTCTAGCGGAGCTGTGTGATGATCCAAGTTGTAATCTATTGTTTCCTTCTCTGAGTATTCTATGCACTAGGCTACGGGGATAGCGTACATGCCCTGACCGAAGGTGAGAGGGTAGGGGATTTCTTCCTAGTGTTTATCATTTAATAGAGTATGAGCATTCTACAGCTATTGGGAAACCTCCAATAGAATTATCTGGTCATTAGGGTACTAGGGTAGCTTATAGGATCTCTTAGAGAGGCCCTCTATTCTGATATAAGTGAATTTTGGGAACTATATAAACAAATACCCAGTTATGTGGATGAACACATGAGCACCGTGCAAAACTCTTCTTTTGAAATCCCTTCCAAGAAGCCAAATGATATGCCCAATAAAGGCACCATTCAGTCTATGATAATCTTTCTTGAAGTTCCCATATTGTACCTATGGATACCTATTATACACCTTCAGCTCCCTTCTTGGAGTTTGACTCTAAGCAAAAAATAGGCCTTTGTAGGGGAATGCCACCACCATGAGGTACACTAAGCAGGAAGTCATATAAAACTGTGACGTCTTCTTTATAACCATGAACTAATTTTTCAAATTGTCACTAATAATTTTTTCCCAGTGAAACTTTTTTTTTCCTTCTATTGATCTCCTTAATAAAATAGAACATCCATTCTTGGAAATAGGAAATAGTGGTGATACCCATCATCCTGCTCAAGAGAGTCACCAAATCATGATAGTTTTTGTAGAAATCACTCTAGAACAGTTCTTGGGGTACTTTGGTAGCACTGCCCCTCTTTTCTTTTAACTAGTATTATTTGATTAAATTTTTGCATCACAAGGAGTTGGCCTTCCACGTGTTTTTGACGTATGCCTTTTTTGTCTCTTCCATAGGGTGGAAGGTAGGAATATGATTTTTTTTGCCTATGGACTTGGCAAACAAATCTGCCAACACTCTACCCTCAGGTTGATGAGTTTCTAGTTGCCCCCATGGTAAGCTTCCCTACATGCCATTACTAGTTCTAGGGCCACCAGAGCGGGAGGAAAGCTAGCTACCTTGGCTAAGCCACTCTTTCAAATTTTTTTGGCATTGTCGATGGTTGGGTTGATTATGACCCTTTGTTGGAATTCATCTATGTTAATGTGCCTGAGATTGGTATCTGTGATTGTGTCCCAATCAAAAGTGACTCTAGAGGTGATCTCCATCCCCTGGAATTAGTATTTCATTTGGTATTTGTCTTCTTTTCCCCTCGATACCTTAGCCAACATCTTCCCCTTTTCCTTCTCTATGGACACTCTTGATGGTTGCGTAGCTAGTTCCATAAATTTTGCAAACAGAGATGCAGTAAGTATATTCGTATAAAAAGAAAGAGAAGCGTCAGTAAAATCCTACAAAAATGAGGATTAGACCAAGCAATCCATCATTAGAGATCATAATATTCATTAAAAATCATCATTTAACGCTCGTTTAGACCAATTAAGGGAATGCAGGATGAGCTTAGGGATGCAGGTTTCCCTGGGCTAGCAACCGTCAAAAGCAACTTAAAATAGAATGGTGCTAGGGGCATGGCGACCCACAAGCAGCCACCTGAATCCAGACTTCCACACTTGAATTTCGAGGCTTAGTCAAGGCTTTGAGGAGCTTGAGGTTGTGGGCAGCTAGCCATGAAGTCACTTGAAAGCATATGGTTGGTTGTTTTAGTCATGTAGGCATAAGGCATGTGGAGGCAGGCACCATCAAGGTCGTTTATAGCTTTGTTGTTCAACAACGACATTCAGGAGGAAACCTGCTAATGGAATCTTGCATGGCAGGACCCATGGGAGGTTTCGACGGTTTGGGGTTATTTCCTCAAGGTTAGGCCATCTAAAAGGTTGCGGGTCAAGACCCACAAAATGTTGCTAAGGGATGGTCATTCACAAATGGTGGAGACAGGACGACACCACGCAATTGGCGATCTGCACAGGTGGGTCCACAAAAGGGCCTCAAGAGAAGGTAATTATTGTTAGGGTTAGAAATGGCAGATATCTAACAATTAAATGCAGATTTAATTAATAAATAGAGAAACTAAAATGCACATAGAATAAATTATAACACAGAGAATTTGACGTGGTTCACCCAATCTGGGCTACATCCACCAAACCACAACCATTCAATAATTTTATTATCCAGTGAAAAACTTATTACAATCTTGCGAATAATCGTGTTTTTCATCATACTGTAACACCCATCTGAACCCCTTTTTATCAAGCTTAGAAGCTTCCAGATTTTGGGTTCTACAAAATCATATTTTTCTTTTTTCGTTGATTTGTCCCTTTTTCAGTGATGACGCAAAAGGATACAAGCCAGGGCATACAGTATACCATGGGCTATACAGTATAGCATGATCAGTCACCACATACCAACAATCTCCCACTTGGAGATTGATCAGGCTCCACACCATCACAATTATTTTAGCAAGAACTCAAACGATGATAAAATGATTGGGCCTCGCAAGGCGGGGGTCAGCTTAAGCACGACTGTTTATAAATGGTGGCCACATGACGGTGGGTCGCAGGTGGCAGCCTGCAAAGAAATGTCTGCAAGTCAGTTTACTTGGTCATTTTTATAAAAGCTTGAGGGGAAACAACACTGTCATGGTCCACAAAGCGGATGGATGGAGGGCGTGGGCCATTTCACAAATGACGATGAGAGTAGGGTGGTTTGCAAATGGAAACTTGCATGGATTGGCTTGCAAAGAGGTTTGAACTCGGTGTTTTCTTTGAGTAGGCCTTCAGAGAGCAGTGAGAGCCACAAGATTTGTAGTGCAGGGAGTCAAATAGACTCGACTGTAAATGGAGGACACCAAAACGATGATGACGAGGCAATGAAAATATGCAAAGCATGACACATAGAGGGAACTTCAGTGTTTGGTAGGTTTAATGGAAGCAACACTGGTGGGATTCGTGAGGTGGGGCGTTTAGGTTGGATTGTCATTGAGGAACGATGGTCAGGGAAGTACTGCTTGCATGCAAAAGTCTGCAAGAGCGGACCCATAAGGGCCCTTGGGTTCATCAATTTTCACTTGGATTTTAAGGGTTTGAACACCGACAAAGAGAGGTTTATGGTCTGCAAGGGCATGAATGCCTTGATGAAGAACAATGACTGGGAGTTGAAGTTCCACAATATCCAAATGGACCAATTTCAGATGATTTCCAAGGTTTTCTCGAAATGGGTAGGTGCAGGTTTCAATGTTTTAACTGGTACTAGGAAGAGCCTAAGGTTTTCTTCTTAAGATTTTAGCAAACTTTCAAAAATAGCTTAATGAATGCAACTAGGGAAGTGGCAGAGAACTAACTCGATAATCCCAAAGAAACTACTGAAGAATTCAATGAATGCACATTTTAAGAATGACCAAAGGTTTGTGTAGGTGCGAAGGTGGTGATAGTTGGCTAGAGCTCTTACAAGTTTTTGACTGATGGAATGAAAATGACAGGTTGCAGGTCCTATTTATAGGAAATTCGACATTAATGACTTTCATTAACTGCTCGTACGACGGGCATCGAGGTAGCTGGGAACGACTTTCGAAAGTGTCGGCAGCGGGAAAGTCAGAGCCCGTAGTGCGGAAGGGAGCTAGATGATCATTGTCAATGGGTTTACAAATGGGGCAACAATGGAGGACGTGAGACCCACCATACAAGTGGACATCTCGGGTCGGCCCCAGTGAAACAACAGAGGTGAAATGAAATCCTGCTAGGGGAAACCCACAAGGACAGACTTGCAACTTGAGAACAACTCTAGCTTTTAAGGCAAAGGGAAAACTGCTAATGGAGGCCTGCAAAGATAAAATATTTATAAATTTCTTAGGTGGTGAAATTTGGTCACCTTAAGATGACAACTTTAGGACTCCCTAACCACTTGGAACTGAAAACAAGGGGCACATAAAATGAAGAAAAGGCAAAAACTGACTTGACGAAGGCAGAAAAAAGAGGGTCCTTGTTCTGAATGGGGCGTGTGTGCTATAGGCACAACAATATGTGCCAGAGGCAAGACTACATGAGAGGCATTAATGCTTGTTACGTCGAAGGCATGTCCTTATTTGAGAGTGTTGAGCAAAGTTTGTTCATCGACGGTTGAAAAGTCCTAACAACCCTTGGTTGATAGTTAAACGAATCTCAGTCGTTCATCATTTTCCACCATTTTTTCAACTGGTTTTCACCGCTTTTTACTACTTTCCTCGCTGCTTATTATCGCTTTCCCTGCCACTTTTGGCTTCCACTCCTCCAAACTCATCCTCGATGCTATTGACCCTTCATTCCTCTAATTTAGCAAGCTCAAGCCTAAAAATATGGTTTCGATGAGGGTTTTAGAGTATGTTTATTAAAATGAAAATTACAACTAAGATCCTAATAATGAGCACATTCAAGTTTTAACATTATGACATCATTTATCCTACGTAGTTAAGTATATATTAGCGTAAGTAATAAATAATGTAAATTTAATATAATTAAAAAAAATATAAATATATAATTATATTATTTATTATTATTATATATTATATTCTCTAACAAAATTTTATATATATATA
This sequence comes from Sequoia sempervirens, assembly GCA_007258455.2. NCBI lineage: Eukaryota > Viridiplantae > Streptophyta > Pinopsida > Cupressales > Cupressaceae > Sequoia > Sequoia sempervirens. Next base: position 33,246,700 of record VDFB02252616.1, read on the forward strand.
TATATATATCACTTTTTATAAAAAAATTTTTTTATCAAAAGGCTATAGCTTATATTATATATTATCTTCATAATTAGTGATTACATAGTTAACCAAAATTATAGTACTGGTTAAATCTCAAAAGGTGGCAGATTAAAGCATATTTGAAAAGATCCTTGAATACAATATATAGTTTGCTAAACAAGCAAAATTTGTAGTATACTTATGACCTTATATGTACTCCATAAATCCTTCATTCGCTGATGACTCTCCATGGTTATCATTCAGATCGAAGCCATTTTCATCTTGCCCTTCATTTTTATAATAAATAATTATTATATTCTTATTTAATACAAAATATAATTAGTATATTATATATTAATAATAATAAAATATTATTATTTAATACAAAATAAAATAAATAATATAATAATAATACTAATAAAATATAAACAATATCATTTTAAAAATATATATCAATTGATCTCATGTACTACACAAATGTATGCAAAAAATAAACCACATTTTCCCCTAATTGACCTTCCACACCTCTTCGGCGTACCTATTGCATGCTAGTTATCTCTGTATTTATATAAACTTATTGTAAGTTTCTTCAATTATGAATTATGCTTTATGTGGAGTCTTATCCAGAAATATTTTCCTCATATATATATGTTGTAATGTTTTATCTTTGTACATTATATATTTTTCATTTCATTTACTCTCTATTTCATACTCAATGATTAGTTGCACAAAATTCTCATTTTGTGACCTCTCCATTTTCACTTGCCTATCCCACAAACTAAAATATTATCTAAATTTATTGTTGACAATACAGCATAAAATATCTTTAAAATTATTCAATGATGGCAATCTCTAACACAAAACAATAATGACACTTTACATTTAAGGCAATTTTAACCTTTTTGACTAACAAGAAAATTCAATTATAAATTGGAATCAATCTAGAAAAATCAAACAAGTTACCTCAAATCATAAAGTTTGAAATAAAAAACTAATACTCTGAAAAAAAATAATGCATGTTTATGTGCGGAGAAGTTAAATATAGATATGCCAAGGAATATTAAAGGGAATCTTCTTTTTAGAGTTTAAAAACTCCCTTAAAATATTAAAAGAAATCCTTAATGCTAATTTCATATTCGTTACCATAAAATCTCTAAAGTGTCGTGGTACTAAAGAATCTCAACCTTTTAAAAAAGACTTTAGATGCTACTATAGAATAAATTTAAAAATAGCATTTCCATTTAAGTCTCTCATGTACGGTGCCAACATACCACCATATTACCTACCAATCCAAAAAATTCTGTTTGAAGTAGTTAGTCGCAGTCCGGGCTTAAATTTGACGGTCAACCTTGCCTGTCAACAATATTTTTAATGACGGTTATCTATTTAAAGGTGCCCTTAAAACATTATGATATACCTTAGTGTAAGTAAAATTATATATAAATCAAATATATATATCATTATAATTCTATATAAATTTTGACAGTCTATCCAAAATCTCTCCTTTCATCTGATACAATCTTCTTAAAATTTTGATTGTATTTTACGGCAAAAATCTCTAAATACGGTCATACGGCCATCAAATTTAAGCCATGGTCGCACTATGGAAGTCATAAAAGCCAAAGGATTCCCCAAAGTGGAGGACAAACTATTACTGCTACAGAATCCTCCTGCCTCGGACTTAGACTACAACCAGGATAAGGCTTTAAATTACTTTGAATCAAGCAAACAAGAACCTCCTCATACATTGAAAATTATGCAAACCCTTGAATATAGCAAAAGAATACCCCGACCATGAACAATTGTGCAAGCATATGGTATAGATTTTGAGGTAGACCAAGAAAAATCACCACGCCTAGTTAGGGTGCTTAAAAATAGGCAATTTTATAGTCAAACTTGATAATTTGTGTTCTTTTAAATGTAATGTTGTGTTCATAAATTTGCCCACTCACAAGGCATACAAGGATTAATATGAGTACCAAATAAAGTTGTCTAGTTTCGAGGAATTTATTATTAACATTAGGGTTTTTATGTCATTGAGTGTAATGGCGCATTTAGATTTAGGTTAGAATATCTTAAAATTTTCAATCAATTGCAAAACTCAATTAGACAAATACATAAAGTAATTTGATGATACTTTAGTTTTTCAATATCTGATTCAAATTGGTTTTGAGTCATTTTGTAACTAATTTAGTCTAGCTAAGTACCACGGGTGGCAAGAAATTATGCAAGGCATGGCTATCTTAATGGGATTGACCACTTTTCCTTTTCATTATAAAAGGATGCAGTTATTCATACTTTTGTTGTTCATTGGTTGTTTATTTTTCTCTTCATTTTGAATGCATTCATATTGTTTTTCTGAGCATAAGGTAGATGCAAGGTTGTGAGGAGATAGTGTATTGTGCATTCGTTTGTGAGCAGGAGTATTTTTGGGAGTTAGAGAGTATATGGTGTTCTGGAGGATTGAGAGAAGATCATAGTTTGAGAGTCGAGAATAAAGGAGGCAATAGGTAGAGTCATTGAGCATTGAGAAAAGAGTTGCAAGATACTCGTTTGGAGCTATTTTATTCAAGGCATGCTTAAGATATTTATTTCTCTTTCTCATTTTAAATTTTGAATCCAGGTTTTATTATTTCTTGGATATGATTGTGTTTTCATTTTATGCATATTATTGTTATTGGAAAGTGTATGAGTGATCGTACAAGTAGCTAGATTGTCTATGCATATAGCTATGTTAAAAGCACAAGAGACAAGGGAGATTAGGGAATCAAAAGAGCATGTTAAGTAGTTATCATGAATTACATTATTAGAATATGAAGCATTACGTGAGTATAAGCATTATTTATGAATGAATTTGAGAGAAAGCAAACCCATTAGAAGGTTAATTCTCTTTGAAGCTGTGTGAACCCAAACCATCAGCTTGTTAGAATTACCTAGCAAGAGAAGCTAAGTATATTAATACAATATTGTATTTATAATGATTGAATGAGTTTATATTGATATTCAACAATAGGGCAACATCAATCAATCAATCATGGCTTGCCAACCTACCATGGGCAACATCATATTTTTCCTTGAATACTTTTAATGCATGCTTTTTTACTTGTCATCTCCTCCTTCCATTATCTCTTCCTATTCCCATCTCATCTTCTATCCATCATCTTGCATCATCTTCCTCATTTACCTTGCATCCTCTCATCCATTTCAAGAGAACACTCATGTTCTCCCAAACTCACATGTGTTATCATTTTATGCATATTATGAATATGAAGCATTATGTGAGTATAAGCATTATTTATGAATGAATTTGAGAGAAAGCAAACCCATTAGAAGGTTAATTCTCTTTGAAGCTGTGTGAACCCAAACCATCAGCTTGTTAGAATAACCTAGCAAGAGAAGCTAAGTATATTAATAAAATATTGTATTTATAATGATTAAATGAGTTTATATTGATATTCAACAATAGGGCAACATCAATCAATCAATCGTGGATTGTCAACCTACCATGGGCAACATCATATTTTTCCTTGAATACTTTTAATGCATGCTTTCTTACTTGTCATCTCCTCCTTCCATTATCTCTTCCTATTCCCATCTCACCTTCTATCCATCATCTTGCATCATCTTCCTCATTTACCTTCCATCCTCTCATCCATTTCAAGAGAACACTCATGTTCTCCCAAACTCACATGTCTTCTCTAGGGAGCATTCCTAATCCTTATCTTCACTCCCATCATTTTTCCTCCTAGTAACTCCTTTGAATAACTAGAGCATCTTCCCAAATCTAGCTATCTTCCTCCAAGTGCTATATTTTAATGTTCTTTAAAATGATGCTACTTCATAACATCTCAAAGAGGGGCAAAAAGTAGACACCTAAAATTGACCATTTATATTTGGTCAATTTATCCCTAAAATTTGTTCAATTTCTTATCCTCTATATTAATTAAATAGTATTCCTATTATTTAACTATTATTCGCTATCCTGACGTTCATTAGTTTAATCTCGTATATCACCTCTAAAGCCTAAGACAAATAATTTAATCTAATTATTTATCTACATCTATCCTACCTTACCTCTTCTCTCCCATAAATTAAATAAATGATTTTGTTTATTTAATTTATCCTCTCACATATCCCATCCTCCATCACTTTTCATTAGCCTCCCTAATCTAATCATAACCTACCCCTTAATCATTTGCAAACACTTAATCCTTCAACCCTCCCTATCAAATCAAGCACATGGGCCCCTTGTACACGTGACATGACCTGATAGCATGTCACATGGGTCTTGTCCCCTCAAATTACACTAAAATAATTTTTTGTTTCTTTATTCCTCTCACCCTCATCCCTTTGAAATGTGAGAGCAAATCTTATCTTTATGGCAAGATCTCCCATACTCCAAAGTATCATCTTCCTTTCAACTCATTGATGGTGCCACTTGGCACCATCCCATGAGGCAAGAGTATCGAATCATATTCCACTCTTGATGTAATGCCCTAATCGCCCATTAACTATAAATTTCATTTTTAATTGACAATTAAAGAATAAAACTCCACAATAAAATAGTTAATGGGCAGTTAGGACATTACACTTGATCTCCATCAAGCAATCTCAACCATCCATTTTGATCTCCCCTCTATCATATATATCCATGACAACCAATTTATCACAACTCATTCATTTTATTATTGGAGCACCATTATGTTGTCAAAATCATTAATGAGCACACATCCAATCAACTATCTAGGAAAACCTACACAATAGGAAGCTTATTGTAGTTTATTTTAATTAAATTATATATTTGTTTGACTTTCTACACCTTATCTTGAGTGTTGTTTGATTTTATTACAATTTTCTTCGCCTTGATACAATTTACATGCACACAACAATATTTAAAATATTATATTAATTATAAAAAATGAAATAACTAAATAATTAAAATTACGAATATATTATTATTTAAAAAAACTAAAAATATATAAATATTAAAGTTTTAAATTATAATTAAAAATTAAATAAAAATAATAATCTAAATAAAATAAATAAAAATATCTCTTCAAATAAAAATAAGTTTAAAAATATGAATAAAATTAAATAATTATAGTGATTGCCTTCACGTCTTAGTGCACAATGGCTAATGGGGAGGCTTGGTTACTTTCTATTGTGGCATATTCGATCCTTGGAGGAACTTAGAGTGGTGGTAATCAGGCCTGGAATTTGCTGGTCTATTTGACCATTTTTTGCATTTTGGACCGTATATTACAACCTATAAATTTATTAGACCATATCATTTGACTTGCTATATTTTTATATAACCATAAAATTGACATTTAAAATTATTATTAAACTGTAAAAAATTATTGTATATATATATAATTTTTATGATAAAAATATAAATTAGTTTAGATTTGGAATATTTTTTTCTAATTTGACTTTATATTAATATATATAATTTATTATAAATATATTTATTAATTCAAAATTTGTTGAAAATATAATATTTTCAAGATTAAATATAGTTTTTTCTAATTTTTTAAAGATTTTGACATTTTTACTAATAGTTATCATTGCTTTTTATTAATATATATGATTTATAATATTTATTATAAAAATTATATTAATTCAAAATCTTATCAAAATAGAATATAATTGATTTTTAACTTTTTGAATATTTTAACAAGATTTATTTTCTACATAATTTAGAAACTTTAACATTAAATTTAAATTTTTAGATTTATTTCTAATTATCAATATTTTCTAATTTTACATTTTTTAAATATATATAGGATATCCTTATGAATAATCACATAACACAAATTTTCACTATTGAAAGCATTTATTTTATAGCATTGTAACTTGTTTTTTCAACAACATTTTGTTTGCATGATTATTGGTGAGCAATGAGCATGTTGAAATTTTATTTTCCTTTTACAAATAATTATTCTCAACTTTGATTTTTTTCAACATAATACAACATTTAAGGATTAAGCATTTTTTTTTGATTCAGGTGATTCAGGCAGCTTTGATTTTTTTCAAGATAATACAATAGTTGTGTTTTATTGGTGAGCATGTTGAAATTTTAGATAATGAGTTGAATAAGGATTAGCTGCAAAACTCTTTAGTCCTTCTTATTATCCATTAGATCACAATATCTCAAAGTGTTGGCTTGATAAGCTTCTCCAACATTTGCAACATACTACTTCAAATAATGTAAATGAATTTGTATCCATATTTGATGTTACCGGTTGTAAAAGGGAGTTAAACTCTTTTGTTGATTCATTGCATTTGAGTTGTGAGGGTTTTAAGATGAAAGATGCATGGAAAGTCTTTTGTAACACAAAATATTGGCATAGAAGCTATCCTCATATGATGAAGTTATGGCAAATTGTGCTTACTATTCGTGCAAGTACTGTTGATTGTGAAAGAGGATTTTCAAAACAAAACATCATAAAAAATGTTAGAAAGTCAAAGTTGGGTTTGGATACATTGGATGCATTAATGAGAGCGTCTTTAAATGGACCTCAAGAAAACGATGTAAATTGGAATAAAGTATATCAAATATGAAAGAATGCAAAGTTAAGAAGAGTTCTCGACCTTTGATAACATTTATTTTTGTTTATTTTCTATGTAATGCATCATTAATTTTTGCATCTCAATTTAAAAATAATAAAAGAAAATAGTTATTTTCTTTCCAAAAGTTGTTTTTTGTGTTTAAATATATGCAAATCAAAGGTTTGTATTAAATTATTATATTTTTTTATTGTTTATTTGGTATTTTTAAGAAGTATGATTCCTATAAAAAATACTTAATTAATTTATCTGATACATAATATTTAAAAAAATCAAATTACTTGTGTTATTAAAAATAGAAATTTAAAAAAAAAAATCATATTTAATATGTATGATTAATAAAATCAATAATATTTTAATATAAATTAAATATTTTTTACAGTTAAATTTTTTTATAAAACATAAAGTGACAGTCATTTAAATAAACAAACCGTCACAAAATTTTCATATGACAGATAGGGGTGGTAGTCAAATTCCAGCCCTGGTGGTAATCTTGGTGGGCCCTAATGTTGATGAATTCATTTGCATGGCAATCTCTTGATGTCGGCACGCCAAAGTGGCATGTGAGAACATCGAGAATCACATGGAAGTCAAAAGGAGTAAATATCAAACACCTTCATGGAATATTTCATGGTCATCGCACGTGAAGAGAACAGGATGCACAAAAAGGAAGCGTGCCTTCAAAGTTTGGCCAGCACAACACCTATAGACATATACATTGTTCGGCATTCAACATTTCAATAAAGCTTGCTTGTCTATGCTCCTTGAATTCCACCCTCCATATGTACATACAACTTGCAATTCTCTTAGATTATTTTTGTCAAGTTTGTAGTAAGAATTCAAAATTTATAGTCCATACATATGTATATTATAAAGATATTTAAGATTAAAAAGTAAAGATAAATATAAATTTTAATTACGGAAAATTATAGCACACAATCTTTTTTAGTATGTATAAAGATTAATTATCAAATAAATAAATTTTAATTGTAATAATATGACAAACACTATTAATTACAACTTTTTATTGATATAATATATTATGTCAATTGTTATATTATTTAAATTATATTTGTATAATTTTAATATATTAGTTGTAAATAATTTAGATAAAAAGATGACAGTGGCATTCTTGACAATTACATTATTGTAGCATTTGTAGACTTCAAATGTCAATGTCCACTTTCATAAATATCAACAAAGTATTAAGCTTCTTGTTGGCATTAATATTTTTAGATTATTTAATTCTTTTAAATTAGAGATAATAGATTTCCACAATCCATAAGATTATTGTTGAGATTTCTGGATTAGATTGTGTCTGTGATTTTTGCATCAACGTTTTGGATCACACTTCGTGATACATCATCAAGATATCAGAGAGCAGAAGGAGTAAAAATGAATAGCTACAAATCAAGCATTGCATGAAAAGGAAGGAAGCAAGAGGAGGTTAGGATAGGAGGTACAAGAACCAAGGAGTTGAAAGAATACAATAAACTTAAAATAACATAAAAAGGAAATTAAAAACCAAAAAAATATATAAAATAAAGACAACGCAAAAAACTAGAACAAGAATAATATATATATATACTCTTTTTTTTGTATATATATATTGTAGACATAGAAAATATACAGATTGATATCGCACATTTGATCCTGATCTACTAACATCGCCTCATCTTGAACTATCCCTCTATCTAACCATTTAATCAAATAGCCTTATTTGATTAAAGTCATCATAATTCCCCTTTTAATTAAATAAATTCCTCGATTTAATTAAATCATTGTCTTTGTGTAATTAACTAGATCATTTCATCTTCCTATCTTTATTTAATTAAATAATCCATATTATTTGATTAAATCTCTAAAATTCATCTAATTAAATTAAATAAATCAAACATTTATCTAATTTAATCTAACATCACCCCCTTTGGTTAAATAAATCAAAATATTTATTTAACTAAGTCTAAATCATTCTCTTCTCATTTTGAGTTATTTAAATCAAAATCTAAGTCAAAATGGTCAAATCAACAACATCATTTAAATTAATCAAATCATGATTAATCTTGGTCTTAATCCATCAATCCTCTAGATTTTGCAACTTGCACATCAAAATCAATTTAATTGATTTATAAATCATCTATTTTCATTCAAAAGCATCAAAATGGAATATTCCTCAAATTTGAAATCTCCCCCAAAAGGACTTGTCCCTTCCAACAAAGCATTTAAAATCTCTTACATGTCATTTTCTTGAGCCATGTGCATTTTCTTCACCTTTCACCTCATCCTTCAAGCCATATTTTGAATTTGAATCTCCCCCCTCTTTGCACATTCTTCAAAATGTGCTCATTCCTCAACCATTCACATGATGACATGTGGCTTCTCATTTGTTGTAGATTAGTCCCACATTCATCCCTTTTTCCTCTTCTCTAATCAATCTCATCTATAAATGAAGAGCTCATCCTTCATTTTGATCATCTACAATTCATGCAAAGTTATTATACTTAAATCCATAACAACTTTCATCTGTTTTCTCAAAGCATAGTTAGGTTTTTTGCAGATTTTCAACATGGAGCTCCATTGAAGTCATCACTACAAGCATCAATCCTTCATCAAACATCTTCATCACACCATTGGAGTTGGAAAAGGGCCAATTTTCACATCAAATTGGCACCAACTCCCTCAAGAGATTAAGAGTTTGCATGGTTTTAGAATAAGATTTGATATTCTTGCTTCAAATTTGTTGTGTTCTTAACTTCATTCCTATTTTTTTACTTTCAAATGAAATTCTTGAGGAATCATGTTTCTAACCATGCATTTGATCTAACATATTGATTGTTTCTTATGTTTTTGCAGGTTGGGAATCATAGGTTCACATTTTGGCGCTAGGAGGGAAAACTAGAAGATCAAATCATGTTTTTTGAGAAAATTCTGTGTTTTTTTTTGTGTTTTTATGTGTTTACAAGAAACAACATCGCTCACAGTCCAGTGGGGCCATATAGAACCGCTCACAGTCCAACGGGGCTATACAGAACCCCTCTGGAAACAAACTGCACCACTGGAACTTCAAACTGTGTCATTGGATCTCCAACGTCACCATATAGCGCCACTTAAACTCCAAACATAGCTGCCATCATAGACAAAACTGCTAGAATTTCTTACTTTTTCATTCAAACTTAAACTGGCCATATCTTGGTCATTTTTTGGTCTTTTTCGAAGCTTTTTTTTTAAATGGGGTAGAATTTCATAAGCTATCCAATGGTGTAGGTTATTATCAAATTTGATATAGTTAAAATTTTCAAATTTTCATTTAATGTCAAATCATAATGAAACTTGGTCTAACTTTTAGGTTTTTTATGCTTAATCATCTATCTAACCCTCACATCTTGTTTCTTGATTTCATTTGACATTTGGAGCTTGTATTGCAGGTTTTGAAGGATAAGGGAGCATGTAAGTCAAAGAAAAAACATTATCACATCATTGTAACAAGTTTTTTTAAACACTTTAGGAAGAAATTATAATCCCTCTTCTAAGGATTTTCTATCTTTCAAGCTTTTAGGACCTACTAAATTTCTTTTGAGCTCTAAAAATAATATTTCAATTTTTACTACAAAAAGCTTAAAGAGAACATTAGGACTCAAATTTACTAAAGTTTGTTTTGGGATTAAAAATTGAACAAGGAAAATTGTCACACTTACTTTGGTGCTTTTAAAACGAACTCACAATTGCTTTGAAAGGTTAAAATGAACATGTGCAACTTTGTTTTTGTGATTGCTTACTTAAACTAACATCATCAAAAAGGATGTATGTGCTTCTCTCCTGCTTTACAATGATCTTGAGAATCAAAATGTCTTTTTTGTGATCTTAGGTTGAGATAAAGTAATCACCTCCACACTTCATTTTGGGAACTAAAATTGAACAAAGCTTGTGAGTGTGAGTTAGGTGTATTGCGTGTGTTCTCCCTTTGTTTTTTAATGAAGGTAGATTGAACTACAGATGTGCTTGCTTCTTGTTGTTTACCTTTAGAGGGGCTTGCCTAAGAGACACATTTGAAAGGAGAACTCGAAGGCGAATCTAACCGGTTTTTCATTCGGGCCAGTATAAAAATGGATAAGACTAAACTGTCAAGTCCTCATGGTATGTAGGCCTTAGCCGTACAATGTCTTTTAGAATGGGGTACTATCGTAAAAAGTATAAGAACCCCTAGTAGGATTGATCAAATCCTTTAGTGGCTTGTTGGATGCTCGTAAGGTGCCATGTCCTTGATGTCCTATCATTAAGAACCTTGTTTGTAGTAGCCAACCAGTCAAATCCAACAAGTTTATCAAAGTGGTGCATTGGAACTTAGATTCCATGAAGTTACTTGTCATGTCTGATCTTGGTTAAAGTATAGAGATTAAGACTTCATTCTTAAATACCTTTATATTATTTCCTTGGTTGCATGTAAAATCATCTCTTCTACTACGAAGGGCATGAGGCAAGCCCACCAAGAAAAACGTACCAATTGAGCTAGGATGTTATATTTCTTGTAAGTCAAAACACTTTGCTTGTTTGAAAACATTTGGAAACAAACACTTAACATCATCATCAAAATTTCAAACCCCTTAGAGCAAATACCTTTGACAAAACCCAAGAACTATTGCTTACCCTAGGGATTATGTCCTTAGAGGTTTCTAAGTAATTGGGTTTACATCTTAATTTACTCCTACTAAGGTCAACATTAGGAAACCTTTACCTTGATTTCCTCAATTTCCACACAATGCACTTTGTGGGATGAAAGAAAATTAGGACATTGGAAATTTAGCTTGAAAACTAATCAAGAAGTGTTTGTGGTAAAATGAATTCATTAAGAAAAGATTAAATCAATTGGACCCCACACATGTGCTTGTGCATCTTTTGGTCATATGGTTTTCATGCAAACATTGGTCTTTTGGTTTGAATTACTCTTAGAGAAAGGCATGTTCTTCACTATCTTGGTCTAGTAAACAAGTCCTTCTTAGGTTCATTTAGGATCAAATCAAACACTTCATCCATTCCAAACATTTATCATCTCCATCTTATAAACAACTTTAAGAGCCTTGGAAACATCATTTTAGACTTGGGTAAGTCATCAAAATCAAAATCACCTCGTTTAGTTAGGAGTATGGGAATGTATCCTTTCCCATACCTCTAGTTAAATCAACACACCTTTGAGCAAGTTTATCCTAAAGATCACATCCAACATCTTAGGGTTTACAAGTTCATTATCTAATCAAAACCAATCAAAATCAAATCCTAAAGTCTAGCATTGATCCAAAGTTCCTAAAAAATCAACACACATATCATTCACCCCTTTCATCCTTCATCTCATCATTGGTCCTAAACACCTTAGAGGTCACTTTTGCAACAAGGTCAAAACACAAGAGGAACATGGAATATAAACTTGATCCATACATCATGACCAGTCTAAATCAACTGAACTATCAAAGCCTTACAATACCAATTGATTTTCAACACTCACATTTATACAATCTGTACATGGGATCATTATCTCTCACAAACCTCAATGGTACAACAAATGTGAGTATGCCTAGTCAAAATTTTGGAACACCTTTCTCGATGATAGATTTAAATCTGAGTCCAAACCTACAAATCTATCAACTGAAAAATCAAGGTATAAGTCTTCAAACAAACAACATCATCCCACCAAATCCATACATGCCAAATGTGAATGCACCAATTACAAATTTTCTAAACATGAACATTTCAAATCCCCACTTGGAAAAATTTGGGATAGATATGTTTGCAAATCATACAAATGTTGTTCAAAGTCCAAACAAGATGTTAACGACTCCAAGATAAGGTAACACCATGCAAAATCAAAGTTACCTAAATCAAGAAAATGTTCAATTTCAACCTATAATGCCAAATCTAAACACCATCCCAAATCAGAACATTGTCCAAAATCATTTTTTTGATGATCCCATGAGAACACCACAAGCTTACATCCCAAATATGCTTGAAAAAAAGCCAAATCAAGGGAGTCAAATTCAAAATCAAGATCAAATTTCACTAGAGAAACTTGCTTCACATGCCAAACTAATTGAATTATTGAGCCAAGAGATATCTTCACTCTAAAATCAATACACTCTTCCATTGGTTGAACTATGTCATCACAACATTGAGTTGTGTCCACAACCACATCAAGAACAATATCTCCAATGTCAAGAAGTTAAATATCAAGATCAACCACATCAAAAAATCCAACCCCCACGTCTCAAAGATCAATCACCACAAGGTCAAATATCACAAGGTAACAAACAAAAATACACACCACTTGGGGGACCCATTGAATTGATCATGCAACAGTTGGTGCAAGAAAATCTCATCAAACTCCCTATTTATGAGGATTATCAAGAGCCCTTAGTTAAAATACCAGGGTATAACAAGAAGCACTTTTGTGGCTTCCACAAAACAAAGGGACCCACAACATCAGATTGTATTCAACTCAAAAATCTCATCCAAGACTTTTTTGATGAAAATATAATCGCTATTGGGGACAATGATCAAGATCTATCCATCAATGAACACCTTGAAGATGTTTCCACCTCATCTAATGATCAAATTAACATACATCAAGAGTCAATTTTCAATCATGATCAAAATCCACCAACAATACCTAAAAATGATCCAATTCAAGAAATGTCAACATCATTTAACCCTACGGTTGAAGACTTTGACAATTTCTCTGCCACAATTGTTGAGAACAATGATCAAGACCTATTCATCAATGAGCACATTGAAGATGTTTCTATCCCATCTGATGATCAACTCAACATACATCAAGAACCACTCTTTAGTGATATATTTCAAGGAGTGTTAGAGTTATTTGATCCTATTGACATAATCCATGACCCATCAACCAATGATCATGTTGAAAATATCTCTACATCACCTAATGAGTTAGAGGAAATATCTCAAGAATTTATTCCAAAGCATGATCAAAATATTTCACCAAGGTCTACCAATGGTCCTTTCCAAGACATGTTGACCCCCTTTGACCTCATGGTTACAGATACTAAAGGAATCTTCAACTCGACACTTGATCCAAGTCCATTCAAAGATCAAGAGGATATTGAGCCACTTCCCATCTAGGAACCCTTGGTAAGTAATCCATCCTTTGAAACTAACCAATGTCAAGAACTTGATCCAAAGCATGTCGAAAGAAACTCTGAAAACATTCAAGATCAATAATTTGTATCTCCAAGATACTCCAATGATCTAATAGACACTCTCCTATCTATGCAAGATGCATATACTCCTCCATCTACCCATGAGATGCTTTTTATGGATGGACACATAGATGATCTTCATTCAGAACAAGAATTTTTTACTCTTGACATTATTACACAAAAAGAGCAGGTTATTGAGTTGTCAACATCATTATCAGATATATCCCAAATTCAGACTAAGGACATCACGAATAAAGATATCCAACATTATCCACTCAAGGAAATAGATCAGATAGAATAGGATATTCCGAAGTCAACAGATCATCAAATTCCAATAACATCATCTACAATGGCCATTTATCAGAGGATGCATTCTAAACAAGAGCTCTTAGAACATGAAGAATCAAAGCATGAAGGTACTACTTCCACAATACTAGGGGCAACTATGTCTTAAGCAAATGTCAACATAGGGAGCATGAAGAATACTTATGATGAAACCAATGCCAATACTACAACCAACCACGTCACGAATCTTCATCCACCCATCACCCCATCCACGAATTGGGACCAACATCAAAAGAAATATTTGAATCAAAGCACAAGGAATGTTATTAAAGTAGAAAAAGTAGAGAAGCATAATGGACAAATTGAATACAAGTGGATACCAAAGAATACAAAGAAAGATTATCCCTATCAAACTCCATTAGTCAAAGAAACTATGGGGAAAAATAAGAAAGGGAAAAGTATCCATCAAAGATGTCCACAAAAGAAAAAGAAGGCTTCTCAAGTGACATACAAAGTATACCAAGTAGTTGGTCCTAATTATATGCACACTTCCGTATCCACCCATCATTGCTCATCTTCCCAAGTTTGGAGAGTCAAAGGTTCCAAACAATCAACCAATCCATCTCCTATCCCTAAACACACTCCATCCACACCTCCACACATGATATCCAATTCTCACATTGAACATGTATTGGAAGCAACCCTTTATCATAAGGATTCAGAAGGCACTCTATTGCAATGTGCGTACAAGGACAAAGTCAACTTCGGTATCAATGAAGTTGATCAGGAATCTCAAAATTTGTATTCAAGTGCGTGTATCTTAGCAAAACAACTTCTTTAGAAAGGATATCAATGGAACATTATGATAGGGGCATCTACATCAACACCACCAGGTGGTTCAACATGAGCTTAAAATCTTTCAAAAAAAAAAAAATCCAAAAAAAAAATAGAAAAAGGATTTAAAAAAGTAAAGAAAAAAATCGTCCTCTAATGAAAACCACTTCGGTGGCACTTTGGGCAGGTACCATTATGAAAACCTAACAAACATGCATCATGTGTAGAATCGAGCATCTACGTGCGCTAGTTTAGGTGAAAGCATCTCATCCCATCCATAATAAATCTAGCATTCCATCCATCTCGGCCATAATAAATCCATTCATCCATGAACCTTTTATCCAATCCATCTTTATCCATAATCCAAATTATCTTGATCTTGGTAAAAGTTTGGTGCATACTTTATGCTTGCTTATGGTA
Organism: Sequoia sempervirens; assembly: GCA_007258455.2. NCBI lineage: Eukaryota > Viridiplantae > Streptophyta > Pinopsida > Cupressales > Cupressaceae > Sequoia > Sequoia sempervirens. The sequence goes on from VDFB02252616.1 coordinate 33,262,020, forward strand.
AACATCTTGACATGGGTCATTTTCATTGATCCTATCCTACCCAACATTATCTGAGCCATGAAGCATTATCCAATGAACATTCTTTATCTGAACACCTTATCTTATCACAAGGTAATCCATATCCATCCGTCCACACACCTATCCAAGCATCCATCCATTGAATTCCATACATTGCTAGACACTAGGGGCAGATATTTAAATCTTGCTTTAGGAATAAATCTTGATCTATAACCTCCAACTTATGTGGTGATCTGAACATTGGAAAATGTGAAATCAAATTGGTCCACCACTTGTGAGCAAAAAACCAAATCACTAGCCCATGGCATATTTTGACGAGAATACATTCCTTATCAATCTTCATCTTTCATCAAACATCAATCCAAACAATCACTATTAGTCACATCTAATGTGTGCTTCAACGTCACATCAAATCATCCAAAACAACTTTTGTTCCAAACCAAGCTTCATCAATCCTCATCAATCAAATCCAATAAAAAAATCACCATCTCAAGATATCCTTGTGTTGCTTAACACTATCCTTGCATTGTTGTGTATCCTCAACAATGCTATCATCATCAATCCCTCATCATCTTGGGATATCCATCCTAATCCTTGTGTTGTGTAACACTATCCTTGCATTGTTGTGCATCCTCAACAATGTTATGATCATCAATTCATCAATCTGATCAATCAACCTTAGCTTGGTTTTCAACAAAATGTCAAAACAAATCACTAATATCATCACACACATCCATATCCAAATCGTCAAAATCATGCAAAAAATCCAAAAACATCCAAAATCATAAAACACTCAAAAAGTTAGAAAAAATTCAAAAACATGGAATCTAAACTATGTCATCTTTGAGCTTAAACATAGGCAAGGCTAGTCTTTGATAAGCCCCCGAGACACAAAATCCAAAAAAATTCATAAAATCTCACAAAATCCAAAAACATCAAAAAATCAAAAAATCCAAAAATAGTCATAAAATTAGAAAACCCAAAAAATAGCCTCAAAACATTTCAAAACATCAAAAACATCCAAATATTTGAAAATCCATCCATCCCATCTTGCTTTCACCTGCAATAATCAATCATCCACAATAAATCAATCATCACACTCATCCTTTATGTGTGTTATCAAACAATAATCGTATTTATGTGTGTTATCAAACAATAAGGTAATTGGCTCTTTTAAAATCCCAACTCCTCGGTAAGAAAATCATCATCATCATCATCATCATCATTATCATCATCTCTAATAAAGTTGGCTTGTTGGTGTCTCTTATCATCATCTTATTTTCTTCCTACTTCCTTTCACACTAACATGGTACCATGCCAGTTAATCATAAATTATCGCTAATGTATCCATCCTACATCCACAAACCATCAGCATACTACATAATGCATATCATATCATATTGAAACATTGATCATCTCGCATGCATTTCATTTCATCATTGCATCATATAGATTGGTTATTCTAAGCATCTCATAAACCATACATTTATCATCCACTACATAATCATAAAAGCATCATCATATCATATCATGTGCATCCGTATCATCCATGCATCATCATATCATGCATTATATATAAACATCATAATCATCTCATTTATATCATCAATAATGTAACTGTCATGGTACAAATCAGGATCAAGTGGGTGTAATATATCAAAATAGGCATGAGGCTACCTGTAATGCCCCGCCACGCAACCCTAGGGGAAGTTGCAATTCACTAACCAAAAGAAATTTTTTTTTTTTTTAAAGAGTAATAACGTACAACTTCACTACGCATTGCCAACATCCCCTAAGGCTATGAGACAAAGATTACTTAACCCCGAATTACACAACCAAGGAAGGAAAGCAATAGAACATTTAATTAAGGAATTAAAGTACATACATTCCATACATGATATGACATCAAGGACAAATCGATACCTCACGATATCCAATAACAATTGTTACATTATAATTACATCACTCATTCCCCGAATGAGGTAAATCAAATAAACATGATAAATTATTACAATTTCCACCTCTATACAAATGAGGGGTAATGAAATGCAAGAAGAACAGAAATGAAAGAACTAGATGAGCAACTGGATCCAACGAGCTCTCCAACATGAAAGTCTCGTTCACACGATCACGAACAAAGCCAACGGTGTAAGGTGCACGCCACCCGACCACGTGGAACCCAAAGGCCCCACTCCCTCCGTGCTAGGAGATAGTAACAAGGATTTCAGGTCAAGATCAAATACCTCTAGACAAAGGCTAAACATAACTGAACCGACTCAAATACCAACAACATCCCTTAACACAGTACAGGAACTCACAAGACAACACATTGCTACCAAGTTACAAAGGACAAGTACATCATCGTACAACACATAATAACAGATTCACTTGTTGACGTAGGGAGAGTGTCATACATAAATTGCCATGAGTTACCCTAGCTCAACCTTCCTAGGCTACCGGACCCCCATCATGGGTTACCCTGGCTTGCCTCTACCGGCGCCGGACCCTCACGCAAAACTATACGTCTCATCTCATCTCGAATATTAACAATGCATGTTCCATGAGAGAGGCATACTTTAACTTTATTAGTGTGAAGTTCCCCATTAATTTCTTTAGATTATCACTTGATTAAACCCTAGGTGAGTTACCCTGACACCACTTTGGGCGTCGGACCCCACAAAGGGCCACTCTCCTACTGACAACACTGGGATACAAACCCCCCCCAATCCAAGGGTAGACAACATGCACAAACTGAAAAAGATCCAAATTCCAACCTTAACACATAAGGTCGCATAACCCGTTCATAGTACACGGTAACCATAACATATCACAAATCCCGTTCACGATAAACGGGTAACACACCACTATATCCACGAGTACTACCCAAAACAAAAACATGCGGTTGACTAACATACTGACAACCCCTACTTTTGGTAAGACACCCCAAAGTAAGTTTTAGAAAGAAACAGATGACTTAAAGGTCTAGCATTGAGTATAAACAATACATCATTAGAAAATATCTTAGACACCTGAATTAACTAATATTCGGGTTTCCTAAACCCAATCCAAGAAAGACATAATGTAAGTAGTCAATCAAAATGCATAACCTTGTTTGAAATAAAATGTTTAATTATTATTTTATTTGTAGTTCTCGATCATAGTTAATGTTTTTAAATAACTCAATTTTCTAAATATAACACATTTTATTAAACAAAACAATCTTTAAAATAAATTGAATATTCTAGTCCCCATCATTTTCACCTTTACTCTTTTAAACCATTATTTTAATTATGATATTTTAGATATATATTTATATATTTAAATAATATATAAACATATATTAAAATACTAACTAATTACCCAAGTAATAAAACATAATATAATATGAATATTATATTATATATTTAAATATTTAAATATAATATAATATAAATATCATATAAATAAATAAAATAAAACTAAAATAGAAAAACATATTTTATGTTATATATATAATATAATATAAAATATACATATTTATATTATATTATATATAATATAAAAACCTTTTAAAAAACAAATATCAAATGCCAAAAGCCCAGCCGACCCTGCATACACAGGGGCGCGGCCCTCACTGGGGGCGGCCGCCATGATCGGGGGACATGAGGAGGGCTGGCCACCTCTTCCCAAAGGATACATTAAGTAAACCCCCATTAAAATGGTTTTATTTTTTATTTAAAACAAAGAATCCGCCACAGAAACAAAAAACGCGACTCTGGTTAAAAACCCAGACGCGAAAAAAAACCCGAACCAGGGTTTAACCATTATCTCATTTATTATTTTTTTTTTAACAGTAAAAAGAATAAAATAAATTGAAACATAATAAGCATATATATATGGATGTATATATATATTTCATTACATATATATATATGCCTATATATAGATATATATATGCTAAATCTGCAAAGAAAGACAGCTAAATTGAAGAAATCTTCTTCATAATTAAAATACCCAGCAGATTTAAATTTTGCAAGCATAAATTTGATTTCAAATACAATAGGAACCCTCTTTTGTTCATGTTTTTTAAATTTAAAATAGGATTTTGGCATGGGTTTTCTCATTGAATCACAAGAGTTCATCTCAATCTTTAAACACAAACTAAAATAGGTTTCACAAGAAACAATCTTTCAAGGAGGAAGAACAAATTTTATGTTTTCTACCAAAATGAATTTAAGATAACAAAAAAAAGAAAAAACCTTGTGTTCTCTCCAATTTGCAAGCTTTACCAATGGAGATCCTTCCTTTGCTTCCCCAATTTGCTCCACCCAAATCTTCAATCTCCTCCCTTCAAATTTCTCCAAGGGTTTCCATGCATGTTTTCTCTCCAAATTTTCAAATTAAATTCAAAATAAAAATCCCCATTTTCCTTATGCAAACCTCCCCTAAATTTGTCAAAGCCCTAACTTTGAATCCACCCACCAACATTGATTGCTAAATTAGATATTTTTCTATTTGTAATTTTCAAAACAATTCAATTTTCAACAATTCAATTTTCAAATGAAATTTGCATGATATCTTTTAACTAAAATTACATTTCAACCCAAATAACAATTTACCTTTTCTTTTAACCAAATTGAATTCAATAATTCAAAAAGGAATTCTTTTCAACTTTATTTTTATTTTTTTTCCATTTAAATCAAAATATCACATTAAGCCAACCAACTAATCTGATTTAATTTATCCTTATTAATTTCATTAGCCAAAAGAATAAATCCAATTCAAAATTAGATTATTATATTAATTAAATTAAATTAATTAATTAATCACTAACTTTCCAACAATTCAGTAGACAAAACAATAATCATTATAAATTCCAAACGCCATTTAATCTCTTTTAACTTGAAATTTAAATAAAAGCCAAGGAGAAAACTAACAACACAAAACATTGAACCCGACCAAGACGGACGACACACTATGGCTAGGGTGATGGTTTGACACAGAATCCCAAGTTACTATCTCCCAATCGATACCGTTGGTCAAGGGACACACTCAGACCTGTGAGACCAGGTGGAGTCAATGTCCTGTACCTGCATCCTGCACACAATACGAGTGTCGAAACATGCATATAATATATTAAAACACACCGTGAAGAGGAAATCGCGGAATCACAGGGCACTCGCATGCGAGTGATGTGATCCCGTCCCCTTCACCAATACAATGTCACTAACCGACGCATCTAATTATCCATGATATAATTAAAACATAAAGCATCAATAATTCATATACATGCTAATTTAATCCATAACATGACATAATACTAACATCAGAATAACGTACCACCACAACAAAACATAATGTTTACATCGCTTAACAGATAGCGGTTAAAATAACTAAGTTCCATAGTCACAATGCAACAGAAATAAAACATATCATAAGAAAACACTGTTCGATCACGAAGCAAAATGGAGGGGTGTTACACTACCCATGGCTGATGACTGTCTACATTATCAAATCTATCTACATCAAATATTCAAGTTGAATTGATCTTAAACCTCTTTGTTGAGAGATCGACCCTCAAATCAAACCTCTTCATCCGATCTCTCGAGGGGGCAGTATACCAGCATAATTATTCATTCGCTGGGGCAGTAGTGGGGCATCCAAAAAAATTAGAGAATTTTTGACTTTTGATCATGGCAAGGTTATTCTTTGAACCAACACAAGAAGTACATCGCTTCAAAGAGGGGAAAAATGTAGATATAGAAAATATACAGATTGATATCGCACACTCGATCCTGATCTACTAACATCACCTCATCCTGAATTATCCCTCTATCTAACCATTTAATCAAATAACCTTATTTGATTAAAGTCATCATAATTCCCCTTTTAATTAAATAAATCCCTCAATTTAATTAAATTATTGTCTCTGTGTAATTAACTAGGTCATTTTATCTTCCTATCTTTATTTAATTAAATAATCCATATTATTTGATTAAATCTCTAAAATTCATCTAATTAAATTAAATAAATCAAACATTTATCTAATTTAATCTAGCATCACCCCCTTTGATTAAATAAATTGAAAATATTTATTTAACTAAGTCTAAATCATTCTCTTCTCATTTTGAGTTATTTAAATCCTAAAATCTAAGTCAAAATGGTCAAATCAACTAACATCATTTAAATTAATCAAATACTGATTAATCTTAGTCTTAATCCATCAAATCCTCTATAGATTTTGCAACTTACACATGAAAACGATTTAATTGATTTATAAATCATCTATTTTCATTCAAAAAAGGCATCAAAGATGGAATATTCCTCAAATTTGAAATCTTCCCCCAAAAGGACTTGTCCCTTCCAACAAAGCATTTAAAATCTCTTACATGTCCTTTTCTTGAGCCATATGCATTTTCTTCACCTTTCACCTCATCCTTCAAGCCATATTTTGAATTTGAATCTCCCCCCTCTTTGCACATTCTTCAAAATGTGATCATTCATCAACCATTCACATGATGACATGTGGCTTCTTCTCATTTGTTGAAGATTAGTCCCACATTCATCCCTTTTTCCTCTTCTCTAATCAATCTCATCTATAAATGAAGAGCTCATCCTTCATTTTGATCATCTACAATTCATGCAAAGTTATTATACTTAAATCCATAACAACTTTCATCCATTTTCTCAAAGCATAGTTAGGTTTTTTGTAGATTTTCAACATGGAGCTCCATTGAAGTCATCACTACAAGCATCAATCCTTCATCAAGCATCTTCATCACACCGTTGGAGTTGGGAAAGGGCCAATTTTCACATCAAATTGGCACCAACTCCCTCAAGAGATTAAGAGTTTGCATGGGTTTAGAATAGGATTTGGTATTCTTGCTTCAAATTTGTTGTATTCTTAACTTCATTCCTCTTCTTTTACTTTCAAATGAATTTCTTGAGGAATCATGTTTCTAACCATGCATTTGATCTAGCATATTGATTGTTTCTTATGTTTTTGCAGGTTGGGAATCATAGGTTCACACACACGTGCACACACACATATATATTTATTATTTTTTCTTATATATATATATATATTTATTATTTTTTCTCTTGTATATATAAGATGTATATAAGATGTATACAAGAATAAATAAATGTGTGTGTGTATAAGATAACAAGAACACAATTAGAGAAAGAGAATGAAGCACAAAGAAAAATAAAAATAAAAGGAATTAAATAATAGCACCGAGAAGAAAGAAAACTAAAAAAAAGACCCACATAAGACTAATTTAGAAAATACTAAGTGACACAAGAAACACAAAGAAACTCAAACCAAGACACAACATTCAAGAAAGGGAATAAATTACAAGAAGATCAATTCATGAATAGAATTATAAGGAGACTCTTTTAAATTAATTCTTGGTAACTATTTTGATTATAAAATGGCATTCATTAAAATTGCACAAATCTCCAAACATGATAGATGTAAGCTTAATCCTAATACGTATAATATATTGGTAAATAAATAAAATAACTCTTAAAACAATTATTATAGATATCTTAAACACATCTATCTAAAAAATAATTCTTAAATAAAACTTTTGGATACATTTATGTAAGTAAAATAATTCGTGAGTACATTTTAAGTTAATTGAAGAGTTATTTTATTTTTCTTTAAAATTATTTTAACAAGGTTTACACTACTTTATTTTTATTTGAAGAGTTTTTTAGTTTTTATGTAAGATTCATTTTATTTAGTAAAGAGTTGATTTATTTACTTTAGAATAATCTTATAGTTATTTTATTTAATTTAGAATTATGTTGTAGTTATTTTATTTATTTCAAAATTATTTTATTTTACTTTAATTTATTTATTTATGCAAGAGTTGTTGTTTTTTCACAATATACTTCAACTATATTTTGATTTTTATATACATCTTAGTGCAATTAAGTTTCTTAACATAGTTCTAAAGTGAAATTAAATAAATCATAACTAAAAAATTAACTCGAGGATAATAGAAGAACAAATACAAGGCTATTACATAACAACAAAACAATCCCAAATCCAAGTGAAGAACAACTACAAGGTTGTTATTAAATAGCTACAAAAACAATCCAAAATCAGTAGCAACAAATGTTGCCAAAGTTAGGTAACAAAAGGCCTGAACACGAATACAAAGAGGTCAATAAACCTTGTAGAGCATCCACTAGTAGCCAAAGATTCATAATTATTCTTTTGAAGTCCTCAAATTGATAAAATTGATGTCTACAAATTAATCAATAGAGCTCAATGATAAGTCTGAGTTAGCTACCTCAAATATGGGCCTCTATTTTGGGTACTCCAATAAACAAGTAGGTGAACACTGTCTCCTCTTAGTCTAAGCCCAATAGTCGAAGGACTACTTATTAAAATCATTCTCAGTATTCTACCCAATCAAAGTGATGAAGAGGGATACTCTCCCTTCAAATCTAAAATCAAAAAGCTAAAACAAGACTATGCAAGAAGGCAATAAAATGTTATGAAACTCATATGAGAACAAGAAATCAAAAACATACAATATGCTCTTTGAACAAAAAATGATTACATAAACTAGAAGCTTATGGCCTTCCTTATAGTCTAAGCTCTCAACATACAAAAATTTGCAACATATGCATCTTCAATAATATGGCTTCATTTTTGGTAGCATCTAGGTATGCAACAACCTCTCCAAATGACTAGCAATGTATGATGACTACCCTAATATTGGTTCATTTTAATCCAAATGACTACCCTAGGATTGGTTCATTTTAATCCAAAAGCAGCAAAGAAACCACTAGTCACAGCCGCATAGGATCTAGACAATAATTTAGACAAATTATAGATGCGATAGAACAAAGGTTACACGCACTGTAGAATTGATCATATGCACTACAAAATCAATTGTATGCGCTACATAATTTATCATATGCGCTATAGAATTGATCATATGCGCTAAAACAGAGTTTGCCTGGGAACAGTCCGGTGTGCCGAAAGTTCAGTCAAATGCATTGGAACAATCTTCAAATGAGCTAAAGTTTCTGGTGGATGCACTAGAACAGTTGTTGGATGTGCTAAAGTATTTGATGGATGTGCCAGAGAATCTCTTGATCATGCTAAAAGAAACACGCCAAAAGCTTGCATGAACACTTTTCAGAAAAAAGAAAAGAAAAGAAAGATGTAAAATATGGGGTTAGAGGCCCCACAGTGGGTGCCAAAATGTAAGTGTGGAATAAGTAATGAGTAAAATAATAAACAACACTTCTTAATAAGACATTATATCAAGAGAATCAACAATAATTAATCTAATTAACATAGGAAAACTCTTGAAAGTGTCATATTGCTCTCCATCTCTAAAGATTTATTAAGTCACTGGGCTCTCAGATTTTGTAAGCATTGTGACTGTCAAAATGCTAATCTAGAGAATGAGATGCTGCGAAATGCAATAATCTAATCCTATATGATGATTGCTAAATGATAATAATGAAGCTACTATATTCTAAATGGACATGAAACTTAATAAAAGAAGCTACAACAAACTATGATGCAACCATGCTATTGATTCTAAAATGCTATGATTGCTATTGCTAAATGATAATGCTATTGCTAAGTTGCTTGATTGTTCAATTGGTATTTCTGTAGAGTAAGTTTGCACAAAGTTGGGATCCATTTCCTGTAGAAAGAGGTTGTATTTATAGATTCACAGTAGCACATTTGTTGAAGGGGCAACACAACAAAGGTTCAGATTTGATCTTGAGAATTGAAAGGTGAAGGATGAAGAAGCCTGAGCTGATTATGGGGATTGTTCATCCCCAGAAAAACACTCAGCCAAAAGATAGGAAGAATCATTGGAGAAAGATGAAGAGGATTGCCTACAAATTTGTCTCCAATTTTCCTGTGAAGGTTGAGATGAATTAAATTAGACATTTCATATCTAATTTGGTAGGTGAATATGATTAGTTGTAGAATATATTTTAATTGAATATTTAGATTCATTCAATTTAGGAAAATAAGATATTTAATTTAATAAAACAAACTATAGAAGTCTATGTTTATTAAATAAATATGGAAGAAGTATGATAATTAAATAAATCAAAGTATGTGAACCTGTTTAGTTAATTTAGATGAAATGTTGTGATTAAGATGGAATATAATTATATGTGAACTATATAAATAAATATTTATATTTATTTAATAGTAGAGGAATTAAAGGCATCAATTAATCAAATAAATCGTATTTAATTAATTAGATTATCCAGACCATTTTTAGGTGTATACATTGATAAACTAATAAAAATGAATAAAACCCTACACCTACACCTACAACCCCTTAATTGTAACTTAGGTGACTAAAAATATGAGTCTTAGAAAATAAAAATTAACGAGGTATCCATTACATAATATTCATCATAGAGAAGAAGCACCCAAGAAAAAAGAGATAAATTGTACCCCTAAATAGAGAGAAAAAATACCCCCTCAAAGTAGAGAGTGAAAGAGAGAGGACTAGGTATCCCTCTCAAAATAGAATACATTCTTGGTATCCCTCCAAGATTAATGAGTCAACATAGTACAAAGAGATTATAGATGTAAAAGGTCTCATAACAAGTGTTGAAGTAGGTCTCTTCACATTAAACAATGCATCTTCCTTCTAGAAGAAAGAAATTAAATAGTATATTTTCTAATTTTTCACTCTAATGGTGGAAAGAGTATAGGAAAAAAAAAAATCTTTATAGAATTCTTAGGTATCTCTAGGTTATTGCTTAGATGTTTCAATTTTTTATTTGGAGTCTTACCTGCTTAACTATAGAAAATGACAACAAGAAATCATGAAAATGATAAAGTAGGGGGTTTTATAAGTAACCTCTTTGCATGCAAGGAGATAACATCCCCTATGATGAAAGAGAAATAAAAATGGGTCCCCACAAAAATGCCATATATAAGGTACCCATATACAAAGATGCTCCCTAAAAGAAAGGAAGAGAGAAACCCCCAAAAGAAAGAGTAAGAAGAAATATCTAGATGATATTCAATGAGGCCAATGATAATATATGATATGTGTCAATCAATTAAATTAAGTAAACATCAAGAATTAAAATGGATTCAAACATTGATATAAGAATTGAACTAAGAAACAAGTACTTTTATAGAAGGTGTCAACGTGAATTTCAATGAAGATGAATCATAGTGTTGAGCAATTACAAGTTGTGTCACCATGTAAGTATGCAAAGGTAGAGATTGAACATCAATAGAAGAAGATGAAATTCTATCAATATTGTCATAAAAGAGAAGAAATCACCCACAATAACATCCCCAAGATCTAAAAGGTGAGAGTCCTCCAAATGAACTAATTTTTTTGGTAGGTAGACCTCCTAATGGGGTGTATCCTATATGCACGAATAATCCTACAATAGAGAATCATTGGAAGCTCTTGAAGAAGCAATTATAAACTCTAATAAAGTACCAAATGACCTGGAAAATATCCTCAACAAGAGTAGTCTTATTATCATCCACATGTGAAAGGTTTTCCAAGGAAGAGTCGCTCTCAAATGGAAATTCATGATCTCCTTATAACTATCAAATGATAGTCTAAGTAGTGAATATGCTTGATTTGATACAAAATATCCTTAGAAACTATTAGACATGTATTAGTCCATAGACCATTTCATTTTTCTTTACCATTTAATCTTTAGTTTATAGTTGCATGGATCAAGAATGAGTCCAAGGAGATAGGGTAGTCAAGCCTTCTCAAGGCAATGATTATTTCTCCCTTCTATGGCAATGATTATTTCTCCCTTCTATCTAGGACAAATAGTTCTATAAATATATCTTTAAAAAAAAATGAAAAACAATGATGGTCTCCCCTATGTTAAAGAATAATATTTATTTAGGATTACATTTAATATAAGTACCCTTAAATAACTTTTACAAGACTTAAATTTATAAAGTTTATCATTATAATATAAAATTGGGGGTAATTTATAAAGTTTGTTTTATAAATTATTTATTTATTTATTAAGTTTATAACCAAAAGTTTAAAAAGTGAAAGGTTGTGAGCTTTTCACCAATCCCTTAGATATCTTTAAATATATGTAATCATAAAAACATATTACACACTATAAATATGGGGTATTTATATTAGTATGTGCCAGAGGCAAGACTATATGAGAGGCATTAATGCTTATTACGTAGAAGGCATGTCCTTATTTGAGAGTGTCGAGCAAAGTTTGTTTATCGATGGTTGAAAAGTCCCGATAGCCCTTAGTTGATAGTTAAACGAATCTCATTCGTTCATCATTTTTTGCCATTTTTTTGGTTGTTTTTCTTTGCCTTTTACTGCTTTCCCCGTCACTTATTACTTCTTTCCCTGCCGCTTTTGGTTTCCACTCCTCCAAACTCGTCCTTGCTGGTATTGACCCTTCATTCCTCCAATTTGGTGAGTTGCAGCTTGAAAATATGGTTTCGGCAAGGGTTTTAGAGTATGTTTATTAAAATGAGAATTATAGCCAAGATCCTAATAATGAGAACATTTAGGTTTTAACATTATGGCATAAGTATATATTAGCATAAGTAATAAATAATGTAAATTTAATATAATAATTTTTTTTATAAATATATAAATATATTATTTAATATTATTATATATTATATTCTCTAACATATATATATATATATATATATATATCATTTTTATAAAAAAAAATTATCAAAAGGCTATAGCCTATATTATATATTATCTTCATAATTAGTGATTACATAGTTAACTAGAATTATAGTACTGGTTAAATCCCAAAAGGTGGCAGATTAAAGCATATTTGAAAAGATCCTTGAATACAATATATAGTTCGCTAAACAAGCAAAATTTGTAGCATACTTATGACCTTATATTTACTCCTCCATAAATCCTTCATTGGTTGATGGCTCTCCATGATTATCATTAAGATTGATTTCATCTTGCCCTTCATTTTTATAATTAATAATTATTATATTCTTATTTAATACAAAATATAATTAGTATATTATATATTAATAATAATAAAATATTATTATTTAATACAAAATAAAATAAATAATATAATAATAGTAGTAATAATAATAAAATATAAACAATATCATTTTAAAAATATCTATCAATTGATCTCGTGTATTACACAAATGTATGCAAAAAATAAATCACCTTTTCCCGTAATTGACCTTCCACGCCTCTTCGGCGTACCTATTGCACACCAAGGTGTGATTGCTAGTTATGTTTGTTTTTATATAAACTTATTGTAAGTTTCTTCAATTATGAATTATGTTTTATTGGGAGCCTTACCCAAAAATATTTTCCTTATATATGTATGATGTAATGTGTTATCTTTATACATTATATATTTTTCATTTCATTTACTCTCTATCTCATATTGAATGATTAGTTGCACAAAATTCTCATTTTGTGACCTCTCCATTTTCACTTGTCTACCCCACAAACTAAAATATTATCTAAATTTACTGTTTACAATACAGCATAAAATATCTTTAAAATTATTCAATGATGATCTAACACATAACAATAATGACACTTTACATTTAAGGCAATTTTAACCTTTTTGACTAACAAGAAAATTCAATTATAAATTGGAATCAATCTAGAAAAATCAAACAAGTTACCTCAAATCATAAAGTTTGAAATAAAAAACTAATACTCTGAAAAAAAGATAATGCATGTTTATGTGCCGAGAAGTTAAATATAGATATGCCAAGGAATATTAAAGGGAATCTTCTTTTTAAAGTTAAAAAGCTCCCTTAAAATATTAAAAGAAATCCTTATTGCTAAATTAATATTCGTTACCTTTAAATCTCGAAGTGTCGTGGATACTAAAGAATCTCAACCTTTTAAAAAAGACTTTAGAATAAATTTAAAAATAGCATTTCCATTTAAATCTCTCATGTACGGTGCCAGCATACCACCATATTACCTACCAATCCAAAAAATTCTGTTTGAAGTAGTTAGTCGCACTATGGAAGTCATTAAAAGCCAAAGGATTCCCCAAAGTGGAGGACAAACTATTACTGCTACAGAATCCTGCCTCGGACTTAGACTACAACGAGGATAAGGCATTAAATTATTTGAATAAAGCAAACAAGAACCTCCTCATACATAGAAAATTATGCAAACCCTTGAATATAACAAAAGAATACCAAGAACAATTGTGCAAGCATATGGTATAGATTTTGAGGTAGACCAAGAAAAATCACCACGCCTAGTTAGGGTGCTTAAAAATAGGCAATTTTATAGTCAAACTTGATAATTTGTGTTCTTTAAGTGTAATGTTGTGTTCATAAATTTTCCCACTCACAAGGCATACAAGGATTAACATGAGCCCCAAATAAAGTTGTATAGTTTCGAAGATTTTATTATTAATATTAGGGTTTTTATGTCATTGAGTGCAATGGTGCATCTAGGTTTAGGTTGGAATATCTTAAAATTTTCAATCAATTGTAAAACTCAATTAGACAAACACAAAATAATTTGATAATACTTCAGTTTTTCAATATTTGATTCAAATTGGTTTTGATTCATTTTGTAACTAATTTAGCCCAACAAGGAAGAAGATATAATTCATTTTTGAGTCATTTTGTAACTAATTTAGCCTAGCTAAGTACCACGGGTGGTAGGAAATTATGCAAAGCATAACTATCTTAATGGGAATTGACCACTTCTCTTTTTCATTATAAAAGGATGCAGTTGCTCATAGTTTTGTTCTTCATTGGTTGTTCATTTTTCTCTTCATTTTGAGTGCTTTCATTTTTATTTTTTTAGTATAAGATAGATGCGAGGTTGTGATGAGATAGTGTATTGTGCATTCGTTTGAGAGCAGAAGTATTTTTGGGAGTTAGAGAGTATATGGTGTTCCCAAGGATTGAGAGAAGATCATAGTTTGAGAGTCGAGAATAGAGGAGGCAATAAGTAGAGCCATTGAGCATTGAGAAAAGAGTTGCAAGATACTCGTTTGGAGCTATTTTATTCAAGCCATGCTTAAGATATTTATTTCTCTTTCTCATTTTTAATTTTGAATCTAAGTTTTATTATTTCTTGAATATGATTGTGTTATCATTTTATGCATATTACTATTATTGTAAAGTGTATGAGTGATCGTACAACTAGCTAGATTTTCTATGCATATAGCTATGTTAAAAACACAAGAGACAAGCAGGATTAGGGAATCAAAAGAGCATTTTAAGTAGTTATCATGAATTAAATTATTAGAATATGAAGCATTGCATGATTATAAGCATTATTTATGAATGAATTTGAAAGAAAGAAAACCCATTAGAAGGTTAATTCTCTTTGAAGTTGTGTAACCCAAACCATCAACTCGTTAGAACAACCTAGCAAGAGAAGCTAAGTATATTAATACAATATTGTATTTATAATGATTGAATGAGTTTATATTGATATTCAACAATAGGGCAACATCAATCAATCAATCCTAGCTTGTCAGCCTACCATGGGCAACATCATATTTTTCCTTGAATACTTTTGTACATGCTTTCTTACTTGCCATCTCCTCCTTCCATTATCTCTTCCTATTCCCATCTCACCTTCTATCCATCATCTTGCATCATCTTCCTCATTTACCTTGCATCCTCTCATCCACTTCGAGAGAACACTCATGTTCTCCCAAATTCACATGTCTTCTCTAGGGAGCATTCCTGATCCTCATCTTCATTCCCATCATTTTCATCCTAGTAACTCCTTTGAATTACTAGAGCATCTTCCCAAATCTAGCCATCTTCCTCCAAGTGCTATATTTTAATGTTCTTTAAAATGATGCTACTTCATAACACCATCTCAAAGCGCGGCAAAAAATAGACACCTAAAATTGACCATTTATATTTGGTCAATTTATCCCTAAAATTTGTTCAATTTCTTGCCCTCTATATTAATTAAATAGTATTCCTATTATTTAACTAATATTCACTATCCTAACATTCATTAGTTTAATCCCTTATATCACCTCTAAAGCCTAAGACAAATAATTTAATTTAATTATTTATCTACATTTATCCTACCTTACCTCTTCTCTCCCATAAATTAAATTAATGATTTTGTTTATTTAATTTATCGTCTCACATGTCCCATCCTCCATCACTTTTCATTAGCCTCCCTAATCTAATCATAACCTACCCCTTAATCATTTGCACACACTTAATCTTTCAACTTTTCCTATCAAATCAAGCACATGGGCCCTTGTACATGTGACATGACCTTGATAGCATGTCACATGGGACTTGTCCCCTCAAAGTACACTAAAATATTTTTTTATTATTTTATTCCTCTCACCCTCATCCCTTTGAAATGTGAGGTAAAATCTTATCTTTATGGCAAGATCTCTTCCCATACTTCAAAGTATCATCTTCCTTTCAACTCATTGATGGTGCCACTTGGCACCATCCCATGAGGCAAGAGGACCAAATCATATTCCACTCTTGATGTAATTCCCTAATCGCCCATTAACTATACATTTCATTTTTAATTGCACAATAAAATAGTTAATGAGTAGTTAGGGCATTACACTTGATCTCCATCAAGCAATCTCAACTATCCATTTTGATTTCCCCTCTATCATATATATCCATGACAACCAATTTATCACAACTCATTCATTTTATTATTGGAGCACTATTATGTTGTTAAAATCGCTAATGAGCACACGTCCAATCAACTATCGTAGGCAAACCTACACAATAGGAAGCTTATTACAATTAATTTTCATTAAATTATATATTTGTTTGACTTTCTACACCTTATCTTGAGTGTTGCTTGATTTTATTACAATTTTCTTCAACTTGATACAATTTACGTACACATAATAATATTTAAAATATTATATTAATTATAAAAATGAAATAACTAAATAATTAAAATTATTATTATTTTAAAAAACTAAAAATACATAAATATTAAAGTTTTAAATTATAATTAAAAATTAAATAAAAACAATAATCTAAAGAAAATAAAATAAAATAATGAATAAATAAAGAAAAATATCTCTTCAAATAAAAATAAGTTTAAAAATATGGATAAAATTAAATAATTCTAGTGATTGGCTTCGCCTCTTAGTGCACAATGGCTAATGGGGAGGCTTGGTTACTTTCTATTGGTTGTTGCCCTCAACTTGTTTACCTTTTTTTTTAATTGGATAAAGAAGAAAAAATAAAATACATCAGCGAGAAAACATGGCCAAAAAGGCCACCATTAGGTCAAACACAAGTAGCAAGACAAGCTGCTACATCAGCAACAAAAACAACAAGATACAACATGCAGCTATAGCTGTAATAATAAACAGCTTAACAGCAGCAAAAGTGTTGTTACAACAGCAAAACTCCAACCAGTACAATAAGAATCTCTCTTCGAAGAAGAATTAGAACACCACTGATAAACAAAACTTGAACCATTGGTCAACAGCCATTTAAAAGAAGGTCTAAGCAGCTCAATGTCCAAAGGGCAGAATACTCTCCATAGCCTCCAAGAAGCAGCCTCCTTAGCAAGATGTCTATCCGTCAACCAACTGTAACTGCGCTTGAACATTGTAGATAGATGTTTTAAGATCATTGTTGGTTTCTAAATAATCCTGGAGCATAGCAAGAAAATTTGTAACTTGTAAAGAGAGATTCCAGCAAATTATTTGAACTTCAACTTTAAGAGGCTGAGAGATGTTGGAAAAGACAGCAGCGCAACGAAACTTCCAAATGAATTTAAGGATGACCTGCCTGCACAGTTGAGTGAGGATATTATGGTGAGAGGAGACACCAAGGAGCGTTGTTTTCCATGACCAAGTGTGAGTGAAGAGGGCAGGAAGCAAAGAGAAAAGAGAATGCCACAAGTTCTGAGCATGAGAGCAAAACCAGAAAGCATGCTTTGAACTTGTTTACCTTTGTGTAATTGCTAGCCCTTCAATTTATAATTTTTTGGGTTAACCTTTGTGCCGAGTCGTACTTACGTGGGGTCATCATGGTGGACATATTCGATCCTTGGAGGAACTTAGAGCGGTGGTAATCTTGGTGGGCCCTAGTGTGCACTTGGTTGATAAATTCGTTTGCATGGCAATGTCTTGATGTTGGCACACCAAGTGTTATGTCAGAACAATAGAAGACAAGTTTGTACAACACAAAGGAGTAAATATGGAATATTTCATGCGCATCGCATGAGAACACAATGCACAAAAAGGAAGCGTGTCTTCAAAGTTTGGGCATTGGGCCACTTTGGTGTGTCGACATCAAGAGATTGCCATGTAAATGAATTCATCGACTGAATGCTTATAATAGAGAACATGAGGGCCCACCAAGATGAGCCCATGTAAGTGCCTCCAAGCATCTAATATAATAACTAATTCCAAGGCACAAAGAGTCACCATTGGTATTTTAGACCAATAATAAACAACACATAGAAGCCACTTGAACATATATGGTGGAACATTAAGGGCTAAAGTAGAATAGGTTTCATCGAGAAAGGCCTAAAAAATATCAGATGTTTTCTTTATCTTTTTCTTTTGACAAATCATACATTCTTTGATATGTCTTCACTTGCTTATATTTTTTGTAATACTCTTGATGACCTGCCAATTGTGTATCATGATATGTCCTTAAAATCATTTCTTTAATTTTCAATCTTGAGATGAGATATATTTGGTCTTTGTAGAGAACGAGCTCCTCGACTACCTTATAATTATTATCTTGTAGCTTTCCTTCCCATATATCATTAGCCAATGCATCTTTGGCATATTCTATGAGTATGGAATTTTTTCAATTGATAGAGATATCCATTATAGAGTATAAGTGAGGTCGTCATGACAAGACGTCAACCACCACATTATTTTTTCTCTTCATGTGCTCAATATTAAAATCATAGGCTTGTAACTTGCTAACCCACTTTTGCTATCTATCATTTAAATACTTTTGATTCTAAAAGAACCTTAGACTATTATGGTCAGTCTTAACAATAAATTTCTCACAAATTAGGTATTATATAAACTTGGCTAATGCATGCATACTAGTTAGCATTTCTTTGTCATAAATAAAATAAATATTTTCTATTTCCTTGAGTTTGCAACTCTCGAAGACTATTGGATCTTTATTTTGTATTAACATGGCTCTAATACCTTCTCTTGAAGTGTCACATTCTAATTCAAATGGTATAGAGAAATCTAGAATGGCTAATATTGGGAAAAAACTCATTCTCTTTGAACTTGTCAAAAGCTCTTTGTGCCTCCTTGCTTCATGAAAAACATATTTCTTAGTTAAATTTGTTAATGGGGAAACTAGCCTTGAAAATCCTTTAACAAACCTTTTGTAATAACTATAGAGTCCCACAAATCCCCTTAAATGTGTTAAAGTCTTAGGTTGAGTTCAATCCACTATTGCCTTGATTTTCTCGTCATCTACACTAACTCCTTGGACACTAATGTTATGTCCCAAATATAAGATTTTAGTCATCTCAAATTCACATTTGGATGCTTTAGAAAATAGTGATTATTGCTCAAGTATTCCAAATACCTCATCAATATGTCTTAAATGATCTTCCCAAGTTTTACTATAAATCAATATATCGTCAAATAAAACCAAAAGAAATTTCTAATTGTTTGTTGAATACTTGGTTCATGTAGAATCAAAATGTAGCTAGAGCATTAGTTAGTCCAAATGGTAAGACTAGGAATTCAAAATGTCCAAAATGAAGAGCAGTTCATGAACATCCTCTTTCCTCATCCTTATTTGGTGGTATCCAAAACATAAAGTGATCTTAGAGAAATACATTGCATTTTGGAGTTTGTCAATTAATTCATCAACCATAGGGATGGGATAGCGATTCTTGATATTCTTTTTATTGAGTGTCCTATAATCTACACACATCCACATAGTCCCATGTTTTTTTACCAATACCATGAAATAAGCAAATGGCCAAAAGCTAGGTTGTATATGCCCCATATCAAGAAATTCCTTAATTGTTTTCTCAATCTCTTCTTTATATCTCTTTGGGTAGTGGTAGGGTGAGTTGTGAAGAAATCCTTAGCCAAATTAAGCACACGATTCATTGAAATACGCCTCATATGCTAAAAGCTAGATTTCTTTAATTTTATTATTTAAGAATTTGAAGTCACATCAATTAATGAGTGATGTTTCAAAATGGACAAAAGTTGATTAATTGCCACTACATTTTCCACCACTTTAGTTAGTGGTACTTTGAGACAACTGCCTAAAAGAGAATGAAAATAGTCTAATCAATACTTCCTTGAATTATACATGTTGAATTCAAAGGCATGCCAAAACATTGAGAATCACATAGAAGACAAGCTTCTACAACACAAAGGAGTAAATATCAAAGACAATGTGTCTATGCATCCCACAAAATCCTCTTGATTTGACTATTTGATAGTATTAATTAATTATTTAAAAATAAAGAATACATTGTATTCTTTATTTTTAATTAATTAATTAATACTATCAATTGGTCAAATCAAGCCCGTTTTGTAGGCTGCATAGCCAATTCCAATATCAAACACCTTCATGTGAAGAGAACATCCATTGGTAGAACACAATGCACAAAAAAGGAAGCATGCCTTCAAAGTTTGGCCAACACAACACCTGCAAAGATCTATATTGTTTTCCCTTCAACATTTGAATAAAGCTTGCTTCTCTATGCTCCTCTAATTCCACCGGTCCATATGTACATACAACTTGCAGTTCTCTTAGAGACACCTATTTGAATTTTATTTTTTATTTTTGTGAAGTTTGTAATAAGAATTCAAAATTTTTAGTCCAATCATATGTATATTATAAAGATATTTAAGATTAAAAAGTGAAGATAAATATAAATTTTAATTACCAAAAATTATAGCACACAATTTTTTTTTAGTATGTATAAAGACTAATTATCAAATAACTAAATTTTAATTGTAATAATATGACAAACACTATTAATTTCAACCTTTCATTAATATAATATATTATGTCAATTGTTATATTATTTAAATCATATTTATATAATTTTAATATATTAGTTATAAATAATATAGATAAAAAGATGAAAGTTGTATTCTTGACAATTACATTATTGTAGCATTTGTAGACTACAAATGTCAATGTCCACTTTCATAAATATCAACAAAGTATTAAGCTTCTCATTAACATTAATATTTTTAGATTACTGAACTCTTTTAAATTAATTCTTGGTAACTATTTTGATTATAAAATGGCATTCACTAAAATTGTACAAATCTCCAAATATGGTAGATGTAAGTTCAATCCTAATATGTATAATATATTGGTAAATAAATAAAATAACTCTTAAACAAATTAGTATAGATATCTTAAATATATCTATATAAAAAATAATTCTTAAATAAAAATCTTGGATACATCTATGTAAGTAAAATAATTCTTGAGTACATTTTAAGTTAATTGAAGAGTTATTTTATTTTTCTTTAAAATTATTTTAACAAGGTTTATAGTTTTTTATTTTTATTTGGAGTTTTTTATTTTTTATGTAAGAGTCATTTTGTTTAGTAAAGAGTTGTTTTATTTACTTTAGAATTATCTTATAGTTATTTTATTTACTTTAGAATTATGTTGTAGTTATTTTATTTATTTCAAAATTATTTTATTTTACTTTAATTTTTATTTTATTTTATTTATGCAAGAGTTGTTTTTATTTTTTACAATATACTCCAACTATATTTTGATTTTTATATACATCTTAGTGCAATTATTTTTCTTAACATAGTTCTAAAGTGAAATTAAATAAATCTTAACTAAAATATTAACTCAAGGCTAATAGAAGAACAAATACAAGGCTGTTATATAACAACAAAATAGTCCCAAATCCAAGTGAAGAACAACTACAAGGTTGCTATTAAATAGCTACAAAAACAATCCAGAATCAGTAGCAACAAATGTTGCCAAAGTTAGCTAACAAAAGGCCTGAACAAGAATACAAAGAGGTCAATAAACCTTGTAGAGCATCCACCAATTGCCAAAGATTCATAATTATTCTTTTAAAGTCTGTAAATTGATAAAATTGACGTCTACAAATTAATCAATAAAGCTCAATGATAAGTTTGAGTTAGCTACCTCAAATAGAGGCCTCTATTTTGGGTGCTACAATAAACAAGTAGGTGAACACTGTCTCCTCTTAGTCTAATCCCAATAGTCGAAGGACTACTTATAAAAATCATTCTCAGTATTCTACCCAATCAAAGTGATGAAGAGGGATACTCTCCCTTCAAATCTAAAATCAAAAAGCTAAAACAAGACTATGCAAGAAGGAAGTAAAATGTTATGATCTGCTCATATGAGAACAAGAAATCAACAACATACAATATGCTCTTTCAACAAAAATGATTACACAAACAAGAAGCTTATGGGATTCCTTATAATCTAAGCTCTCAATATACAAAAATTTGCAACATATGTGTCTTCAATAATATGGCTTCATTTTGGTAGCATCCGGGTATGCAACAACTTCTCCAAAAGCCCCTTTCTCCAAATGAAAAAGCATCAATATATAGAAGAGTGTGTGAGAGGAAAAACATTGTTAGTTTCCAAAATAATCTACCAAAACCTCCAAGAAGTCCCATGCCCAACAAGTGAGGAGAATACAAATATAAAATATAAAATAAACAATTGTTTACATGGCCCTCACATGGGTGCCTATCTTTTGGTCAATCATCTTTAGTCAACAATGACACCTCCATTGATTCCCTATGGATTCAATGGCTCCAAATATGGACATGCACCAATACACAAAGTTGGTGGCCCCAACATGCAAATGCATGCAAAGTATGCAAATGATCATACAAGAACATGCATGCAAAGTGGTCCCCACCTAGAATTGGATGCCCCAAAAGAAATATTCCAATTTAAATGCCTTTGAATCTTTTACCAAATCATATTTCCTCAAAAAATTACATTTGTAAATCAACACAAGGAAATATTATAATGTTGCAAATTAAAATATTTGTTTTCCACACACCTTAGCCATTATTGAAAACAACAAAATAAAATAGCAATATTTCTGGTGATGCAAGATTGCCTTACACCTTCGATGCTCCTACATCATACACCTGAGGTAGGAAGAATTTTATGATTATGAATTCACAAAATAGAGTTGAGTGGCAGTACCACCCTTTTGGATTGCAATCAATCCTCAACAAACTCCACTAAAATTGGCACCTCTGATAATTTCTTCTTTCTCCTCTTCCAACATCTCATCGGAACATTAACCATCCTCCTCCAACAACCCTACACTTCATTCTTCTCTCCTCTTGTGGACTTGTATCCACCATGTACTTCCCTCCTCCTAATACCAAACATTCTCCTCTCTACTCTCATGGGATTTGACCCACCACTAATTGACCACCTCCACCAAATTTCACTTGCAACATCCTTTATAACTTCTACAAGAAAATATGCACTATCGACACACTAATTTGTAACATCATTCAAATATTTCCCTAAATACAAATCAATACTAACAAAATCTATTTGTGCCATCTCTTTTTCTCCTTCTACTCTCACTACCTCTTTCATCTCAACATGCAAATCATGTCTATTTTCATCTTCATAAAATTCAAAACCATAAGTCATTACCTCTATTTTCATATGTTTCTCTAGTGTCACTACAACATTTGTCTTCTCAATATCTGCTGCAATCTTTTCATCTACACAAAATCCAATTTCATTTTCATCATAAAAATAAAAAATATTATGCATTACCTCTTTCTCTATAAAATTTTCCTGCCACTGTTTGTTGACATATTTTCTTCACCTTCACTCTCAACTGCAATTTCATTTTTTAATGCTTTTAAGTCCTCCAAAGGACACTCATCTACTACTACAACATCATTTTTCTCTTCAATTGTTGTACCTTCTTTTTTCCTCTCAATGTCTATTGCACTTTTCTCTTTTTTCTCATTCTCTTTCTCTATGCCTTCCTCAAAGCATACTTCTACAAGATTTTCTCCTTCTTGTTCACCTGCATACACAACTATGGAATTTTTTTTTCCTTTCTTCTTTGAAATTTCTTCAAACACTTTCTATACACTCTCAATCTTTAATCTCTTAGGTATAGACTATCTCATGCTTGATGATCTATCTACACACTTTAATCATCTAACTTCATTCTCCACCCATAGGTCTTGGTGCAAACTACCTCACATCGATGCTTTTGCCTGCACACTTAGGAACTCCCGCTTTGATACCACTGATGAAGAGGGATACTCTCCCTTCAAATATGAAATCAAAAAACTACAACAAGACTATGCAAGAAGGAAGTAAAATTCTATGATATTCATATGAGAATAAGAAATTAGTAACATACAATATGTATGTTCTTTCAACAAAAAATGATTACATAAACTAGAAAATCATGGGCTTCCTTACAATATAAGATCTCAACATACAAAAATCTGCAATATATGTATCTTCAATAATTTGGCTTCATTCCGATAGCATCTAGGTATGCAACCACAACTTCTCCAAAATCCCCCTTCTCCAAATGAACAAGCATCAATATATAGAAGAGTGTGTGAGAGGAAAATTGTTATTGGTATCCAAAACAACCTACCAAAACCTCTAAGAAACTCCATGCCTAACTTGAGGTGAATAAAAATATAAAATATAAAACAAATAATTGTTTACATGGCCCTCACATGGGTGCCTATCTTTTGACCAATCATCTTTGGTAAACAATGAAACATCCATTGATTCTCGATAACTTGGATGGCTCCAAATATGAAATGCACCAACATGCAAAGTTGATGGCCCCAACATGAAAATGCATGCAAAGTATGCAAATAATCTCATACAAGAACATGCATGCAAAGTGGTCCCCACCTAGAATTGAACGTCCCAAATGGAATATTCCAATTTAAATTCCTTTGAAACTTTTACTAAAGCATATTTCCTCCAAAAATTGCATTTACAAATCACCACAAGGGAATATTACAATGTTGCAAATTTAAATATTTATTTTCCACACACCTTATCCCTTATTGAAAATAATAAAATAAAATAGCAATATTTTTGGTGATGCAAGATTTACATACATCCTAGATGCTCCTGCATCACAAAGTCATAAACTCCTCCTCTATAGATAATCATGTGTATGATTCCCCTCATTGTGATGTAGTTCTTGCTTATCCAAAAGATCTCTCAGACAATGGGAACAAAGTTGCCCTATTTTTGTTAGGTAGTCCAACTGTAAAACTAGGAACATGTAACATTCAACGATCCATTGTCCATGGTAATTGCATGTAGCTGAAGAAGAAGGTTATGTAAGTTCTCATCAAATTTCATGGAAGAGTGAATATTTTGTAGATTAACTAAATGAATGGAAAAATATACACAAAAAATTTATAATTCTATCTGAGGGGGAGAATGGTGTTAGAGAACACAATAAGAAAACAAAATCTCTAGAGAAGCTTGATGATCACTTTTCTACAGGTGGGATAAAATATCAAAGGAAGGAGAAGCACCTAGGAGAGATAATTTCCAAGTCCGCGATTAGGGAAACAAGGCAAGTAAAGAGGTGAACAACAAGAGCCATAAGTTATGTACATGGGTGCAAAACTAGAATGCATGTTTTATAAAATCAACTTTGGGACAAAAAGGAAAAGTGGGTCGAGGGTAAATAAATTTAAGGTAGTTGACGATAGGTAGCTTAACATGAAGAAGTTTCCACACAAGGAGTTGAGATTGAGCGTTAGCTTTAGACTTCCAAATTTGGTGGTTAAATTTATTCCACTTGGATTGGAGGAAGGAGCAATGCCATTTCTTATTGAGACAAGGTGTGATGGTGATAGGAGGAGCATTCACTATCAAAAGAGGGCATATTGGTAGCATCTGAATTATCAAAGGAGCAATAATTTCTCTTTTCAAAAGCACAATGAGTGTTGATATCTTGAATGGAAGGTAGATTCTTTTGACCATCAAACTTTACTCTTTCTATACCTAATTTTATTCATTTTTAGTTTGTCCATTCTTGAGACAACCTCTCTTTTATGTACAACTTTCCTTTATTTTTTGATGTAGATAAACCTTCTTGCAACTAAATACATGATTATCAAGCTACCTATTTAATTCCAAAATTTCATTAACACATTTATTCCTCAAAGTGCCTTGATTTATTTCTTCATAGAAATCTTGGTGAGCTTTTCTCTTGCCTATTAAGATTTGCATGCTTGGTAATACCCTTCACAACATCCACCTTATTCATAATCTAGTTTGGATGGTCACTTGAGTCTTTGAAGCTATCAGAAGGGACATTTCTTATGTTGACCTTTCCATGTGATGCACTTGAATAGCGAGATCTTTTGACATTAATATCATAAGAGACATTAGTTTGCAGATGGGGTATATGAATTAATATTTTAGATGACATTTCAAACACTTCATGTGGAATTTCTTGTGGTGGCACCTCTACTTATAATTTATTCAACAAACTCTTTTTAATCATGTGCAAACTTCTTGTTTCTTGATTTACCAAAGTATGGTCCACAAGACCTTCCATGCCTACAAAAAAGATGAGAGTTTCTATCAAGCAACATGGCTTGTGTTGTTTTTCAAATGTGGTGTCAGACAACTATAGATCAAAGAATCAACTCCATCAAAATCATTACCATCATGTATCAACTTCTTTGAAGTATTTACATTTTTTCCTGTTTGATTATGATCCTAAACTTTTATTACACTAGTAAATAATTCATTTCTTATATGCTTCTGCCGCTTACCTTTACCCTAGGAATAAGAAAGGATTTTTTTTTTCTCCCCAATTTTTTTATCATTTGTATTCTCTCCTACTGTCACTTGTTCACAAAGGTCTTTTGATACCTCTGCAAGCACAAATTGCATGATCATCAAAAAGCTTGCTCCCTTTATTTTTTATATTTGTAGTCAAGCAAGCATAATTTCCAATAATTTCATTGGTAATAGAATTTAATCCACCCTTTCTAGTCTATAGAGTAAGTTGTGCAATTTTCTAATTCAAGCTAGCCACTATGGAAAATGCTATGATTTTCAAGAATTCCAACTTTTTTATGATCCCTAAAAACCCATTATCCTTTTTGTTGGTAAATTATAAGTGTTTGTATGAAAACCAACTCTAGTTGTAGGAATGTCAAGCTACTTGATGGGAAAGGTTGTTGATGTCATTTCTTGCATCATTTAATTTATCAATTATTGAACTGGGCGTGTCTTAGAGCTATATGCGATAAGGTTGTTTTCATAAAATGGGGGGGGGTTTTGCATTGTAAACAGTGAATTTTAGGTCATGGTTTAGCTCCGTCAGGAGCTATCAGGAGCTCTTAGTAGCCGATCTTAACAATAGGTTTCTAAGTAATTCTAAAGACTTAATCCTAATTTATCTCTTAAATAAGAATTATCCAAACTCCAATAACTCAATTCAAATTTCACTTGACTTATTTGCAATGTATCCATGGAAGTATTAAGCTAAGAAAATTAAATATTCATTTAAACTAGAACTTCAAAATTGAAATGTATTTGTAAGGTAAATCTATTTACGTTTGCAGAAAAGGATCTATTTACGTTTGTAGAAAAGAATCTAATTACGTTTGCAGAAAATGAACTTTAATCTAGAAAGCATTAAAACTAACTTCCATGAACACATTCCAAATGAGATTTAGTTTCATCTTTCCATAAGTCCTTATAGTCTTTTCCATTAAAGCTATATGCTATTTAAAACAATAAGTGAATCTAATCTATGAACAATAATTAATCCTACAGTAACTGAGTGAATACAAATCTTACAATAAAGCATAATGAATTATTCTAAGGATTCAATGAATTTAATCTAAGAACATAAGCATTCACATTTACTAGCAATAATTAATAGAGATCTAACTTCCTATTTTCCAACTGAGATGAAAGAATGAAAAAACTAATTGAATCAAATAAAATAACACAAGTGACCTCCTTCGGTTGAGTGGGCCCTGCTCTTCCTCTAGTGGGACTTAAACACCAAGATTCAAATTAACTCCTTATTTTCATTCCAATTGGCCAAAATAGGTGAGTAGTACAAAAGTGCAGATAATTCACATTACAATGCTAAAGCAAAAATATTAACTAACTCCCTAAACTAATACAAGGGTGGATATTTATAGGAATATCCACTTATTTGAAATACAAAAATTGGCGTAGCCCGCCAATATGCAAATGGTAACAACTAAACTTAAACAAAACTAAAAGTGCCATAAAGAAATCTGCCACGTGGAAGTAACTGAACAAAAAGTTCTTCAAATTGATTGAAAAAGTCAATTCAAAAACATTCATCAGGAGCCAGCTAGAGCAATCAGGAGCAAGACAGATTTCAAATCCATTAAACAGGAAGTTTAACACGTCCACCTTATAATACCAACACTCAATCAATTGAACAAAATCCTCAAAGATAGGATGTAATTAAGACAACAAAAGATCTTCAACTTGCATTAATCATCATTCAAAAGTAAGAAATTTACTACAAAATACCATTTCTCATATATACTCTAATTAGTTAAATATAATGCATCATTAATCAAATATTTAAGCATAAAACCTACTGCCACATAGTTAATTAACATATAATAAAGTCTTCTAAAACACAAAAAGGATTAATTAAAGTGTCTTTTCTTTCACTCATCACTGCTCTTGCTCCAATTCAACTTTTGAGTTAAGATCAAAGCTAATTTTTTCTCCCTTTCTTTCCTTCCTTACTAAATCTAAGTGCACAATTCTTACCGTTTGATAAGACATGCCTCAATGTGAGGAGCTTCATTAGTAATTTCAATACTTGTGCAAAGAGGAGCTTCAACAGTAGTATTTAGAATTTTTTGTTATTTTTTTCCTATGAGGACCTAGGTATATTTTGTGAGCTCATAACCTCAGAACTAGAAACATGATCTTGAAGAAATACCTTAGAATTAGTTACAACATTATCTATATAGTGTTTAACATGTCATCAATTAGTTACCCCATCTTGTGAGATTATGATGATATAGGTGGCATATGAGGATGTTCTATAGAAAATTGGACACTCTTGAGAAAAGAGACAAGTTCATGCTTAATTTGGACCCACTTTTGAGTACCCTTGCATTAATGTTTTCTCAAACAACATTTATAGGCCCCTAAGACCCATTATTTTTCATCTAGAGGCTCGTTTTCCTTGAGGTATCATATAAAATCTGACAAACAACACTTAATTCATTTGCATCCCGAAAACCCACCTCCAAAAATTAGTTGTGGGACCCATTCGCCACCTTGGGTGAATGAGTCCCCTCTGGTGGGACCCATTCGCCATGGGTGGCGAATGAGTCCCCTTTGGGGGGAAATTCAAATTCAAGCGAGAATTCAATTAATTCAACTTTATTTTTCAGAGAATGTCAGCCTCTTAAGTCTAAATAATGGTAAAATTAGGTATTGTTGCCTATAAATACATCCTTTGAATCATTTTTCATAATCTTAAGTCATTTTTTACAAGCAAAATCAAAAGTCAAGAATCAAGAGTCTTCACAATAAGTTTTATCAGTATTTTCTACAACAAAGTTGAAGCTTTTGGACAACAAGCTAGGGTTTTTGCAAGTCTTCAAGCTCACTTTCTATTCAAGATCTATCATTGCAAAGGGTTTGCAATGGATGCCTATGGTGAATCATGGAAAAATATAGGTTGAGGAGATGCAACTAGCCATCAAATCACACCTAAGGAATTGTTATCAAAGTGATTCCATCTTCCATTGCATTCTATCTTCAGATTTAAGGTTTTCATTGTATTTGCATGTCATTTATTTCTATTTGATATGTTGTAGGGTTTCTTGGATTGAAGTCTTGCATCATTCAAATCACTTTTATTCATCTTATTCTAGAAAAATAGGATAGGATCTTACATTACTTCAGATTTTCCTAGTCTTTAACACACTTAAGGCTAGGGTTTTATGCAAAATTTTATCTATTCAAGGTTTAAATATCCAACTAGGGGTTTGACTGAGGCAAACCCCCCATTAGACAAACAAATTTAAGCTATTTTACAGAGATTTTTAGAGATACAGTTTTGGGTCTTCGTCAGAAATTCTTGTACATGTGTCAAGGTTCAAATCTGAGACTTTAATTTTTAGGAATCTGAGAAGGGACTAATTCGCCATGGATGGCGAATGAGTCCTTCTAGGGGTGCTTTTCACAATTTTTTGAAGATACCAATTTTCAGAGTGCAAAAATTAGTTTTTGGGTAGAAAACCCTAATTCGAGATTGTTTTTCCCTAGGTGGCGAATGAGTCCTAGTCAGGTAAAAGGTCACATTTTCCAGGTTTCCAGATTGATTTCCAATCTTCATCAGGCTTATAGGTGCACACATTTCTAAGTTTCAATTTTTTGTTTGATCTTAGTTGCATTTTCATTCATCCTCTTAAGTCTTTTGCATACCTCATTATGTTTTCAAACATCACATATTTCATTCATAGTTAGTCTCTTGCATCATTTAGTTGCATTTACAACATTTCATTTAGCATTAGTCATCTCTATTTGAGTGAGCCCTTTAATTTTGGCATTGGTGTAGTGTGGCCTAGAGGATTCTATCTCTCTCCTTTTAGGTGTAAGATCCTAAAGGTGTAAGAGAAGGACATAAAACCTTCCTCTCCCATCACACCCCAAAATTGTTGGTTCATTTTGGTGAACTTGCATATTGAACATCTCCTTCTCATTTGCACTTTCATTTGCATCCTAGGTCTACTTTGCATCAACATTGCATTAGGGAAAAGTTTTGTTTTTGCATCCTAGGGTTTCTTTAATTTGCATTAGTGAAAGCTTCATTTAGACTTCATTTTTGCATCATTTATCATTGGAAAAACTAAAATCTGCATTTACATTCTTCAAATTGCATTCTAGAGATCTCAATTGTATTAGCTTTTTGCATTATTTTTGACATTCTAGGGTTTGTTTTGATTGCATTTGTGAAATTCTCCTTTAGAAGTCATTATTGCATTCCATCTCTTTACATCCTTTCAAAATTTTGTATTTTCTGTATTTATCTGCATTCTACAGGTTTGAATACATAGAAAAAAATCAAAAAAATCAGAAAAAATTTAAAAATATTTTCCCTGGGACTCATTCACCACCTTGGGTGAATCAGTCCCATTGCATTTTTTGTTTCATTGTTTTACGAATTATGTGTCCTATTTTGCATTTCTCTATAGATTATAGTTACTTCTCTATCACTGTTCAATTTCTTTTTGTTTCTTTTGTATACAACATCATTTTCCTTTCATGGCATTTATGGATAGTATTAGTTTTTTGCAAGTTCCATTTTCAGTACTATTTCGTAGCCCTTTTAGATCAGCTTACATTGATGAAACATTAGTAAATATAAACAATCAACAACAAACATCAGTGCAACCTTTCAAACAAATGATTGAATATAGAAACAATATCTCATCCAAGCCCCTTACTAGTGATGATGTTGATAAGTTAGATGAAGCCTTTAAGGGAATCCTCTCACTCACTTCATCCTCTAATGGTTGTCATGAGAAACCTACTCTAATTAACGATACCTTACCTCTCAAACCTTTTAGTCGTGATGACTTTTCTTTTTTAGATGAAACCCTTGAGGATTTCATCTCACCTATGTCATCCACTAAGGTTTGTTGTGATCAAACCTCAACCGTAAACATTAACGTTTCTAACATTTTTCATGACAAACCTTAACCAAGTGTTGAAAACTTCAAACTAAAACCATTTAACAATGATGACTTTGATATGTTAGATGAAGCCCTTCAAGATTTTATCTAACCTAAGTCTCTTAATAAAGTTGATTGTCACCCATCTAAAACTAAGGATGTTAATGTGATTCAACCTCAACTCATTCTTTATCCACCCTCGCATAAGCTTCATCCTTCTAATAAACCTAAATTTACTCTTTACCCACCTAAACCTGATGTGTTGCAACAATCTAGTGATATTACTATTGCTCATACATATAATACCCGTAATAATCCACAAACACCACAACCCACTCCATCCTCTTTACCTTTGCCTAAGCCACCTAGTGCTCCTCATTTTCACTTACACACAAAGGAGTATGATCTTGTGGAACAACTTAAGAATACTCCTACTTAAATTTCTCTTTGGGATTTGCTTCAGAATTCACCAAATTATCATACCATCCTTCAGATTGCATTACAACAAATAGTGGTTCCTCCTGGTACCACTCCCAATGATGTGGCTACTTTAGTACAAGGAGTGAATAAAATCAATTTGGACATCACTTTTCATCATTATGAGCTTCCTCCTTTAGAGTTGCATAAACAAAATGAAGCTTTTATGATAATTTCTCAATTCAAACACATTGGTATTAAAAGAACTCTTATTGATAATGGTTCCTCTCTTAATGTGTGTAGTGTGAATCTCCTTGATTGATTAAACATTGACAAATCACAAATCAAACCTAATTCTTTATCCATTCGAGGATTTGATAATTCAACAAAGCAATCGCTCGGTGTAATTACTTTACCTATTACAGTTGGGGTGGCTACTATGCAAACTCCTATCCATAAACTATTCCTTATGATCTTTCATATAATCTTCTTTTATGCCAACCATGGATTCATGAGATGAATGTAGTGCCTTTGACCCTTCACCACATCATGAAATATCTCTATAACAACAAGGTTTATCAAGTTGAAATGGACCCCGAGCTTGAAAGTTGCTTACACCTTGAAAAAGAACTATAAGTCCTTTGAACACATTAATTCCAACCTGTAATATAGAACCTCTTAAGATTGAACAACAAGGAGAGGAATCAATATCTAAGTTATTTGGTGATGATTGGGATCCTTAGAATTCACACCTTCATTCATGGGCGAATACATAATCACACAAAAGAAAGATGTGCAACAAGAACAACCCACTGTTATGATAGCTAAAAATATAGAACACTCTTCTCAAACCTCTATCTCCTCTACTTTGGAAGAAAAAACAACATATACAACAAATTTTGATGAGATAGACTATCAACATCTACCTAACCCAAAAGAAATGGAACGAATTTATGGGAAAGGTTATGCGTTAGTGAAACAATTGGGTATATTGGAAAAGGATGTGGAAAACATGAACAAGGCATTTGTGTCCCTATAGAACCTAATACACAAGAGACAAAAACTGGGTTGGGATATTCTTTTTCTAGAACGACAAAAGCTACTCAATGACCATCTTTAAATATCAACACTATTTCATGTCAACCAAAACACATAATCACAATTAAACACCCTGAATTGCTTGATAACGATTTACCATTATCATGGCAATTTGTTGATAGTGATGAAACTCTAAAGAAAATGCTAGGGGTTTATGATCACGCAACTCCTACTTCTCCTCTGAAACAAGGCACTTGTGCTATGATCCTTACTCAACAACATGACAGTGATACTCCTGAAGCACCATATGCTCTTGAAATTCTTCAGCCTAATGCTCTCCCCTTAGGAGATACCATTGATGTGCCAATGGATATAAATGATCAAGAAAAGGTTATTAAGATTGAGAAATGTCTTACTGATGAAGAGCAAGAGGATACTACCGCTTTGCTTCATGATTTTCCTGAAATATTTTCTTGGAAGTATTTGGATATTCTAGGAATTGACCCAAAAATTGTGACACATAATATTGTTCTTGCTGAATATACTAAACTTGTTCGAAAAAAGATATGAAAAATGCATCCTAATATAGCCTTGCGTGTTAAAGCAGAGCTGGAAAAGCTCCTTGATGCAGGCTTCATTAGACCTATTGACTATTCTCCTTGGATCTCAAACATTGTTGCTATTGCTAAACCCGATAATCATATTAGGATATGTATGGACTTTTGTGACTTGAATAAAGATTCCTTAAAAGATGATTTTTTGCTTCCTAATATTGAAATGATCATGGATTCAACTGCTAGCCATGCTTTGTTGTCATTGATGGATGAATTTTCTAGCTATAATCAAATTCTCATCAACCCACAAGATCAATACACAACTACATTTACAACTGTTTGGGGAACATTTTGCTGCCCAGGTTGTCATGCCCTTCAGTTTAAAAAATGTCAGAGCAACTTATCAATGAGCTATGATGTTAATATTTCATGATTACATACATAAAATAGTGGGAGATTATGTTGATGATATCTTGGCTAAATCTTTAACATGACAAGACAATGTGAATGTTCTTCGAAAGATTTTTGAATGTATACGATAATATAACATGTGATTGAATCCAAAAAAGTTTCTTTGACGTAGATAGTGGGAAACTTTTAGATTTTCATATCTCATATAGGCATTGAGGTGGATACAAAGAAAATAGATGCCATTATTAACATGCCACCTCCTAGAAACATTTCTCAATTGTGCACATTACAAGGAAAAATTCAAGCTATCCATTGTTTTGTTGCCTCTTTAGTTGATCGAACATTACCCTTCACCCATATTCTAAAAAGGGATGTATCTCTTGATTGGAATGATGGTTGCAAATAGGCCTTTGAAAGTTTAAAAGAGTACTTGGTGAGTCCGCCAACTTTACAACTTGCTATGCCAAACAAACATTTTATCCTTTACATAGCAATGTTTACACATTTTCTTGCAGCCTTATTAGCCCAACACAATGATCATGGAAAAGAGCATCTTGTTTACTATATCACTCACACTCTAATTGATTATGAAACTCGATATTCACCAATTGAATTTTTTTTTTAAGCTTTTGTATTCACTACTGGTAAGTTGCAACATTATTTACTAAATGCTGAAATACAAGTCATCACAAAATTTGATCCTCTTAAGTATCTCTTCAACAAAACCGATCTCTCTGGCCGCTTAGCTAAGTGGGTGATGTTAACCAAATTTGACCTTAAATTTTTTTCACAAAAATAAATCAAAGGACAAGCCTTAACCAACCACTTAGCTGACACCCCTTCTCCTCTTGCTTTACCTAATCATGACTCCTTTCCTGATGATACTGTCTTAACCATAGATGTTACCACATGGGAATTATATTTTGATGGATCTAAGTGTAGAACAGGTTCTGGTGCTGGAGTGGTATTAATTCCACCTGATGGTAAACTTGTTCCCTTATCCTATCGATTAAATTTTCTATGTACAAATAACACTGTTGAGTATGAGGCATTGATAGCAGGATTGCATGTTGCTTTAGCTATGGGTGCCAAAGACATCAAGATCTTTGGTGACTCGCAATTAGTAATCAAACAAATTAATGGTACATATCAAACTAAACATTGCAAACTATTAAAATACAAGGACCACAAAATGAAATTATTAGAGAAGTCTAAATCATTCACCATTGATAACATCCCATGCAAAGACAATCGACATGCGGATGTGATGGTGAGTGCAACCTCTCTTATATCTCCACATGATCCTTCAGATGATTTCACATTTGTAGTTCATCCCATTATGAAACCCTCGATTGATGTTTGCTTAGAAGATCTTCTTGTCACAATGCAACATGCCTCACCTGAATGGTATGATACTCTATACAATTATTTAAAAAATGGTACCATTCCTGAACCTACCACAACTAACACTCGAAATTGTTTATGAAAACTTGCAACCAAATATGTCATTCTTGCTAATGTGTTGTACTGATTTGCTAATGTGTTGTACTAATGATCCTTCAATGGTATCTTACTAAGGTGTCTTAGGGACTCTGGAATTCCTATTTCTCTTGAACAGGCTCATGCTGGTGCTTGTGAAGGTCATTTTGGAGGATGATCTTTATGTTGGATATTGCTGATATGTGGTTGTCATTGATGTCAACACTATTGGCATTAATGTCTTTAAGGCTGTATATGTCGAGGATATTGAGAAAATTGTAATAAAAGAAGTTGCAGGTTGTCAGTGATGCAGTAAAGTTTAGTATGGTGGCTAGATCAGTATATTGATGATAAGAGGTTGCGGATTAAAGGTTTGTTGACAAGTATATCTAGTCTATCCACATGAATTTTTAGAGGTTCACATGAAGATTTGATTGAGTTATGAGTATTTGTGTTCTGATAGTTACTCTGTTATTCTAGTTTGTGTTCTTGAAAGAAGATGATGTGATTCTAGTAATTTGAGTTGTCGCGAATGCTTTTGTGGTGATTCATGATGCTTGTGGATGTTTCTAGAATGTGATCTATCTATGTTGTTGGTCCACATTGATTGTTGTGCTCACAATTGGTGATTTTCTTTTGAGTTTTTGTTTTTCATGTTCATGGCTGATAGGGTGATTGTAGCGTGTTGTAGATCTTTGAGGAATAATTTTTGAAGGTGTTCCATATTCGAGAAAGTTTTTTTGGGTCCTTACTATGTTTTGGCCAACTATGATTTGTCTACATTGAAAAATTGTTTATTGATTTGGGCCGACAATTTGTACAAATTTTATATTTTGTTTGGTCGACATGTAGTTGGAGTTATCCTTAGTTGCAGATATATATGATAAACTGTTTGTGCGATGTGTGTGTGTGCTGCAAAGTACGCCGAGTGCTAAGTGAGAATAATGTTCTAATATTTCGAAGGAAGAAGTGAAGTGTGAAAAGGAGTGAGCAGAAGAAAGAGTTTATGTGCTTAACCAAAGCTATAATTAGGCATTAGAAGATGCTATTTTCTTAGTTCAAAATCTTCTGGATGTAATTTAAATGTGTTTGTAAGAAAGTGAGTCTTCTTTGGGCAGTAAGCCTTTTTGTATTTGAGTAGTGAGCTCTAGGCAGTGTGCCTGAATGCATGTGAATTTTCCATTTTATATACTTTTAACAGGGTAAAATCTTGTGGACTAACCTCCACCATGGTTTTTCCCCTAACAGGGTTTCCATGTTAAAAATATTGGTGTTATGTGTGTTTCTAATGTGGTGATGGTTTATGATTTCATGTTTATTTATTAGATCTGAGAATAAGTTTAATAAGTTTAATTTCTATGACAACTGATTCACCCCCCTCTCAGTTGTCTTCCCTTGTGTTTCCAACAATTGGTATTAGAGCAAGTTCCTCCTAAGAAGCTTGATCTCTTGAGGTGATCCGGGATGGTAACATATAACAAGGATAGTCTGAGATTTGATGGAACTAATTATTCTCTATGGAAGACCTAAATGGAGTGTCATCTGAGATGCATTGGTGAACCTTACTGGAAAACTACGAAGAATAGGTATGTCATCCCACAGAATGGTCCTTCTACCCCAGATGAGATTAAAGAAACAAATACAATATCGGGGCTAAGGAAGCACTATTGAGTGCTCTGACTGATTCCAAGATGACAAATGTAATGGAGCTGCAGACTGCTTATGAGATCTAGAAAAAGTTGGAAACTTTGTATGAAGGTGATACCCATGTGAAGATTGCTAAGCTACAAAGCCTGAAAGGGAAATATGAAATATTGAGAATGGGTGAAGATAAGAACATTACTTCTTTTATGCAGAGAGTGAAAGAAGTTGTGTGTAGTATCAGATGTGCTGGTGGAACATTGGAAGAATAAAAAAATGTTGCTAAAGTGCTCAGATCCTTGCCTGCTACATACAAACACAAAGCCGCTACTATTGAGGAGATCTGGACTGTGACAAATGTAACTAGAGACATCTTGATTGGAAAGCTTGCTACTTTTGAGTTAAGTGAGTTTGGTGAATCTCTTCCTAAGATCAAATATGCATTCAAAGCTACTATCTCCAGAAAACATAAGCAAAGATATGATCTGGGAGAAATTTCTTCTAGAAAAATGTCCAAGTATGAGCAAGAAATGAGAGAGATTGAAGAAGAGATAAAACTAGATGAGCTTGAAGCACTTATTGTCAAGAGGGAAGCCAAAGGAGAAGGTAAGTACAAAGGGGAATTTCCTCTTAAATGTTTTTCTTGTAATAAGATAGGTCATTTTGCCACAAGGTTTCTGGAAAGAGTTCCTAAGTCAACACCTAACAAGCCTAGATTACAAAGAAAGTGTTATTATGCTGCTGATGAAGGTGTGACAGATGATGAATCTGATAAAGGGAATGTAAGTGAGGATGAATGGTTATTTATTTCTATCAAGGAGGATGATCCTATACCTACTGAATCTGATAGTTGCAAAAAAGTGGAGAAAGCTCTAGTGGTTAGAGTCGAAGAAAAATATGAATGGGTGATTGATAGTGGATGCTCCCATCACATGACAGGTGATAAAAGTAAATTTGTGAGACTGAAAAGTATGATGGTGGCATTTTAAGATTTGGTGATGACAAAGTTGGTGTAATCCGTGGTAGAGGATCTATTTATCTTGATGGTAAGCATAATACTGATGATGTTCTATATGTGGAAGGATTGAAACATAATCTCTTAAGTGTTGGACAAATGGTTGACAAGGTATACAATCTTCAATTCAAGGATGGAAAGTGTAGAATATTGGGGAGTTCTGGAAATGTGATTGCATTTGGTACAAAAACAAAAGGTAATATCTTTCACCTGAGTGCTGCTAGCAAAAGTTGTCTGATTGCTCAAGTTGATGAAAGTTGGCTGTGGCATAGGAGATTGTCTCATGTAAAATTTGACAATATTATCAAGATAAGTTCTACTCAAGAAGTGAGATATTCCTAAGTTGATAAAGCCTACTAATACTATATGCAAAGAATGTTAGTTAGGGAAGCAAACTAGAATTTCATTTCAGAGAAAACAACATTGTTCAAATGAAGTGTTGGAGCTTGTGCATACTGAATTATGTGGTCCTTCTAGAGTTAGAAGTTTACAAGGAGACAGGTATTTCATGTTACTTATTGATGATTATTCAAGAATGATGTGGGTTACTTTCTTAAGGGAAAAATTTGAAGCTCTAGAGAAATTCATGATTTTCAAGGCTATGGTTGAGACAGAGATAGGTCTGAAGATTAAATATCTGAGATCAAATAGAGTTGGTGAATTCACTTCCCGTCAGTTTAATTCTTTTTGTGAAGAGCATGGGATAAAGAGACAATTATCTGCCCCGCGGACCCCTCAACAAAATGGATTTGTGGAAAGGAAGAACATGACAATTGAAGAAGCTGCTAGGATCATGATGCTAGAAGGAAATGTTCCACATATCTACCAGAGAGAAGCTGTGAGTACTGCCATTTACACTCTCAACTGGGTACGTGTCAAAGGTGATATTGGTAAGAATCCTTATGAGCTATGGCTTGGTCATAAGCCTACTATTAGATACTTCAAAATATTTGGGAGTAAATGCTATATCATAAGAGATGAAGATATAGGAAAGTTTGATGCCAGAAGTGATGAAGGAATCTTTCTTGGTTATTCTACTAAAAGCAAAGCCTACTGGTGCTACAATAAGAGATTGAGGAAAGTAATTGAGAGTGCTAATTTCAAGGTTGATGAAGACACAATTAGACCATCCAGAACATGTAGATATGATTTAGACGATCAGAATGATAGTTCAGATAAAGGAAAGAAATTTCAAACTCTAAATCAAGTTCAGATCATTTTGGTGAATCAGGAAAATCAAGAGGGAGAAACTAGTGAAAGTGCAGAAGTGAGATCACAAGAGCCTGAAGTTCAAAGATACCCTAAGACTCCAAGGTATGTAAGACTAAATCATTCAGAAGATCAAATTATAGGTGATAAGAACAAATGTGTTCAAAATAGGACAAGAATTGGAAAAGAATACTGTTTGATTTCAAAGACCGAGCCTAATAGTGTCAATGAAGCATGCAAAGATGAATATTGGGTGGAAGCAATGAAAGAAGAATTACTGCAAATTAAGAAGAATGATACATGGATTCTTGTTCCTAAACCTAAGGAAAAAAATGCAATTATAACTAAATGGGTCTTTGAAAACAAACTAAATGAGCAAGGTGAAGTTAGAAACAAAGCAAGACTGGTGTTTAAAGGATATTCTCAAATGGAAGGAATTGAATTTGAAGAAACATTTGCTCCTGTTGCTAAGATTGAAGTTGTGAGACTATTTCTTGCTTATGCTGCTTACAAAAACTACAATGTTTATTACATGGATGTCAAGTCACTAATACATTTGACTGCAAAATACGACGAAACTGTCCAACGAAATATGTAAAATTTGATGTTCATCGGGTGCTTGTAAAATTTGATGTGTAATTTCCAATTTTTTGAAAGTTTATCCCCGACGTTTGTCAAAATTTCAACAAACCTAGGGTTCGTCGAAATGTCAGCTATTATTTTCGTCAAATTTTCAACAAACATGAAAAATTAAAAAAAATCAAATTGTGGCCGACATAAAGAAAAGTGAGTTCGCGCCTGATTTATTGCGACAATGTTATGCTCTACTTGAGACAGTTTGTGGAGAACTACGGACGATTTTCTTGGGAAAAATCAGAAAAAATTCAAGAAGATATCGCCAGGTTGAGGGTAGTCATTGTCTCTTTGTAGAATTCAGTTGTGAAGTTATATTTGTAGTTCCAGGTTTGAAAATCATATTTTAAAGCAACATCTCATTAGATTTCATTTTTAGAGGTTAAGGGTTTTGAGAATTTCATGTCCAGATTTTGTTGTGTGGAATCACCATAAGATCACAACAGAGGAACAAATTCTTGTGACTGTAATTATGTGATCCATAACTGTATTGGTCATGTGGCACAGTTGTGCTATAACAAATACATGATGCATTCATGTGTGACCCAAGTTTAATGTGGCTATGTTGTGATAGAAATAGAGGCACTCATATAATGTAGTTAATTCAGGTTGTATAATGTAGGTGTCAATCATCATTGGGTGCATTCAGGTTGTCTCAAGTTTAATAGGATAGGATGTAATTATAGCATGATTGAAGAGTGATTACCTCTTGCTTCAATAAAGAGCCTATAACTCTGGTTGATATGCAGAGTGGTTGTGTTATATCAATTATGTAGTGCATTCAAGCACAACCCATGTTTAATGGGCTATTGTAGAGAGTGATCAAGATTTTGTAAACCTTATGAATGTTACTTGACATATATTTGCATAATCTAAAATTCCTTCAGAGGCTTTTGAAGTATCAATGTATCCTATATAGGGTTTAGAATGATTTCTTTTAATTAAAAAAATAAATAAATGATGTATTTTCGCATGATTAGATAATGTGGAGATCTCCTAAATCTGCCCCAACACACTATCCTCTTTGGTATTGTATTCATTACTCTAGCTACTAGGGTTTTGCATGTGACATCTTTAATATCTTCATGATCGTGGCTTTTAAATAGATCTCAGTCTTTGCTTTAATCCTTTTCATGGTAACCCTTGAGTTCCATAATCCACCTTTAATCTCTTCTAAGAACGCTGTCTTAAGCTAGACTGCATAGTATGCATATAAAGCAAGTCCTTCATACCTGCCATTGTTCCAAACCACCACTCACTGCCTTACTTAAAATGTTGCCTCCATAAGCACAATAGCATGTTTTAAAATCATGGTTGCCAGTGATTGACCATTAAGCTCACCACTTTCATCATGAAGATATAATGAGATTTTTGTCTTCAAACTCAAGGCATTATGGAAAATAACATTGTGAATTGTTTGTTGTGTACAGTTGATTTTCTTGCACATTTACTGTTTTTCTAACTTCTTTTAAGACTAGGTATTGCACCCTCAGCTACAATCTCAAACATCTCACTCACTATCACTTGAAGATTCATTTCATGAGCATCCTTCTATAAAATCAAACTATGCCTTATAGACTGCCTACTTATACTGGGCTGTGGACTCATTGTTTCATGGTATTGTAGTTCTTAAGATCCTTCAACCTTATTGACACTACCTCACAGTCCACAAGGTATTATTTACTATTTTCCCATCTTTGGTGAGTCTCAAAAAACTGCTCAAATATGCAATCCACTACCTCCATTATACAATATTAATGGCTAAGAAGAAACATTGAACCTATGATTACCACTGTTACTTCATTTGGACAGTCATTCCTTGATTGCATTTGCCTTGTCTAACACTACCAAAGCATTTGAAAAACCCTTAAGGTCAGCAAGGGGGTAAGGAAACTCATTGTTAAAATCTCCACTTTACTATGCAAGGTTTGAGCTTTATTATCTTGTCACTGCTTAGCCTGTTTTTGACTGTCACATCTCAAGTGACT